>CM025610.2:5396126-5420361 GCA_014621495.2 Entosphenus tridentatus
CCCCCCCCCCTCAGGCCCCTTTCCTGACTCTCCCCTTCCTTAGGCCCCTCCCCTCTCCGTACCCAGCAGAATGTCTCCACCAATCAAAGAGCTGTTTATATTATATATATATTTATGCACGACAGACAGTCAGACAGACAGTCAGACAGATAAATAATACAGGTAGGAACAATATTCCACACTGCCCACCAGGGATTTATTGTCTGTCTGTCTGTCGTGCATAAATAAATATATAATACACACAGCTCTTTGATTGGTGGAGACCTTACAAACAGCTCTTTGATTGGTGGAGACCTACTGCCGGGTACGGAGAGGGGAGGTGCCTAAGGGAGGAGGGTCAGGGGAGGGGCCTAAGGAAGGGGGGAGTCATGAAAGGGGCCTGAGGGGGGGAGGGGTGTTCAGAGGAGGGGCCTAAGGGAGGGGGGGGTCAGGGGAGGGGCCTAAGGGAGGGGGGTAATGGGAGGGGCCTAAGCAAGGGGAAGGGGCCGATAGTTAAGGGGGCTGGCTACCTGGCTGGCTGCCTGGCTACCTCAAGTCAAGTTATCTTTTATACAGGTAGGAACAACAGGTTCCACACTGTCCACCAGGTATGAGTTGTCTGGCTGTCGTGCACGAATGTGCTGTCCAACCAAGTTCCTACCTGCCCACTCCGAAGGGACGTGTTCCCTGGTGGGCAGTGTGGAACATTGTTCCTACCTGTAAAATTTTTGTTCTCTCTGGCAACCTGTCACCTTGCAGTGACGGAAGGGGCTGAGATGTGATGCTGTGTATAATCGAAACGACAATTTGTGAACTGATCGATGACTTCAATCTGATAGCTCGGCTCTACAAAACGGATCACACATCGACAACATACGATCCTGCGTGCGTGTTTCGATGCACATATCCTACATTAAAATTTTATATAATCAGTTAGATTAAGCGATGCGTCATTACACTCCTACTAAACGCGAACTAGGTTACTGACTAAAATGAAACCATCACACTGTTGGGTATTCCGCCGTAACAAGTTGTGTTTACCCAGCGATAACGTGGGATGCTCCGTGAGAGGGGGAGATGGAATCATCCCTGGTGCTGAATGGAATGCAGCGGTCTGCTGCACATCAGGCTGCGCTGTAGTACAATCTACGTGGCTTTAACGAAAGACCCAAAGAATAAGATTAAACAGGTCTCTGAAAAAAGTCAATGCCGAGTGTCCGGTCGCCCGACACGAGTTCATGCTGTGTTGCCTGCCTGCACGTGTTCATGTTGATGTCAACGGAAGAAAGTCACCTTGCCAGGACGACGCGTGTTGTGGACTTCCATTCACTTTCATGACATTAACAGGTCTAAGCTTTTGGCGCCATGACGACAAAATTGGTCCGTTGAAATTGCAGTGTGCATTGTGTGCGTGCGTGCGTGTGTAAAATCAACAGTTATCTTCCTGCACATTGCCGCCTTTTACTTTATGTAAAAATTGCAAATCATTCCACCAAAATTGTTCGGAAATAATGTTTCAAAATCCTTGATGCGAAACCTCCCCTGGTGATTGGTACCCGTATTGAGATGACAAATTTGAAAGTTTGTGCAATTTCAATAGCGAAAAGCATTCTTCCGTGTCATTTGTTGACACTGTTTTTTTCATCCGTCTACGGTAGCTCAGCTGTGTTAAATCTGTTAATTTTTGAAAGTTGCTCGTTCACATATGTATTGAGGAAGTTATTGCTGAGAATAGGTTTTTTCCCCTTTTTCCCCCTTTTGTCTGGCAACAAAAAACACATTTTACAATGAATCATGTCTGCATTAACCACAATACTTGTGGTCAAAATGCAAACACAAAACATACTCTGATAGTATATGCATTGTCTTTGGAACTGATTGGTCCACACCAGAGACAGCTTTCTTTTGAGCCTCGTCTCAAACGGTATTAGACCAGAGGACAGGGGCTCATTTCCCATTGTGCTCGTTTGCATTAACATGCCAATCCTTGGAGCATTTGTTGTGCGTGCACATGGCGACGGAACTCCTTTACATCTCTGACCCCGCCTACTTACCCGTGGGTGACACCCACCTCAAACATATATATAACCTCTTGTTGCAACAGCCCTTTCTTGTTCAGCAGTTCTACTGCTGTATCTTTCTACCTGATGACGATTGCTTGTGTTGCGATCGAAACGTCGTGATTTATTTTTTGTTTTTTCTACCTACGTGACTTTACCGAAATAACCAAAGAGAATGCATATATTATCAGAATATATATATTTTGTATTCTGACCACAAGCATTGTGTTAACCACCTTTTACAAGGAATCATGCAGACATGATTCCTTGTAAAAGTTGTTTTTTGTTGCCAGAAAAAAGGGGGGAAAACCCTATTCTCATATTCATATTTTGGTACTGGCAAAGGAGGCCCCATGATGTCGAAGAAATTGCTGTTGGAAACGCAACAGTGGTTTTCTTTTAGGTAGAATGGCCCTGTCCCAAGAACACCATTCTCTCCAGTGGCTCTGAGCCATGAACGAAATATGAGCGATCCAATGTTCAGGGGAGACGCTGACGTTTTTCTTTACTTTGGAAACATACATGGTGGGTTTGAATTTCAGTTTCCCATCGCGAAGAAGTGTAGTTTCGTCCACTGCCAATAGGAGGCAGTGCTGATTCGTAGATACTGCATTCAATGGCATGGACGTGAACCGTCAATAAATACCCGCTGACGATGTTATACACTTTAATACACACGCGGATTCGGTGTCAATTACATACTTATGATGGGACTTTAACCAGGTGAGACTCAAGAAGCAGAGTTTGCCTTTGTATTCCCATTCTATGGATGCGGTAATAAATGTTCATCATGATTATACTCGCGATAGACGCGGCACGACATCCTTGCGGGCAGGGGGACAGCCGATTTGAACACGGTAGACAACGAGCATCGAGGCATACACAGACCAGGTTCGTGAGCTCCCAATGATCCAGACCTCACCTGGTCAGTGAAAGAGGGGGGCGGGTGTTGTTTGCTCCGTGATAGTTACGTGAATCGAGAGGATGTGCGTGAGAGTTGACAGGTCCGCATGATTCCTTTCCCACAACTTTAACTTCGGCTGTCTTGGACTCTCTTATCGTGTGACACTCATGGACAGCGCGGCTTGCATTCGTCAACGTCATTATCCCATGTGAAATGCTCGGCTTCAGCACATGTGCTGGGAGCACGACCGAATTTTTCCATGCTTTTTAAATCAGTTTAAACGCTGATCCTTCGCAATTGTCTGCATGTCTTGGGACACTTTCTCTGCAGTAGGTCTGTGACGATACTACCCCCATGCACGCAATCGTGTGCTTTGCCCACTCTTGTTGAATGATTTCAGGCGCAGTTGAAATATTTACTAGCGGTTTGGTGGAAGGACAATGTATTAAACCAAAAATGTATTCCATGGGTAGTAACAATCATTATGTTCCAGGTGCCCAATCCTTAAGTGTGCAAGTCATGTATTGATGTCTATACAAGTGACATTCTGCACACTTTAAGACATTCAGTTAATTTAATTGACGGTAAAAATCTGACGCAGCCTTGCTGCCTTTTAACGTGCATGCTTCTGTACCAGAGAACCGGAATTCTTCCACTCTAAACCAGGGTGCGGTGCACGTGGGATGCTGCCGTGGTGTGATGGTTCGCGCTGTCCACCCAGCAATATCACATGGGTACATGACAGTTGAACGGCAGGTTGCATTTGCTGGGATAAAGTGTAGGTGGTGTTCCCACCTCTTGCAAAACAAATCTGGCCGGCGGGAGCGTGCCGTGGTTGGAGTGTTCCGGTTCGTTTTGCTCGTGGAGAAAACCGCTGAACGCGGTGAATACCCTGCCACGCCACGAGGGAATAACACTCCAACGTCCGCACAGACGGGCTCACGAATCTACATTCTGGCACTGCCATCTCCTGGTCACTTTGGAGAATCTTACAAATCTGCACGTGGGTCATCCATTGGAGGCCTGCTTAATTAGGCGTGCCTCCAATGAATAATGAGAGTTGTACATTTGTATCCAGCGGGGGGGGGGTGAATATATTGAGACGAGGCAATTCATAGACAGGTGATTGATGAGCATTGGTGGATGGTGGCAATTCAAGAATAATGCGATATCTGCTTTAAGAAAGGGTCGCGTGCTACCCCGCCTCCCTCGCCGCCTCCACCACCTCTCCCCCCCACCCCCTCCACGTATCGTGTATCCGAGCCGATCATGCGGCAGTGCCCGGGGGAACGGCCCCTCCGCCGATCACTCTGGGAGTCCCCAGAATCGCTGCCATTCTCCAGCAGTAGCAGCAGGCGCATCCTCGGCTGCGCACGCACTGCATCCTGCCCGGCGTTCCGCCCTCCATCCCTTCGGCATCCCCTCGGCATGGCGCTGTCACTGGGGTTCGGCCGCGCCCTGCTGCGCAGGAAAGCGGACGCGAGGGATGTGCTCATCGAGCGCAGGAACCTGGTGACCGTATGCCGGTGCGTGCGGGCTCCATCCAGTACAGGGGGGAGAGGGGGTCTCATCCATGCGCCCGTGTGATTTTGGATTTTTTTTTCTATTCACACCGCACCGGTGTTGTGGCGAACGCAGCGGAGGCGTGTACGTCTTCGGCGAAGATGGCTCGTGCGCGCTCGTGCGCGCGTGTTCTTTGCATTGTACGTGCTTTGCTTGGCTTGCGCTGAGCGTCTTGTGTGGTTGGTGTGTGTTATGAATGTTGTGTGTGTTACATTGATGTTCTGTATGCCTGGGTCGTCGTCCGATGTGTGTATGTGCGTGATGCAAGGGGTGTCCTGTGTCTGTCTTTGTGCAATGTTTGTCCCGCGCATCTTACGCGGATAGCCTGTCTGTCTTGTATGGAGCGACCCGTGTGCATGTGTGCGTGTGTCGCTTGGGTTTCCTGTGCGCCTTACACTCTAGATGCGCGTGTCTCGCACGGAGACTACTTGCGCGTCTTGCTCGGATGTTGTCTTGCAGGAATAGTTCCGTGTCTTGAATGGACGTCGCTTGTGTTGTGCATGTATGCCCCCCCTCCCCGTGTGCGTTGAATACTCGTGACTATCTCGAGCTATCATTGATGCCGCCCTCGTGCGTGGTCTCGCGTGGAGTTTTCCCAGCGCATCTCACCCATGCACGTGTCTGCTGCGAGTGAAGTGCACGACCGACGATCGTGTATCCAAGTCTCTGGTGTCCGAGCTTTTCGCTATGATTTGTCCCTATGTATGTTGGACTTTTTTCGTACCGTCCGTAGCCAACCGTGCTCATCGGAGGTCCTAATACTGTATAGTTGGGGGTCATGGGTACTGCGTTATAATCTTCACAAGCCTCTCTTCGCACATGTCAAAGGTGCAGTATTTGCATGGCCAGTGATGCTTGACTTGGCAGCCGCATGCATAGAGATTAAATTAATTAAATTACATGACCTCTGCACATTTCATCAATTAACCTGTTTTTTTATAAACATTCACTCGCACGTGTTTGCGATATTCATTAACAAATTATCGATTTTTTTTCAAGGCGAATATGATCAAATATTACTGGTCTTAATATATTGTTTAGGTCGTCGGATTTGTTATTGGGACAGTGGCAATGCGTGTGCAATTGGCACAATGCGTGTGCAATTGGCACACGCATTGCTACTGTCCAAATAACAATTGGCACACACATTGCAGTGTTTTAGTTCTGCACATAAAAGGCTGAGTGCAATCAACGATGCCGGGCTCCTTTCAGTGAATGCTGTTGTGAAGCACGGCTCCTCTATCCACGCATGCAGCTACGTGCAACTTTTTACATCCAATTTTCTTGATCGTCGGTGGAACCTTTGGGAAAAAAACGAGTCTCTCCTGGTGCCACGCTAAACATAATAGATATGCGCTACAGGACAAGAAGAATAATACGGACATCACATTTGCTGTTAAGAAAATTGCGTGGGCACGGGAAGGACACGTCTCTAGAAGGGCTGCTGGCCTGTGGTGGAGACGAACATTGGAGTGGCAGCTCATGGGAGGAACGGGCCAGAGGACGTCACCACAGAGTGATGACATCAACTTGTGTTCGGGTGCTCGGCTGTTTCTTACGTCATCGCAGAGCCGTGAGGGATGGAGACGGCCTTTGTCCAGCAGGGGATTAAGCATGGCTAATGTGAACTCCCAAGGGTGCAATTGTACACGTGCACTTATTGAGTGAATATGTACGCTTGCACGCAAGTCTGAAAGTGGAGATGCGTCTTGAGTGCTTTATGAATCGCTGCCACGTTACCGTGCGGCTCTGTGCAGGTGCTCGCCGTATGTACATCACCAGGGGAGCCTGCAACTAGTCAGAACAGGTCCTTTGTGCTGTGGCTATCGAGTGTGCAGGTGATCACACTGCTCTTGGACCCGTGGGCAAGACGGGCCCAGCCGCTGGGCTGCAAAGAGGGGGTGGGAATATCGTTCTTTGCGCAAGGGCACATGACAAGCATCGCCACACGACTCTTAATGTGCATGCCGCTCTGAATACAATCAAAACTCATGATACGCTGTGGATGATTATGGATGGTGAAATAACACGGACAAATATCCATCTCTCCGCATAACAAGTCCCTTTTTAATTCCATTAGGCTGTGCAATTTCTTAAAGAGAGCTATCCGGCAGAATTTGTTTAAGCAAGCAAATTCGGTACCAATTTAAACCACCTAGATCCCATGAGATTCAGAGGATGAAAAATGGTTCAGATTTTTCCTGAGAAAGAAAATGCTGCTGGATCGCATTTCTGGAAGGTCTATTGCCTAATAAAGTAAAACAAACTACATTTTGTCAGGAGAGACATGATCTCTGCAATATCAACGAGCTCTTGATTTTAAACCACATTACACAAGGGGTTATAATCATGTACTGCTGTCACCTTTGTCTATGAAATCTGATAAAAGTTGCAACAATATTGTCGGTTTATCTCAAATTAGGTAATTTTAATTAATAATTTATACTTTAATTATGTCAATCTAGATGCGAACATTATCACAGGATCAACTGGACTGCATTGAAATATGATATTTATATGCTCTTAATACTACCGAAAAAAAGTATTCTCAATTGTTTCTAATTATGCTGTTGACTTCATGCCAAGATAGTATTCATTCCAAACTCGAACAGTCATCACCCCATGCATTAAGAAATGGTCAAATGAAAGCGATATTACAGAACTACATCTGAGACCCCTTCAAGTGACCTTAGCCACACAGAAGAGGGCCCTGCATTTTCCAATCTGCCCTGCTACAGGGAATGTCTGTCAAAATGGCAGTCAAACTGAAATATTTTTTCCCGTTAATTCTCAGCTGGAAATTAGGCCAATTCAGTGAAACGAAATATTAGTTTTTTGTTTGCAGTCATTTGTGACCCGGCTGAGGCTGTAAACTCACTATACTCGGCAAACAAATGTCATCACGGGTGGCCGAAGCTTGAATTCAAATCTCGGTGGTGCAGCTTCGGTACTCTGACCCATCAGCGACTCGGCCACATCAGCTCAATGAGCTTCTTGAGGAATGTTAAAGACTGTGACTTGTTCAGTGCAGTAAAATGTGTAATGAGGCCTTAAACTGGGACCTCTACAACAGTTTTTGCCCAACAATAGCAATCGTACCAATTTTTTAAGACGGATCACCTCGGAAGGAGAGGCTTGGGGAGGGCTTGCTATGAGCTGATGGTAACATCTGGTCGGTCTGACTTTCTGTAATTGGTCTGTTTTTTGTCGCACAGCTGGCAGAGTTGGGGTGTCCTGTTTTTTAAAGGAGTTATAGCTCGCGTGTAAAAAAGAGATAAATACATTTCTAACAGAGATTGCACTTTCATCCCCATGTACCTACATTTCACAGTAAAGCCACGCAAATGAACACTTTGCATGGCTTGATCGTAGCAGATTTCACCAATATCCCTTGCAAAATTGACTCTTCCCCCAACTCATTGTCGTTCAGAGGCTGCACAGAGCCTGCATGTGAATACAGGGGGGGGGGGGGGGGCAAAACATCACTGCTTAAGTGAAATCAACCGGTAAGCAGTTACTTTAACATGCAAGCATAAAATCCGTGGTTGATAAGTGAATGTGCGTCCTATGCTCAGGAGGTTATAATTCCAAGCATTTTCCCATCGGATCAAGTAGCTAAAGTATTTTTCTGACAGTTGTGGTAATGGGCGTTTAATGGGTGAGGGTGGTGAATACGGAACAAAAGACATTCAACATCGTATACGGCTGAATGTGCATTGCCTAGTACCATTTGCACTTACAATATTATACTCATTACCATGATATACTCTTACCGAATGAAGGATTACTTACAGGTTCCAGTGCTGGTTTTGCAGATTTGTAAAAATCTTAAATACAGTATAATAAAAAAAGGTATATACAGGATCAAGATTGAAAGGCAGCAGTGGTACAGTATAGGAATTAAATCTTAATTGGAGCACATTGTAATTGGCAGGAAATGAATAATACACACTTGCTTTACAGCCATTTGACAATACTTAATGCCGTGTGATATAGCCAGATGGAGTCCTTGACTCTAAAATACAGTACACGAATGGTGTTTGGGGACCAAAAGCACAGTGGTTTGTGCTCTGCACTATGAACCCAGCTGCCTCAGTCTGCTGTCATGGCTAACATTCGTGGCAAACGATATATGAACTAGTCTCAGGACCTCTCCTTCACCAAACCACACTGCTCGGTGAAGTATGCTGAAACAACTGCCTCTTGACCAGTGTGATGTGACCTTCATCCAGCAGTTGATTCAGAGGGCTGAACGTTAAAAAATATATACAATGGAGAGGTGGTTACGTTTTTTTTCAGGGGGTTTATTGATGCTCAAATACAAAACCGGTAAGAGACTGGTTATGTTGTCTCCTTGCATGGTACATGGGTTGTGGTTTTGTACTTTAGAAACGCCCATGCCCAAATCGTCTCGAATGATCCCCCCAAGTTTTCCAAGTCTTGGAAGCCATGCAGTCCGGGTGGCGCTTGGATTGGTGATCACCATGCGCAGCAGTTTGTTCTAGGCTGCTGTATTATGTGGCGGGCAGCAGTGGGCAGTGCAGCCAAACACATTGTTGTGCTGCACTTCTATGCACCCAGGTCTACACCCCCCACCGTAATCAATGCGCATTGACCAGCGTGGTGACGTATTATCAAATAATCCCCTTATCCAGCAGTGGATTCATAAACGGCTATGCATGGCTATATATTCCAGAAACATTGAAAACGTACTACTTTGAAGCCAGCTGCATTACTCTAACCACCGCCTGTGTCTATAAATCAAGTTTGGCTCCGGTGATAAAGTCTATAGTGGCTAAACTTTGTTTTGTAAATTGAAACAATTACACTTCTCAACGTTTTGCTTGGCAATTGTAGCTGCTGGTAGTTTTTTGGTGCAGTTGGACCACTCTTTCCCCTTTGGGACTGACTGCGAATGTCACACTGCACTTGTTTGTCGCGTGCACTATTATTAACATGGACACAGTCATGAGGTTAGAACTATGAGACGTTATAATACGAATGTTCTGCATTCGATGTCGACGTTAACTGGCTCTAAGCGTGAAGAGCACTGACCAACTTCACGCCCAAGCCTTTGGCCAAATAAGTGATCTGTATCACTGGTGATGGCAGATAATTAGTGGTATCAATATACGATTTAAAAAAAAAATTGTTCTCCCAATAATTCGATTTGGCACCATATAATATGAAGTATCCTTGCAGAAATACCAGAGTGCATAAACCCATGTGTGTGCCAACATCCCGTGGGAGGAATTCACGGAACTACTTCTGAGGTCTCTTCAAGCGATTCCCTTTTATTCATACACGAGAGGCACACTTGAACACACAACTACAAATACATATCTTCTTGGTTCTTTCGGTAAAGTCACGTAGAAGGGAAATAATAAAATAATAAAAATAAAACATAATAAAATAATTCTCACGACATTTCGGCCACAACGCAAGCAGCCGTCCTCAGGTGAAGAACAGGTCTGTCGGAAAGACAGCGTATATTTAAGCTTAAATATACGCTGCCAAGCCTGGTGGTATTCATTCAGATGCTGTCTTTCCGACAGACCTGTTCTTCACCTGAGGACGGCTGCTTGCCTTGTGGCCGAAACGTCATGAGAATTTTTTATTATGTTTTATTTTTATTATTGTATTATTTCCCTTCGACGTGACTTTACCGAAAGAACCAAGAAGATGAATCCCCGCAGTCACGAAAGCTTTAAATCGAAAAATACAAATACATATTCGTGGCGTGGCAATCGACACTATGAATTTTTTCAAAATTCTCAGCAGAAATTGAGCCGAATTACGTTTTAAAAAATTACTCAAATTAAATGTCACGGATTTTTTTGGTGCACTCATTGGTGACTGGGCTGAGAGCGTCACCTCGCGAAACTATAAATCCCAATTTAATCGTGGGTGTTTGCCCAGATTCAGAAGTCACTTCTTTGTGCTCTCACTCCAAAGCCAAACTCTTGCTGTAGTCTCCACCGAACAGCCTCAGCTTTCTCAGACCAACTCTTGTTTGCGAGGCAATGCCTGGCGCATGGGATCACACCTTTCTCAGGATGTAATTTGATACTGTGGCAGAATAATGTTTACGTTGTGCTCAATTTAAATAACCTATCTGAGCACTTTCCCTTAAAGTGCTTTGTATGATGGCGATACGCCTCTATTAGATTAACTTTGATGTGAAATTCGCCACATCAACCTGCATTAAGTTTTATTAAATTTTAATGAAGCCAGCTGCTCATTGGTATTTCCCGTACATTTTAATTTGGGAGGAAATTTTTACTTTACACACCAATTATTTTGCTAATTATTTGGTGATACTGCATTATTAGTAGTGCATAAGCACAATTTTTTTAATCTCAATACATCAATAACTCTGGCCTTAAACATAAGACTGGTTCAGGCAACGGTCCTCAATAGCATATTTACGTGCTATGAAAAAGGCCCATTTTTAACAGATTATTTTAGCAAAAGTTTTAGTATGGTATACTCTTATTCTATATTCAACGTTGGAGTTTTGTAGCAAAATTCACGAGTGATGTTTACAAAAATAACAATTTGGAGTCAACATTAGATTTTTTAAAAATCAATGCAAAGATAGTAACTGAGAGGAAATATACAAATGATAATTGCATAAAACTGGAGCTTCTGATTTCTGTTTTGGAATTTAGCGTCAGAACTTCACATTTATTTAAAGAAAAACTCAAATTACTTACTGACTGCGCGAGTATTATTGCATTATGAAAGCGCTCATCAGGAGCATATCACAGCCTGCATCGTTATATACAAACCGGGGATGATTATTAGCATAAACAGTACGGATTCACACTGGACTGTACAGGCAGCCTCATCACGTGGCACTTAGCGCACAGCCGATACAGTAAGTAATTATTATAAGGCGAGTTTTTTTTATACTTCGTTGGAGTGTTCCGTACGGATGTCCGCACTGCCTCTCTGCCGGCATCACCACAGTCGGTATGCACTGCTATAATCATAGCAGGTACCACCACAGTCGGTAGGCACTGCTATAATCATAGCAGGTACCACCACATTCAGTATGCACTGCTGTTAGATTTTTCAGAGTAGGTTTGAAATATTAATTTGACCCGGGCAACACCGGGTACTTCCCGCTAGTTGTTTAAAATTTCGAGTTTTGATACGAGTGCCTTCTTAGAATCACCGGTTCTCTATGCACATGCAATTGTGCGTGCAAAGATGCACACTGCATTGAGTGCAATGTGACCACATCTCTCATGTCCTCAGCCCACAAAGTGCACAATATTTGTCCGAAAATTGGTGCGTGCTTAAACGGCCTGCATAACCGCACACTGAGTGCCATGCGCACAGAACACGTGCAGTGCGTGACGGCACTGTCACATACTGCTGGCGTATAAGCACAGGATAACTTATTTTATCCACTGCCGCATTACCCACAACTCTAATTATTTTTGTGGTATCTGTAGGGTCTGCGTAAACTCATATTATCCGCGAGACTGATTTTTTTTCTACATGGTAGATAACAGTAATATTGCGGATAATCCCAAGGATAATAGGAGCCACAATATTGATGCTTTTGGCTAGCCATCGAACATAGATGGTTACTGCATCGCCTGCTTTTAAATGCGCTTCTGCGGCCGTCTGGAACGCTCTTTCTTCCGGTGTTGGGAAGTCACTGAAGCTATGCACTTTTAAATCATCTAGATTGCAAACGAATTTCTTTAGAACTGCGTTTTGTGTTTAGTTTGCTGTCCTTCCCCCGTACCTTCGATTAGCCTCGTCGGCTTCGTACGGTGTGAAAGATGTTCAACATATATATACATATGACTGTGGAGTTCACCTCTATACAGCAACTAGAGATGGCTTGTATATTTACGTGATCTATAAATCCAACTACAGTATGTTGTATTAATACGAATACTGTGTGCAGGGGTGGTGCCATCCCATGGGGTGGATCCTAACCAGCCCGCCCATCCTCACCCCTTCAACCCCCCTGATGCATCACTCACCTCCTAAAATATATTTCCATGACCCAAGAAAACTAATTAGTACAATACGAATAAACAGGAAGAAGTTTTCCTGAGTTTTCATAACAATAATTTTTAAAGATCCCCATGATTCGCGGGGGCCATTGAGCTGATCTGGGTCCTAAAATATATATTTTTTGTCTGCTTATGCCTCCCACCGCTACTGACTGTGTGTTTGTCTTGTACGCACTGCATGGGCAGAAATGCTTTAATTATTTATTTTTTTACTTATTTTTGTGTTCAGTTTGTCGTCCTTCCACTGCACCTCCGCTGAGCACGGTTGGTGAATAGACCATTAAGCAAAACCATGAAGCAAAGCCATCAAGCAAACTCCGGTCATCCTTGCAGCGGCTTTTGGCTACTCAACAAGCAAAGACGGTCACTGCATCACGTGGCGCTTTCAGATGCGCTTCTGCGGCCATCTGGAATGCTCTCCCTTCCGATATTAGGAAGCCACTGGAGCCATGCACTTTTAAATCCTCTAGATTAAAAACGAATGTCTTTAGAACTGATTTTTGTGTTTAGTTTGTCATCCTTCCACGACGCGATGCATGGGACAATTAATGGGGTGTGTGCATTTTCCACACACGCACATACGGGGTCACAAGGCTTAGTCTAATTTCTGCTCTTATCCTGCAAATGTAATACTCGCAAAGTCTCTGCCAGTTTGTTCCTAATAAGTAAATACTATTTTCAAATGATCAATTCCCCTCGGGGCAATTGATTTCACAGGAATCACGGGGTTAATTTGTTCAGGCAAATGTGAAGGAAGGGGGCTGCTTGGCCCAGGGGCTAACACCGTGTCGAAACACTGAGCTGGAGATTCTCCATTTGAATCGAGTAAATTTCGCACGAATAGACTGGGTTCTTCTTCATCGCCGCAATTCCACGGTCTCACTACGTCCATCAGTGACAACTGCCCAATAAAACGATCTTATAAAATCTAGTAATTTTTTTACATATTTAAAACCCGTGAGGAATGAAATGGCTTTGGATTGATTGCCGTACAGCTGACTCTTGGATAGCAGGGCACAGGAGAAGGGGCAGCTTCCCTAGTGTGAATAATAATAACTATAACAAGTTCTATGGCGCCTTAACACAGCAAGGCATTAACAAGGGCGCCGTTTGTACGCATCTTAAAACTTCTATCACACAGCATGTAGCCAACCGTTCTGTAACAAGAGGCTATGTAAAGAATGCTTTGATTCCTATTGCTATTATTTTGGTACAACGTTGCATATCCAACCATCACGTAGCCACGCAAATCCAATTAACTTCCCATACCGAGTGCGGTATTTGTTTTACGGTGTAACTCTCATTTTTAGTTGATGTTCACCAATCTGACACTTTCGCATGCATATATTTTTAATATTGCATACATTCGCTTTCAAAAGGGTTCACACTTTATGTTTGTCTTGTAACCTATTTGTGCTCAGTGTAACTGTCATTCTCAATGGATGTTCGCGATTCTGACTTTTAAACCTTTCCCCCTTGTGGTATACCTTCCCTCGCTGCTCACCTCCCTCTGTGTGCACCTTGGCCTACCACACTGGGCCCTCTGTCTCCTCCTCCCTCCTCAGGTTTGCAGTCAAGGCCTTGGTGGAGAGGGGAGGCCTGGAGCCCGTGGGCGACTCCTCCGAGGAGTTTGTCAACTTCGCGGCCATCTTGGAGCAGGTGCTTAGCCACCGCCTCAAAGGTACCCACCAGGCACCCACCAAGCACCCCCTGTAGGGTTGCCACCTGTCCTGGTTTTCCCCAAGAGAGTTCATTTTTTTAGAGGTTGCTGTCCTGGAAAATATGTACGTCTTCCTGGGGATATTAACCCTTTCCCGTTCCGAGACGTCTGCAAGTTGCAGGGTTGGGTGTCCCCGTTCACCCCTGAATCTCGGAAGGCACAAGCTGCTCAGCGTTCATTTTATTTAGAGAGGCGTAACATCGCTGTTTGTAAAGACGTTGTACTCGCCGCAGAGAACTGTAGCGACACGACCGAACTCTGTGATGGCTGTTGCCAAACTCTGCCACGCACCCTCCGGGAATGTAATCAGAAGAAAAACTGATCATGTACACGTACTTTATCGGAATGGCAAAAAGTTAAGAGTCTTAGTGTTTGTCAGATGTCTAATAATAGCGCACCACTCGGGTCAATGGATATATATATGTAGTTCTTCTCTCCCCTTGATTTCATGAGATATTCCTCTTCCCATGATATGTCCTGTATCTTAACTTCGGAGGTGGAAACCCTATTCCTCCAGGTGTCACAGTCGACCGTCCACTTTCTCAGTGCTGGTGGCGGGAAGTAGCCCGTCGCTGTCGATTGTTTTCCTCTTTTTATTTTCGACAAGCGGTGATAACACCACAATTTTCACCCTGGGTGTGACATTAAACTGCATCCGGTTGCGTTGCAAAGAAAATACTGTTGAGCAAAGGAAAGCGGGAAACCAACTCAACTGGCCTCCACTCGGGTATGGCTCAGGAACAAGAGTACGTGAAGGGTGGCACTGCTAGAGTCAAAAGAGATGGGCTCGATGAAGGCTTGACGACGCTGAGCATTGCTTGCATATCCCATAGGTTATATATCTCCCGGGGTACACTCTGTGCAGAGGCAAGAGGCAGCTGCACATTTCAATGTGATGCAGCTTCACTTTGCTGATCTGAATTAATCAAAAACGGCCGTGACTGTTGTGAGCGAAAAACGTCGTGATCGACTCGTTTCTTTTATTTCAATCTAGTGAGAGCCCAAAGAGACAAAGCGTATTATCATATGCGTAGGAGACCTGGGTAAATGAACTGAAATAACAATAATTTACAGCTCTGTGTTAATCCGTTAATAGATAAAATCCTCCCCATGCCGTTTTGGTCGTGGGGGTTGTTTGACCATATTTCACCATGTTGGTTATTGCACTTTAATAAAGGGGTTCCCAGGATCCATTCACCCGGCTAATCAATGCAGATTGGCGAAAGGGTGGCCCAGGTTTGGATCTGATATCACTCGCCACTGATATTATAGCCTTGGCCGGGAATTGAACTGAGGGCGCCGGATTCGTAATGCTTCGCGTTAACCACTGCACAACTATTTCACCCCCACGCAGAAAGTGTGCAGCATTTAAAAGTTAAATGCAGGAAGAATGCAATTGCATTTTTGGAAAAATTCATATGTGATTAATATGCGAGAACATGAATTTCGTAATGAATAAATATACGTAATCAGATTGTTTTGCAAGAAAGACATGCAATTAGAGATAAAATCGCGTACTTAATTGCATATTACAAAAGTAATAAAACAATCAGAGCTGTCGTTATAATAAATAATATTAAGTAAGTATTTATGGGGGGGGGGAAATCTGCTATGGTTGACAGTAGATCAGCTTCTAATCTAATTACATTCGTGTTTATCAGTCAGTGATGTAGTCTGAGAGATTTAAATGTACTCATGATTGTTATTGTATTGAAATGCCAGAGGAATATCGTGTTTGCACATACGTACAGTTTTGTGTGTGCGCGTATTAATTGCACATGCGAGTGGGATTGTGAGAATTAATTGATCGGGGCATGTTTTCTCCACCCCCTTGAAGCTTTAGAATAAAAAAAGCCCTGATAATATACGATATACTAGACGAACCAGTGGGATCACAGACTCACATCTCGTTTGCAGGGAGCGTCCTGGCACGATGACGGCAATACATTAGTGTCACATAAAAAGGTACAAAATCAGCAAACTCATCACATTAATATTGCACACGGGAGTGATCGATCGCGTTAACGTGTAAAACCCGGGCGGTTACTATGAACAAATCACCTGCAATGCACCCGATCTCAGATCATGGACGATCAGCAGATTTGAGCCTGGATATTATCTTGGATGAATGCAGTAAGCATCTATAACTTATTTTGCACCGTACGTATCCGACCGTACTAATCAGAGGGTAGACCACCAGCCCTGTCACAAACAAGTTGTGATAGGGCTGCAGCCTCACGTCTTGGCGCAGCATAGGGCAGTGCAACAGAGCACATTGTTGCATGCTAATTGAACGCTTCCACATCCACGCTCCCCAACTTCACCAACACACTGACCAGAGTGACGAAGCAAGCTCGAATGATCCCCACAGCCCGCGCAACTGTCGGGAGGCCCTCATCCGGCATTCAGCAGCGGGATTTGACAAAAAATTGGCATACATGTGTAATAAACCTTCTCGAGACGGCTCTTGGAATCAGTCCTTTATTTTCCACTTCCACAGTTTACACTCACACTCCCCGTTTCTGGCAGGCAACGGGCAGCGGGCAGACAGTCAGCTAAGTCGCACGCCACGTGGCACCCAGAGCCCCGTACGTGCGTGGCTCCTGCTCTCTTCGTTCCCAGGTCTGCTCCCGACTCCTCCGCTTCTCCCCCTTTTAACCCCTGGGTCACGTGGTACCCCTAAGCCAATCCTCAGTAGTCAGCGTCGAACATTCCAGATCATTCCCCGTCAACTCCCGGGACCACGCCTCTGATCCGGCTTCCCATTAGCTGAGGCCGAGATCGGCCAAGCCAATCACCTTAGCTAGCATGCCTTGGTCACGCCGAGGCCATGCTCCCGGGCTCTCCCCTCATTGGCTACAAAGCAGGACCTGCAGCCGATCACCACGTGAGCCATACATGGCTCTCATTACACATGTACGCGCGTGCAACTTAAGGGTATTAAAAAATACACGTTACATTGTAAAAAATAATGGTGTAAGTTGTGTGTTTAATTAGTTGGACGGAAGTAAAGTTAGGTGGCAAAATAGATACGTGTTGAATCTTGTTGCTACGTGGTTTTTAGATGGTCCTTAGTATACAAGCTGATTCAATCATTGTGCTGTTGGGATCTAACCCATTACAGTCAGATGGGTATTCTCCTGTGTAGAACCACTTACCATCTCGTGCATGCATGGGCACATTGCACGTTTAGACAGTGGCGCTTTGAAAACATTGAAAAAAAAGCCTGGGAATTTCATACCAAAATCCAGCCCTTGCTCTACTCTAACCAAGAGTTCATGGCTATTGTTGGAGGGTTTATTGTTATTGTGGGTCAGACACACTCATTTCATGACAATGGCACCTTGACGAGGAAGGGTTTTTCAAAGCACGTCCCCCCAAGAAGGCAGCATTTGTTGATCTTCTCGTTCGACCCGTCAGTCTCCTAGTGATTTTACTTTGCTCGTGCATATGACTCGAATAGCAAGTGGAGCCCTCTGGAAACATGCATGTGTGACGGAGACCCCCCCCCCCCCCCCATGTACGGTACCGCAGTGTGCCTCTGACTCAAAGTACATTGATAATGACAGCAATTGCATGGTTGAGTCGCCTGCCACTCAAATAACTTGCCAATCAGCCAATGCAAACCTGTCAAACCCTTATCAGTACCTATCTTATTACAGACCAATTCAGACTTTATTATTCACCCCGTGCCCTTATAAATCTCAACGTTCATCCTACAAAGTCCCATCACAAGGGAGAAACATAAACAAATAGACCAAAAAAATGTGCCCGTATTCAAATGGCTGTATGCCGTATAAGACCTGAAAACTCAACTTCTCTGTGCAAGTATAGGGGTAAATCGTATGGGTTGACAGGTATGCCAATGGCTCAACGATTGTATTAATTTCGTCCAGAGATCACACACGGAGGGAATTGTCACAGCGTGTCATCTGTGGACACTTAAGTATCCCATGACAATTTTCTGTCCACCTTCCCCAGAAACCTTTGACACGGGTGTGTGCGCTTTCCATAATAAAAACATAATTGAAAAAAAATAGTTTCGTGACATTGAGGGGGCTGGGTCACTCACGGGTCAGAGCAATGATCCAGCATCTTTGAGATCGAGGTTTTTTGCCACATGCGATTAAACTGGGTGCTCAAGCTTAGCGAGTTTATGGTTTCAGCCTGGTCTTCGATGACTGAGAAATGACATGTAACATTGCGTTTGGTTTTGCACTGAATATTACTAATTTCACTGCAGCAGGGTGTATTGTAAATTGTCATCCTGAATTAATAAAAGCTCACTTTAAGGGAATTCAAAGAGATTTGTGTGATATTGCATTCCACAAATCCTTCTATTACACGAGCGTTTTAATGCCGTGTAAAAGGGTTCAGAACAAGGCATTCTTTTTTCCATGACATATGGATGATAGTGCAAATAGATGAAAATATTATGCTATTTCCAAGTGTTATTAAGGTTTGATATATTGAAGAATTAATCACAAAAAGTGCATTTGTTATGGTGACATCTGTGCGTGGAATTTTCAACCATTAGTAAGTGCGTGGTTGTATGAATATGCTTTTACGAAATCATTGTTTGTGTGCAATGTGACGTTGCATTGCAATTTAAAAGCTGCTTGTTCACGAACGTCAAAACGTATGCAGCCCAGTGGTGTCTTTTTCAAACCACAGTCCTGGAAACCCTTCCACAGTGCGCTGCTCTAGGAGTCACCGGTCGTTTCGATCGCTCTCCGATGTGTTTCGGGTTGTACCGCTAACCGTGCCAATCTGAGGTGCGGGGGAAGGTCAACAAACTAAACACAAAAATCAGTTTCAAAGAAATGAGTTTTTAATCTAGATGATTTAAAAGTGCATAGCTCCAGTGACGCCCTATTATTGGAATAAAGAGCATTTCAGACGATCGCAAAAGCCCATCTGAAAGCGTGCAATGCAATGACCGTCTTTGTTCGATGGCCAGCGAAAAGCCACTGCATGATTGACCGGAGTTTACTTGATATTTGAAGCTCCTTGACGAGATCAGCAAGGTATTGTGGTTCATATTCATTCGGCAACCAGAAGCCAACACAGCTCAGCGAGTACTGGATGGACACAGTCATATCTTGCAATAAAGGGGTCCGAGCAATGAGCCAGGAATCCTGTGAGTGGGTGATTAAAAAAACTCCCAGCACGTGGAGCGATACTATTCAACTATTAAACTATTTTAGTGTTCTACCAGGTAAGGCCTACTGAGTTATATATTTTTTTTTTTTTAAGAACCAACCTGGCCACAAATGATAGCTCAACGAAGTGGCTCATAATGTGAATACTCCTAACCCATGTTTCTAAATGTGGAGAGAAAAACCAGAGGACCTGGATAAAAAAATCCACGCGACCACGGGGAGAACACGCAAACTCAAAATGTACAGCAGGCGTCAGGCTCGGAATTGAACCCACAACCTCTTGTATACCAGGCGAGGGAGATAACATTTCGCCACCGCGGCGCCTGTGCAAACGTCAGACGCTGTGTAAAATAACACGCGGTACAACCCGACAACACGTCGGTGAACAACACAGCACAAGTACAAAAGCCTACACAGTCGTAATCTGTTCCATTCATATTCAAATTAAGCCAATAGATATTGCGTGCCCCTGACGGTCAGTAATCGGTGAAAGCTGTGCAGTATGTGGGTCATGAGGACTTTATATTGAAAAGGGCCGGTTTATATAATAGGATTGTATTTGGTCTCGGAGGCAAAGTGAAGCATTTGTTTGGATAAGCCATTACTAAGGTCAAATCTGTTTCGGCTTTGCATTCAGATGAGATCAACTGCAATATTTGTCACCAGCGTACTTTACACACAATGCCTTGCGAAGACCGTGCAAATTGCGCATTAGTTACAACCTTACAGCGTGGAAGATGCTCACGTTACAGTGGTGTCTCTGTTTGCGAATTTGACTGTGGCACTCGGGCGATCTGGTTGTGAGTCGGTCTCAGCGAGTAAGAGCGGTCACGTGGACTCATTTGCGGCTTGAATGGCGACTTGGGTTGCTTACGTAGTTGCCATCGAAGCAGCGTGGCTTACTCCCAACGACGCAACATCGTCATCGTCGTCGTGAGCCATGCTATATCTACTGCTGCCATTCGAATCACGTGCCCGATACTGTATACACATACGGCCGGTGGCAAGGGCACAAGAATAAGAAGACTTTATATGGTTTCTAAGACTTGTACGTAGTATAGAGGTCTATAAACACCTTACTTTGCGCTAATTTTATAGTATGCAGATGTAGTGCTGTTACAAGTGTGGCACATTAGGAATGGATCACTCTTTTAATTATGTCCTTGTGCAGCAAGGGAGTAAAGTGTAGTTCTGTGAAAGTCCTGATGTGCTGTGCAGTGCATCAATGCATGTGTGTACAGCAGCATGTGATGACTGAGTCGGGCCTGTAGGTGGCTGGCAGGGTTACTGAATGACCACGCGGATAAACCAGTCACATGGTTAATGGCGACTCGGGCGCAAGGCTGGTTGTAACACACGTGTTGTTGCATTTGACAGGTGTAGTATCTTGAAGGAGACGGAGACTTCTTAGAGGCCACACGCTTTTATTCCGTAACAGCTAAACATCCTGACACACTGGGGATTAGCCTCTTTACACAACCTAGGGAGGTACAGCCTCCGGGCTATCCTGACTACTCTTCCTACTCTAGCCTTCGGCTCTTCAGCCTAGGGAGGCTAACACACCACCAGCACCCCACTCAGTCCCGGCCCGGCGACGGCCTCGGGGCTTGGGGTCCAGGGTCTTCGGCGGCTCCTTGCTTCAGCTTGAGATGAGATGGACTGTCTCCCGCTCTCCGGGAGCCGTCTTATATCCCCTCTCTGAGGGGCGGGGGTGTCTCGGGGCCCCGGTTCTCGCCAGCCCCCTCCCCTCAGAGTGGTTCCAACCGCCTCTTGCCCGACCGGTCCGGACCAGTCCAGACCGGTACGTACCCATCCCCTAGGTTGTGGCGCGTGTGTCAACTTTGACCACCACACAGGTAGAGAACCCAAAGGTTGTTTATGATCGTTATATAAATGTTCTAGACTTGTTCTAGACTTGTTCAGACTTTAAGCCTTTGCTTTGAATTGTTCGTTTGTGATATATGCAATTAGAGGCGTTTTAGCACTGTGCATTGTAAAGGGATGACGCACTGTCATTAGTTACTGTCATTGTAATTCTCTAACTCTAATACTGTTTAGTCTATAACCATGCCCATGTACCCAGAGTATGACTACTTGCAATGCTATTGAGAATAGAACACATGTAAAGTAGTAAGCTGTACAATGGTGAGATACAGTACGTATACTGTACACATACAGTACATATAATGGGTGTAATATACCGATATAAGTGGATGGTATAGATAGACATACAGCTTAGGATGAAAGTAATAGTCGAATAGTGATGTGCAAATGTGATTGTCAAAGACAAGGATGGTTTATAAGTAGTAGAATTGGGTTTCAGAGAAAGGGTTAATGAATAACCGCACGTGTAAACCAGCCACATGGTTAATGGCGTCTCGGAAGAATTGCTGTGTGTAACACACGTGTTGTTGCATTTGACAGAGTTATGGTGCGGTTCTTCACAATATTGATATTAACTACAATAAATAAATGTGCTTGCCTCGATTTGGAGCACCTGCCCACGTCCTTCATTTCGAGTGTGCAACACAAGCACTGAATAATTTTAGGTCGACTTTGTTTTTCTTGTAATCTTATGACTTAAATAACTGAACATTAACAGCACTTTGTCAATGCACTGCTGGCTGGATGAAGCCTTACACATGCCGTGTTAGTCTGTCATGGTGGTAGTTCGGCCAGACCTCACGTTGGGGTGGTGGCGGTGGGGGAGGTGAGGGGGTTTGGTTGGTTGGTTGGTTGCTTCAGACATCACTCACCGCTCATGTTAGCCGTGGCAGGGAATCAAACTCAGCTCGCTGGGTTCACGTGGAGCGACGGCCACTGCACCACAACTCTCCCAAATGTAATTCACGTTAACCAATTAATATGTTCCGCTGCCTATCACGGTTTCAATGCGTGCGTGTGCCGTTCAGACATGCCATGAGTTCAAGTACTGCTGGGATTCACCTCGTTACTTAAATAGCACATTATAAAATTGGCACTATCCGGCGCATCATGCTGCCGCACAGAATCACATGATCACCGCTGAGACTAGGGATTTTAAGACAGTAATTTATGAGCCCCTACTTTCAGCAATGGCTAGGGAGTAGCAGTTTCCATGTAGTTCTCTTTGAGCCATTTATTTGGTGATGCTGCATTGGCCGTGATACACAAGCGCAGTACAAATAACAAAAACAACTCAACAAATCCATTAATAAGAGTGCTATAAAATGAAAAATATATAATCGGTGATGTTTTGGGCAATGAGCCTTATTCACGGCACATGTAGACACTGTATTGCTACCTAGGACAGTCACATTTGTCAAGATAATCCATGCGTATGCATGATTTTGCATCTTCTTTGTCTTGAGTGCTTCATTTGCTAAGCTGTATTATAAAAATGCCCGGACGAAATCCTATGCGCTCACCTTATCTATGTTGGCGGTCCATTTTTAGACAAATGCAATATATGTAGCAGTTATAGCGTGACAGTGTGCAATTAATTTCAATATGCCATTTTACAATGTGCTCAAAAATTGCACTAACATGCACTGGAAGTAAAGGGAAAACTTTTGACATTAAGTGATGCACATAGTTTCACTTTTTTTTTGTCAAAGGACGTAAGATGGAATCGCTCCCATCGAGCGCCGATCTGTTTCGTTTTAGCTGTGCGTTGACATTTCACTTCCGCGGCTGACAGGCAGAGCTAATCGCACGACTGACATGATTATTATAATCTTGCCTCCTGCTTGGACAATTTCTAAATATCTGCAACTCACGGTGGTTCTCGTGAATTAGTTGCTGGGGTATGTAGACAAGACAGACGGTCGATGCGAGGTACTGGAGCGTAGTGTGGTTGGTATGGAACCTATTCGTCTGCTGTATGATATTTGAAAAAGCAACAGACGCGTTTGTGGCTGTGCGTTGAGTTTAGGAAAGCCATTCGATTGTGTCCGGGGTCACCGGATGGATAACATTTGTCCCTCTTGCAAAAGTGTGCCCAGGTTTCGCTTGCTCTATGCGGGTTCGGTGTGTGGGATTTCGCATACTTTACATGCGACTAACCTATTTCTACCCAACATTCGCTCTATGATGCGGTTTGAATTCATTAAGATGCGGCTATGCGGTCGGGCGTGGGATAATATTTTGTGTGTACTGTGTGTGTGTGTGAACTGTGTGTGTACTGTGTGTGTGTATTGTGTGCACAGTGTGTGTACTGTGTCTGTGTGCTGTGTGTGTACTGTGTGTGTACTGTGTGTGTGTACTGTGTGTGTACTGTGTGTGTACTATGTGTGTGTACTGTGTGGGTATACTGTGTGTGAACTGTGCGTGTGCTGTGCATGTGCTGTGCATGTACTGTGTGTGTGTGTACTGTGTGTGTGTGTACTGTGTGTGTACTGTGTGTGTACTGTGTGTGTACTGTGTGTCATGAGATAAAGTGATGAAAGTGATGAGGGACAAAGTAATGAGATAAAGTGATGACATAAAGTACTGAAAGTTAATGTCATGCGAGAAAGTGACGAGATATAGTTACGAGATAAAGTGATGATAGAAAAAGTGACGATATGGATAATGTATGTATTTCTTTATGGTAATTTATTTTAAAAAATATGGTTTTCCGTGGGCCAATATCATCATCCGCGAAATGTTCTATTCACGAGCCGCTCCGAAACATATCCTTCGCGAATAACGAGGGAATCATGGATATAAATTGAGTACTACTTTCTATGTTGTCAGCAGCGGTTGTGCTATGGATAGGCTTTGCGATAGGAATGTATCATTTTAATTACTGGCTCAAGGGTGCAAACAGGACTGTCACCCTACATTCG
>CM025610.2:5420371-5483173 GCA_014621495.2 Entosphenus tridentatus
TTCGTTTCAGTGAAAACCGCCTTTGTTTCCTTGGCTGTGCGAGGGTTAATAACAATCTTGATTTCGAAAGAAAAACATAATATTGAAAATGAATGCACTGTTAAAGCATCGTTTAGTTAAAATGTCTTCACCGTCAAGACTATGATTACCATCCAAATCAAGCAAATTCTTTAGAGGAAGGTGAGAATGTTAAATTCCAAATTATATTGGTAGCTGCTCAGTCAAATGTACCATAGGCGAGTAGAGTTTTGTTCCATCTGGACTTAAAGCTTTCGTGACTGCAGGAATCCATACTCTTTGGTTGTTTCGGTAAAGTCACTTAGGTATAAAGTCATGAGATGAATTTGATGTTATACCTACGTGACTTTACCGACAGAACCAAAAAGTATACTAATAATAATATTGTTCAATAATGTGCAAATAAGAAAGCAATTTTGTTGAAAAAATTGTAATTAAATTCGAACGTTATCAGCTGCTTTGGCAGGCGTTTTGTGCAAGGATTTACGTTTTTTCGTGTGCAGCATTTGCATTGTCGGGACACATCCGCTGCGTATGCAACCATACACAATTTTAATGCAGCAAATCCCATAAATGCATTACTTTGCAGAGATCGTGGTTGGACTTATAATGCTCCTCATTTGCATATCGCCCTGCCAAAGACGACAAGAAAGAAGGTCCCTGCTAGGAAGTAAAGGGGCTTTGCTGAAGGAATATAAAAAATACACAAAGTGAAAGTGTGCCTTTCGGGCGGACTTTACAAATACCATCGATAAACGGACAGCTCTGAGGGATTCGCATGACCGTGTGGCATCTCCCTTGCCGTTACTGTTGATGAGTCTAGATTCAGGCTTTGTACTTGTATCCATGATAAAGGTTGTTTTGGGTTAGATCGTGAAAATATTAATGTGTCGTTAAACCCACCACTAACAGACACAGCCAATTAGTAAGGTTTGTCACGTAAACAAAAGATGCAAATTGTTTACGTGGCAAACCTTAGTAATTGATTTGGGTTGGACGGTGGCAGGTTTAACGACACATTTTTTTTAGTCACCTAACTCAAAAAACCCTCTTATGGATAATAATGGTCGCAAAAGCCTACGGGTTAAACATCCCGTGTGTAATGCACAAGCAAAACCAGCGACAGTGTTAGAACTCATCAGCCTCATTTCTCCCGAAATGGCTTAATCTCGTCCGTCTCGGCTCTTCTTGAACCCTTCCAAGGTTCTTCCTCTACCTTCCAGCAACCCTCACGCATGCTCCCCTTGGTCACCCCTTTGCCTTTTCTGCAGTCACCACTGATTTTGGCACGAAAGTGTGCGAGGCACGAGTCATTTCGCAGAGCTTTGGTTTGCCAAATGTGCATTCATTCTGGCCAAACTAACTTTGAGATTATTTCACCTACTGTGACATGAAAGAGAGATGTGAAAAAAATCTACATAAAATGAGACAAAAGTTGAAATTGTGCAAAAGAAGCGTAAAAAAGATATGCATCCTTGGAATTGCACTTGAGAGACAGAAAGGAAACCACGTGCCTTTGAGAACACGTGAAAGTTGTTGACATCACAATGACTGTTATAGACATCACAATGAATGTTAAGAAAAGTCAGTGAGCTTGGGCAGGTCACCCAGAAGGGATGATGGTCGGTGGTTGGGACTAATTAATGAGTAGCAGTTTTAAGGAGGGAATACACCGAATAGTACGTTCATCATGAAATGGAGCAATGAAAGAGGCTTCTGTGTGAACGCTAGATGGATTGTTACATCGCAGGACGGTGAAATATGGTGGCTTGAGGAGGCTTTCATTCAACAGTGGATTGATCATGGCTGATGATGAATGTGAAATGTGAGAATTAGTAGCTTTTGATGTTTACTTGGATCTCTAAGAAAGTGGTGGTGTCATCGTATTAGAAGAAGGTAACATAGATAGTTGCCTAGGGCAGAGAATATAGTGGAGTTTAAAAATACGTCAGAAAACGTTGATATGCCGGTTTTCCTGTTCTCATTTCCCGTGTAAAATAAAATAGATTTTATTCAGAAGAGCCCCCTCTCCCCCCTCCCTCTCAACATTGAAGAATAACGTAGTGAGTGACCAATCGGAAACTGAACATATTATCAAGTCAAGCAGTGCATACATGTGTAGGGGTTGTTACGGGGAGAAAGGCGGACAGAAACACAAGGGTGTCTGCACCCACACACGGGTGTCTACATCCACGTCCGCATCGGTTAACCCTGGGGGGCCATGGGGGCGCTGTGATCCCCCATAGCCCCACCCCTCGGAGAGGATTCCTATAAAAGGCGGGGAGCCAGAGGGCTCGGGGCCAGTGTGTTAGAAGCTTACCAGTGAAGACTGAAGACCGGCAGAATAGGCCCTGGAACTCCCCTGGCTCGCTGTCCTTGTCAGGGCCGAGCAGGGCAAGCCAGTGGCGCGGCCCCAAGAGCTCCAGGACCACTGCTCTTGTAAGAGCACGGTCTGGTTAGCTGGGTGCTGGTATCCGTGCTTGACCAGGGCCGGATCAGATAGCCTCCCCTAGCACTCATAGCGGAGGACTGGGAATAGGACAGTCAGGGAATAGTGCTAGGGTGTTTCCCATTGAGTACGGGTGAAGCGGCCGTTACCCCTTCAAGTATTGTTACCGTCTTTTGGTTAAATAAAAGAGCGTGCCGCAACTACGTCGTCTGTCTCCCTGAAAACTCACTACACATGGAATCATCAGGACCGTTTGCATTTTTCTCTTTTGCCTAAAAAATTGGCAACGCAACTGTATCCTGGGTAAATAGCCTGAACATTTGTCTTCAACAAATTCTATCGCTATCCCCGGTAACGTTTGTGACCCTGATTCAACAGTTTTTTCTTTTTATAAATTACAGTTATTCTTTGTTCAACGTGTGCCCACACTGTGAACTAATATGATGGTGTAAACTTGCTCTATTCGTGGTTGGTGTCAAATGAAAATGATTTCAGTTTTTCCTGATTGCCGCCTGCACTTCAGTGAGCGTTGGTCGGCACTCACAAATCTATTGACAAATTTAACGTGCATACTGCACTCGCTGTTTAGTGTACTTAAATAACTGTGCAGATCTCATTGAATTAATTCACGTGCATAAAACTGTAAGATCCCTTACACTCGTTGCTGTGGTATAATCGTTGGCACACTGGACTAAACTATATTTCCTTTTATTTTTTTACCAGGTAAGAGCCACTGAGTGTTGTAGCTCTTTTTTCCGAAGCGACCTGGCCACAAATTATAGCTCAACAAAGTGGATTATCGCGTGGAAATTTATAACAGCCAAATACTCTAAACGTTTCTAAATGTCTCCAGATTAATCCATAGCTCTCCAGATCAATATCGCAGCACGACAGTTGAAACAATGGCCAGGTTTGTGAACTCCCTACCTTTGTCCCCCCCAGCAGTATAAATGGGTACCACCACAGTTAGTCGATTTGGAAAGTCGCGTGTGGTGGGTTAAATGTGGGTAACAGCACCACTCCCAAGGTGACTGCCCATTGTGAAGAGCAGGAACAAAGGCCCTCTGGAGGGGATCTCCAGAACTCCCTCTAACAGGGAGGCCCTTCCGACAGCAGTGGCGTGATCAATAAATTGCAGGGGCTGCACCTTTTACGTGTCCCCACTCTAATTTACAATCGTGCAATGGAGTGGTTTAATATGCAATGCTGGAAGATTCCCACATCACAAAATAGGTACATACCTTCATCACAAAATATCCGCCTGCCACATATCCACCCTGACCAATCGACCGCCCACACCCAGTGTAGTATTTCTGCGATGTGGTGTGGCTGTCGTCTTCTATAGATGTCCACAAATCCGACTTTTTCACGTATCCACCGATACCCCAGTCCTCAGTGAATTAGATCAGCGACGTTATGCTGTAATCGTGTACAAATATGATGTAAAATAAACTAAACTATGTATTTTTTATTTTACCAGATAAGACCCACTGAGCTATGTAGATATTTTTCAGAAGCGACCTGGCCACAAATTATAGGTCAACAAGTGGCTTATCACGTGGAAATTTGTAGCAACAAAATACCCAAAACGCACGTTAATTCTAAATGTGGAGGGACAAACCAGAAGACCCAGAAAAAAAAAACACGCGACCACGGGGAGAGAGACACACAGACTCTAAATTTACAGCAGGCGTCAGGGTCGAGATCGAACCCACCACCTCCTGTATAACACATTCCTGCGGAGGGAGCTGGTAGGAACCTTGTGTTGCTCAGTCAATGGCCAGGGTCAACGGCGGCGTGGTGTATTCCGCAAATATGCCCGACTGTGAGGGCGGGCACAAGCCGGCGTGAGTAGGTTAAACATTGAGTTTTATTAGGGCACCACGGGGTGACCAGCCCCTCCCCACCCAGCCCCACCCCTCCCACCCCGCACCCAGCACCACCCTCCCCACCCAGCCCCTCCCCACCCAGCCCCTCCCCACCCTCCCCTCCCCACCCAGCCCCTGCCCACCCAGCCCCTCCCTGCACTACGGACGGACACAATAATCTCCTGTCGGCTGGTGTAACCAAGAGGTTCCTACCAGTAGTAATCTACTTGTGTAAAGACAGTGCGGAGTGATAGCGGGACAGTCTGGTTCCCTGAGACCATAGTTACTAATGGACGAGCTAATGATAATGAATGAGACAAGCATTGACAGGGTCACGTGAGGGGGAGCACGGGCTCCAATGGTGTGGAAAGTGTAATAAGGGCGGTGATCGGCAGGGCCAGGTGCGGTGATGAGAATTCGGGAATAAGTGGCGTGGCCGGACCGGGCGAGGATAAGAGCCAGCGCGAGCGGAGGCTTGGGGCTGCTTGGTTGTGGGAACTGCGATCGTCGCCTCCTTGGATTGGGTCCTCTCCATCGTCTGCGAGTTGTCTTGAGACTAGAAGCGATGTTGTCTCAGAATAGAGTTGCGTCACTAGCCAAGTGTACAGAGTCACTCGCGGTTACGTGTTGAGTTGTCATTGGACTCTATTCTTAATAAATATACAGAAGACAAGACGCCGTCTCTGAGAGCTACACTACACATGTATTTGTAAGGTGTCTTCCACTAATATCTCATCGCAGGCGAGGTAGTTTCACATCTCGCCACCGTGGCAAGATGTGCCGTGTAGCGCACGCTCTCACGACGAGGCCACGGGGCCATGATTTAGTTTTTGTGGTTCGCGTGGCATTTGTGGGAATCCCCCCCCCCCACACACCCGGTTCTCTCTCTGTCGAGTTCTGTGGTTCGACGGCTGAGCGTGCGGGGTCCGGGCTCTCATTGCAGGGCAGCTGAGCTGGTTCGGCTACGAGATGCCGCGCTGCTTCTGGGATTATGTGCGCACCGCGTGCCAGAAGGTGCCACACAACTGCCTGGCGAGCGTGGAGAGCATGGAGCACGTGGGCGGCGGCAGGGCCAAGGTGGGACCTCTGAGCACCGTCCTCCCCGCCACCCACCTCGCATGCCTTCACACAGGCCACCCTTGCAAATGAATGAGACGACTGCATTCTGATCTCTTGCGTTCTCACCTGGTCTTAAAGAGGTAAAGTTAACCAAACTTGACAATATTCTTGGTTCTTTCGGTAAAGTCGCGTAGAAAGGGAAATAATAAAATTAAAAATATATAAAACAATTTAAAAAAATCAAACTTGACAAGTGTCCCTGGACACCTTGCGAGCGAGATGATGGGGTATAGACTTACGTGTATTTGGTTTTCATTGGCAAGCCGGACAATACAATACGGTAACCATGAAAAGGGGGCCCGTGTATGATGGTAAAAGTTTGGGAAAAAAGAAGTGCATGATCTTGAAGAGTGACATAGCATCGTCAAGCTAAGAGAAATCGTGATATAGACGTGCGATGATGGGCATAGATGCAGGTGCATTGATTGCGGATAAAATTATCTTTAAAATGCAGGGATTCGTTTTTCACGCATGTCCTGCTTAGCTCTGCTTGAGAAATAATACGAAGCCTAAATTATATTGTATTTAATGAGGCCCTGCCTGCAGGTGTAGCATGCGGATAGATTACACTGGTCAACAAAAATAAAAATTTTGGCCTGGACTTTTGCAGCTGTTTTAGACTAATTTTAGGGTGCTGATTCCAAATCTGATCTCAGATTTGCTCTATCACATCTCCCATTCTCATTGATTTTACCCGAAATTAACTCTGTCACTTATGATTGCAAGTTGTTGCGAGTCAGTGACTGCTTTAGTGTTAAAATATGGTGCTGTATTTTTAGGATAGTGTGTTTATAATATAATTTTATGTAGATATCCACATTTGTTTAATGTTTTTCTTCTGCAGTTTTTATTGAAAATGCAATACTTGATATCTCAAAAACCTGATGTGATAGACAAAAACTGATGCCAGATTTGGAATCAGCACCCCAAAATTACCTTAAACCCGTTGGAAAACCTTATGCCAGAAAAAGTGTGTTGACCAGTGTTATCGCAGGAATGTGAACTGCACGTAATTGCAAAAGATTATTGTTCAATTACGATAAACATAGCAGCGCGAGCCAATGTATTTGTTTTTTGCTTCATGACATTAAAAGAAAGATATGTCAAGAAGCCCGCATGTGACCTTTGGTGGCGATACGGATGTGCGGGGGGATGATGGCAGGAGCCGTGTGGTCATACACTCAATACGTCCTCAAAATTCGGATAAGCGGTGGCTCCCAACCGCATGCTTGCCCTTCAACTTGGACACGGCAATTTTCGGTAATCTGCGTAGGCCCACAGAAATTGATGATAATTGCAACAACAACAAAACATCTTTGCCCATTAAAGGAGATTTCCCGCCGCTCCCACCTCCACTGCGACTCGATATCTATTTGAAATGGTACTTGGCTCACCGTTGTACAAAAAGCGGAGAAAATATCTTGAACGGTTATTTATTATTGTGAGGAAAATGTGCACTCACACACTCGCGCGCACACACCGTCAAATAAAAAATATTCTACAAAGTAACCTTAAACACAAAAGCAATTATTTTGCAAACTATGATTACATAGATGTATAATTAGTCTAATTTACTTACAAAATAGCCCAATTTCCTGTATTTTATTTTCCAAATGCCATTAAATAAAAATGTAACCGTATTAAAACTTACACAATTATAATGTTAGGTTAGAGCGATATTTTCGGAGGCGAGTCTGGAATCTGAGAATTCGTCATCGACATCTATAGCGTCTGGACAGCATTGTTAACAGCGTCCTAATTTTGATTTAAAGCTTTCGTAACTGCAGGGATTCATATTCTTGGTTCTTTCGGTAAAGTCACGTAGAAGGGAAATAATAAAATAATAAAAATATAAAATAATAAAATTCTCACGACGTTTCGACTGCAACACAAAAAAAAATCAAATTTTCTTGTTGTGGATTTCACACCTGATGACGATTGCTTGTGTTGCAGTCGAAACGTCGTGAGAATTTTATTGTTTTATATTTGTATTATTTTATTATTTCCCTTCTACGTGACTTTACCGAAATAACCAATAATATAGCGTCCGAATTGGCAGTTTGTGCTGTGGACCGGTGCCCAAAGCCAGCAGCATAATATTTGAAGGCATCAATTTACTTATAGAGCAGCCAGAACACATTTCAACTACGGTGCAAATGCAATATTAGACCAGGGTTTCCACATTAACCCACATGGTTTATCTTTACCAGTCTACAGTGTTCAAATACAAAGTGAGTTGTTACTCTGCACACGCCTGCCAATTGTTGCATAGCTCACATCACATAAAGGCAGAGCAGTCTGATACATGGCAACAGTGCTTTAGAATTACTCTTTATATGGACAGCGTTGTTGGATGCTATCAGCATGACTTACGCCATATAAAACTAAATTATTATTATTAAATGCAACTTGCATCTTGACAAACTGTTACGTAGCCAACTCATCTAGGTTATTTCACGTAACTTAATTTTCCTTTCCAAGCTCAACGCATAGGGATCTAACTCCACCCATTTCTTTTCTTTGGTAGAATTAGTTGCCATGCCAACCCATTCTTTTCATTTTTCGAATAAGTGACGGTAATCTCTGCGTGAGGCGGTGTGAGCTTTTGTTCAGGATAAATGCCACACTCTGCGAGTGCCTGTGCTGTGCGTGGTAGCCGAACGATCTTCTTTGATCTTCATTCCCTAATGAATGCTGGAATTGCTCTTGGTTGACACGGTACGGGCACCTGCACACGTTAATAACCTAATCCAGTTCTGTCAGTCCTCGAGCTGAGAGCGTTTCTGAGCTCTAACTCTGTCACTGCCTGCCATTTCACGCCTTACAAAAGGCAACAATTCTAGTGCTCCTCCTTTCCTTTATTAGAGTAGACGATTTTACCATAATGATTTAATCATCATCATTTTTGTCATCAACAAAAGCATTGGCATAATTGTTATCATTCTCGGTCATCATCATCCTCGATATGAGCATCGCAGTCATCATCATTTTTGTCATCGTAATTATCATCGTCATCATTCTAAATCCACTGCACGAGAAAAACCTCAATGTTGAATATACCATGCATCACCGTCTTGCGCAGCTATACAGCCGTGATTAAATATTGCTCTCAAATACGCTCTGGTTCGATTTCTTTCTGTTGATAATTTATTTTATTCCACTTGTCTGGCGAGATGGTTAGGACACAAAAACAACATTAAAATAATATATTAGTGATGGATGCCATTATCTTTTATTTTTTTTTATAAAACACAGGTTCTGCTCCTCTGCCTACTCAGCAGTTAGTAATGGACATCCTTACCTTTCTCAAAGTTACAAATATAACAACTGGTGCCATTGAATTATAAAGTTGCTTTGCAGATTGTGTTAGTTGAATAGTTTGTAGTTATCCATAATATAGGGTTTTTTTGTAATTAGTAGGTCCTAGACAGTAGACCATAATCAAGCACAAATTAAAACTGGAAAATTGGAGAAGGGAACACCGCCCCACTAAGGAAATAAGAATAGCATTCAGATCTGATAAATAGCTCAAGAGCACCCCCAACTATTAGGGGTGAGAATTAGGAGTTCCAACATGCTATGCTGGAAACAAGAATAGTTTTGGTTGGCAGCGCCAGTGTTTGGCGCACCCTCCCCCTCCCTTCCCCATCTCCTTCCCTAGCCTATTGCCCTCCGACTACCCCCTTTCAACCTCCATAATGCCCGGGGGTGAGAAGCTTCCTATCCCTGCCCCAGCCTATTTATAATTTACTTCCTTGAATATGGATTCAATCATCCAATCAAGAGAGAGAACACCGGACACTTAAACAAACTAAAGACTGAAATTGCTTTTCTAAAAGAAACCAACTTAACTTTAACAGACTCAGTTAAACTACAACATCTCAAAGTAAAGGTGTTGTAATATTGATCCACAAAAAAATACCAATCACGCCCTCTGAACAAATAGCAGACCCAGCAGTTAGATACATAATAGAGCAATGTCAAAATAAGACACCCTTTTGACATTCTGCGACGTCTATTACCCATCTCCAGCGAACACATCTGTAGGGAGTCAAAATGAGTCGCAGACGTTGTGTTGGGAGCAACACGTTTTATTCAACTCTTAGCACAACATACTCCAGGCTATTAACACAATACACTCTCGGGTGGTGACCACCCAACTAACCACGCTAGACACGGTTTCACTATCCCGGTCCGGACCACAAGCTGGGTCCCAGACTGCGTGGCTGGAGGCTTCTTCAAGCTTAATGTGGATCTCCGGCCTCTCCAACAGTAAGAACCCTGAGCCCTTCACAGGGCCCCCCTTATATCGGGCCGGGCTGGGGCTGGCTCTGCCTCTCGCCCCGCCGACCTTCTCGATCTCTCTCGGCCTTGCCTGAAGGCTCTCGAGAGTTCTCCCCGGACCACGTGACCACCCATTGGCCCCCTCCACCGGTGGCCCCCCTCCAGTATCATCCGGTCACATGTCCCCAGGTCAGCCAGAGTATCATCCCCCCAACGTAACCCCAGCTGGCTGACACTCTCTCGCTCTCTCAACGGGAGCCCGCACTGCACACTGTGCGTGGCCATCGTGCTTAACCAGCACTCACCCAAGCCACCACTAGGGCTGGTACTACACCCCGTGTCCGGGGTGTACACACAACAGTCGACATCCCGCCGTGGCCTCACAAGCCTGGCACCACACGGTGGCATTCCCAGTCACTACACATCTACCATAAAAATGGTCACAAAGCACCTCTCATGATGATGTCATAATAGAGGGGGACTGGAACCTGACTTGCAACCCCCAAATAGACAAAACTCCACCTCAAGAGAAAAAGGACAGCAAAAGAGAAGCCCTCCTTAGCTATGATGTCACGACTCTCTCTCTCATAGACCCTTGGCGTACAACACACACCCTTGAAAAGAACTACATGCACATATCCCGAGCCCACAAATCGCTATCCAGAATTTACTTCTTTCTGGTAACCAGAAAACTGCTCCTGCAAATAACAGAGCCCAAAATCTTAAAATTGTAACTATTTAACCATCCTCACATTACCCTCCGTTGTTCCCAGAACATGGTCCCTCAATGCAACGCAAGACAAAAAGCCAGTGACGCAGATTTCAGACGACATTAGAGACTACTGGGATCGGAACTCCTCAACCAAAATAGAGCTGACCACAGGTACTTTATGGGACGCCTTAAAGGCAGTCATCAGAGGCAGATTTATTACACTAGGTGCTTTATAAAGCAAGGAGTAGAAACACCTCTATTCTGCAGTTTGAATAGGAAGGGCACATAAGAAACTAATGACCTCTTACTCGAATGAAGTAATATCAGAAATACATAAACTCAGGCGAACACTAGATAAACTCCTTCATGACAAAACTACTACTCTCCTCCACAAATCGACCTGGAAGTTTACTGTCCCATCTTTCAACACAGGGAAGGACGAGCCCAAATGGTAAATTATGTCCGAATTGTCTCCAGTCCTCCAGTTTTTCCCTCCACATTTAGAAATATGGCTGGCTATGGATTGATCTGTAAACATTTATAAACTTCTAGAGTATTTGGCTGCTATCAATTTCCACGTGATAAGCCACTTCGTTGAGCTATCACCTGTGGCCAGGTCGCTTCTGAAAAGTAACTATATAGCTCAGTGGACCTTATCTGGTCAAATAAAAAATTGTTTAGTTTTATGTAAAACGACATGATTTTATTGTGTTTCATATTCGAATAATAAAAATAACAAAAACAATTTTCAGCTCTTTTATTCAAACCACTGCTGGACGAAGCCTCCCTACGTCACGTAAGTCACGGGAATTGTTTGACCACACTTCACCCAGGGTCGAGCCTGGATCCGGATGACCCTGATGGAAAAGCGCCTGGGCGAGTACATCTCCTCTGCCCTGCGCGATGTCAAGACCACGCGGTACGCCCACTCTCTCCACACACACACGCTCATTAAATACAGCCCTTCCTCCCGGTGACCCCCCAACAGGAGGTATGACCTCCTGGTGTGGGGTCACACCTGTCGGTTTGGATATCAAATCATTAGTTCATTTGGTATTCTGGCAATTTATTCTAGCGAGGCAAGGCTATCCCGAAAGTGCAGTGTTTGAGAGACTATTATCGCCCGCGGTGGTTTCAAAACAGGGAGCGATATTGCTGTGGGGCTTTATCCAATTGGGTAATTTATGAGTCGTTTTGAAATCTGGAAAATTTTGAACGGTGATGCCGGCACCCTTGGTCATTGCTTTTTCGTTTAATGTCACCACATCTTTTGAAGCTCCGCTGTGAAGCAGCTGATGTAAATGATGACTCATACACCCATCGTATAAATAGTAATAATAAACAACTTGCAATGTGCGGAATTTCTCCAATAGACAAACATTCGAAAGCGACTCTAATTAACCAGGGCTGCCTGATGAGTTCAAACCTCTGCAAACAAAGTGGGAAACACGCTACTGCTCAGCCATGTCAGCACCCTAAATAAACTAAAAACTATTTAAACTAAACTATTTTTATTTTACCAGGTAAGGCTCATTGTGCTATATAGCTCTTTTTCTAAAAGAAACCAACTTAATTTTAACTGACTCAGTTAAACTACAACATCTCAAAGTAAAGGTGTTGTAATATTGATCCACAAAAAAATACCATTCACGCCCTCCCAACAAATAGCAGACCCGGCAATTAGATACATAATAGAGCAATGGCAAAATAAGACACCCTTTTGATATTCTGCGACGTCTATTACCCACCTCCAGCGAACACATCTGTAGTGAGCTCAACAGAGTGGCTTATCATGTTTAAATGTATAGCAGCTAAATACTCTAAACACATGATTTTAAATGTGGAGGGAAAAACCGGAGGATCTGGAGAAAAATCCACGTAACCATGGGGAGAGAGACATGCAAGTGTAGGGTTGGGATCAAACCCTCGACCTCCTTCCATACTCGGCAAGGTAGTTAACATCTCGCCAATGAAGGGTTTAATCGAATTTAAGTATAGATCTTTTTTTAAGAAATACGGGTGTTCATTGAATGTTGGACGTCCTCGTGAACATACCGGTGCTCCAGACTTGTGCGGTCACCTCCATGAGGAATGGGGGGAGGCGGAGGGCGGTGGCTTTGGGGATAAAACTTCGACTGGCGAAGAGAACAGGGCGGAGTGACGGCCAGCCCAGCGAGGCGTGCACATGAAATTAATTTAAAAGCAGTTGGATTTTCCCCACAACCATTTCCACGGTATTCGCTTGATCCTCGGCTTTAAACAAAGCAAAAAAACGCGTTATGAGGCGGCGTTCAAAAATAATTGTGTATGACAGTTGAATGCTTACATTGAAGCCATCCGAACGTAACACCAGCACATGGGTACATCGGTACGGTGATCACAAAGAGAGTCGGCACAGCGTCCACCTCAAACAATTCAGGAGGTTGTTCTGATCTGCACCTTGTTCTAAACTATTTAAAATTGTTTTACATCACCAGGTAAGGCGCACTGAGCTACTGTATATAGCTCTTTTTGCAGAAGTAACCTGGCCACAAATGATAGCTCAACGAAGTGGCTTATCGCGTGTAAATTTATAGCAGCCCAAATCCTCTAAAAGCACATTGTTTCTAAATGTAGAGGGAAAAACTGGAACACCTCGAGAAAATTCCATTCAACTACGGGGAGAAACATACAAATTCCAAATATACAGCCGTCAGGGTTGGGACCGAACCCACGACCTCCTGTATACCAGGCGAGGTAGATAACATCTGACCGCCATCAAGAATTGTTGACTATCCGAAAGCATGCGCCAGTTCGGTTCACAATGTTGACACGGCCGTGCGCAACTTGTCGTGCTCAATCTGCTCAACTTGTCATTTTGTTTTGCTAATTTATTTTCTTTTGTTTTAGACATGTATACGTACTCTCCCCTGTTGCTCAGATGCTATTATTATTGTTTGCAGTGGTGGTACTTACCACGCAGGTGAGAGCTTCTAGGAGGAAGCCGCAGTATATGCGCGCCCTGACCTCCTGCGTGTGCTGTAGCTGTGCAAAGGAAACTGACGAGCCGTTTGTAATGAATCACGACAATCTGCCTCCTCGGAAATGTTCGGTCGATGACCTCCCCGCTAAGTGGGGGGGGGGGGTCCCTGTGATGTGTCCTAACTAAGCCACAGACTTCAGACAAATCCTGCATTAAACATGAATAATGTACACGTACAAACATGGCGCAATTTAAAACTGGGGAAAAATGTCTCGTGTTAACTTGACCTCTGTAAAGCTTTCCAACGTGTGTAAGTGTGATCCTGGAAGTGCGGTAATTAGCAGTTGTAATATAGCAAATTTTACCTTTCGAGTCAGAAAATGGGATGACATCGCAGGAAACATGATGTGCGATATTCTTGGTTCTTTCGGTAAAGTCACGTAGAAGGGAAATAATAAAATAATAAAAATATAAACAATACAATTCTGAGACTTTTATTGTTAAAAAAGATTCTGAGAATTTTATTAAAATAATAAAAATATAAACAATACAATTCTGAGAATTTTATTGTAAAAAAATTCTGAGAATTTATTATTTTATCTTTTAATCTTTTATTATTTCCCTTCTACGTGACTTTACCGAAAGAACCAAGAATATGAATCCCTGCAGTCACGAAAGCTTTAAATCAAAATTTAAATGATGTGTGATGTACGTATGTTGAACTTCTTTCGCACCGCACGTAGCCAGCCGTGCTAATCAGTGATGTTGCGACATCTCACACACAATGACGTCACGGGGAGGCGAGGTGCGCCCTTGACGTGTGATGTCATCATCTTGACCGAAAAAGCAAATCCTTTTAGCGCAGTTTTTTTATCACCAAGCTTTGGGTAACCCCTTAAACCAGTTTGTTTTGGGGTAAGTCTCTAAGAGCGACACAGCTTTATGCTCACATTTCACCGACTGTATATTGGATCATTCATATGAGCGTTATTTTGACCACACGTTACATACAACAGATGGACAGGAAGGCAGACGAAGAGAGCTTCACGTGTTAATGCTTTCAACCGTAGTCGGAAAATATTTAAAATATGCCAATCTTGATTTGAAGCTTTCGTGACTGCAGGAATCCATACTCTTTGGTTCTTTCGGTAAAGTCACGTAGGTAGAAAATTACAAACACACGTCAGCAGTTCTCTGGCTGTGTTTGTCTCACCTGATGATGGTTGCTTGTGTTGCGATCGAAACGTCGTGATCTTGAAATTTTCTATCTACGTGACTTTACCGAAAGAACCAAAGAGTATTAAAATATGTCATTTATGTACACACGGGTAAACACAGAGAATAGGAATGCTGTCAAATATTCACTAAACATGGTTGTGATATTACTCCTGGCAATTATATGCAGATTTTTTTGTTAAAATAGTGGGGCATTCTACTCGGCTAGGATAAGGAGCGAAATGATCACAAACTACAGAGTTCCCTCGTCATTCGCGAGGGATACGTTCCGGAAATGCTACTGAATTCGCAAATTTCGTGGGTAGTGATATTAGCCTACGAAAACCTATCTTCGTAATGAATTTACATTAAATAAGCTATTACATATATGAAAAATTGCATAGTACAAAAAAGTATTTTAATAAAATAAAATACAAAGCAATATTAAAGTATTTAATCATAGTTTATTAATGAACTTACCTCGTCTCATCGCTTGATCTCATCGCTTGATCTCATGACTTTCTCGCATCCCATTCCCTTGCATCACTATCTCATCACTTTCTTTCTCTCTCTCTCGATGCACTCGTGTAGAGTTCCAGATGTGATTTGCAGATAGCCAAAATCGCAGATAGCAAGTTCGTGAATAACGTGGGAACACTGCACGTACCATGCAGTCACAGCGCAGATCAACAATAACGGCAAATTACAAGTGGCTGTTGGTGTCATCACCATTGCCACAGCTCCTTTCACGCTGTGCTGCAAGCTGTTCCATTTAGCATCAAGCAGCCATGAGTCCTATGCATGGTGATCAAGGGCATTGCACGGTCTGTAGGATACGTCTTATTTCCGTGCACTCCGTTTCACTTGCACGCGCATTGAGAGATAAATAAATACATAATTAAGCATTCAGGTAACACATTCTTGTGGAGGGAGCTGGTAGGAACGCTGGGTTGCTCGGTCAATGGCCAGGGTCAACAGAGGCGTGGTGTATTCCGCAAATATGGCCGACTGTGAGGGCGGGCACAAACCAGCGTGAGTAGATTAAACGTTGAGTTTTATAAGGGCACCACGGTGTGACCAGCCCCTCCCCACCCAGCCCCACCCTCTCCACCCAGCCCCACCCCTCCCATTTTTGGATGCACGACGGACGGACACAATAACCCCCTGTGGGCTGGTGTAACCAGGAGGTTCCTACCAGTAAAACAACTCATGTTAGTTCAATCTTGATAAGAGTCATGCGATTAAGTCGAGGCTTTCATTTCATAAATAATGTCTCACGACAATTGCCACGAGAGCAAGATCGTTCCCGTTGCTTTTTGTTGAACCATTGCAGGTCTCTTTGATGGTCTCTTTTTTTACATTTATAATTTGTTTTGACATTTATGAGAATTCAGCGTGGTACGTGGGTCGAAAGGAATCAGCAGGGCTTGTTATTTCAGCATCAAATAGATGCCCTAACCCCATATTATTTTTTTCAGAACACCACATGGGACATATACCCCATTAGGTCAGCGCAGCTGTCACGTCATTGAAGACCCAAAATCTTACATCCTGCAGGCTTAGCAGAGCAACTAAAACGGAGCGAAATCTCCCACGCTTTGCATATATTCTTTGCCTAGCAACCTGACAGTTTAGTTGGTAGCGATTGTGAGCGTGGTTTTTACACTGCGCTATGTACCCGGCCGCCTGAGTTTGAGTTCCGCTTATGGTTGACATCAGTGGAGAGTGATATCCGAACAAATCCTGGGCCCCCCTTCGACAACTCGGACTGGCCAGGGTGTTGATGAATACACAAACAAATGCCCGTGACCGACATAGCATGGGAAGGCCTTCATCCAGCTGTGGATTGACAAAGTACCACACGTTATTTGTATTTTACTTTTATGAGACTAAACACCACATTAATGCTTAAAAAGGGAGTCAGGCATATGCCATGCAAAATATATCGCCTTAATTTGTTCATGAATACACAACATATGCAAAATATATTATCTGATTATTTATGCCCACCTCAGTTCAATGCATCAACTACTTTTGCAGATCTGAGAAAATATATAATTGAAAATGGTCGTATGAAATGTAAGGAGCAATACTACTTCCACTTACTCAAGAGTGTAGCAAATTACGTTTCAAACATAGTGCATATTTTAGTGTTATCACCAGCTCCTGTTATGGAATTCATATCATGACATTTATGGCTTTGAGCAACTTTATCTGTGACAGAACAACCTTGGAAGATGTCACTTAATGAGTCGCTCTCATGATACGCTTCAAAAGTGAATCGTTTATCACGTGCCAGTCCCCGAAACACTATTTTAGAAGCTTAGTCTGAGTATAATTCAGTAAAAAAAAAATAATATTACATTTTTTTTTTACTTTTGAAATTGTTGGTTATTGAGGTGAGGCCATCGGCTCGCTAAACTTAAGAATGTGGCCGAATCACCTTGACTGCCGATACGTTAAACTGAGATCCCAGAGGTATTATTGATGCTGCTGAATGGGTGTTAAGAGCCTTCTGATCCACCCGGCCTCACCTAAAAGTGTGTATGTTGAACTTCTTTCACACTGTACATAGCCAACCGTGCTAATCGGAGGTGCCGATAATGGGCCCATGGTCTCTTTAGGGAATGCAGCCCAGGTCGTCTTTTTTACTAGTTGCATGTCGATTTAAAAGAGCTTTGTTTCTTTCAAGTTGAATGCAGCTTACGATTCGTATATCAAGGTAACTAATAGTGGAGTGTTTGGCATTGGGCATGGGTGGTAGTAAAACAGTCAAGGAAAGGAATTATATTAACAAAGGAGGGCCTGCCAAAACGATAACCACACCAGGCCCTCTTAACCGTAATCCGGCCCTGAATGGGCAACTCAAATGATTACAGTTCATCGTCTGTTTTCAACCTTGCAGGAAGGCATCATGGCTCATATTTCAGCACAAGATGATACAGGATCAGATGTTGATAGGTGTGGAAACCCGCATGAGAAACGTGTCTGGGAAGGAGAACGACGTCCCTGTCCAAGTAAAAAAAAACAGCGTTGGCCATTAAAATGCACTCACCAACACCGCCTTGTCGCCCCGTTAGCGCCAATTTTCCAGCGTGCCATTAGGTCAATGTGGGCAGCCAGCGGTCGCTCTCGGAGTCAACCGAAACAAACGGAGGATTGTGAGACACTTTTTGCGTCAAAGCGTTTCATTCCCCGAGAGCGAGTGGCGGTAGTAGACGACATTGTCAGCTCAGGGGGATGTGTGTGTGGCAATTGGTCAGGTAGGGCCCCAATATTTGATTTGTGCAATTTTGTGGGAAGACAAACGTGACTGCTCTAATTAAATTTAAATAAAACGTGGAACGTAAATGAAGGCATGTTCATAAAAAAAATACGTTTAAACTGCATTTTAAATAAGTGTTTGTTATTTTACACTGTTGTTGAAAACGTATCTCAGGGTGGTTGTCAAGGGGACCCCAACTCGTAGCTTTGGTCACCAGGGGAGGCCAAGGCACCCCCTGCCCCAATGCTCGTTATGATACTGTCGAGAGCATAAGCCCTAAACATAATTAAGGCCGAACGTAAGTGATAATAATATGTACCTATTTTATAACCCTTTCAAAAGTGTTCCTATTATCTCAAACTCGGCCATGTACGTATTACATTTTCAGTGACAAATTGTCAACCTTATATTAGTCGCCTGACCAATGTACAGGCATATTTACGAAGACTTCTGCCAAAGGCCAAGATCTGTGCCTCTTGATATGGAGATATCCTGCCTGCTGTGATGTGAAATTTATGAAGGGTGTCATATCTTCCCCTTCAGGTTTGACACTTCAACTTTCCAGGTCTGCCTTTCCCAAGTCTGTTATCACCTTAGGTTTTTTGTCTCATAATAAAGTAACGCACTCCTGTTAAGCACATGGGATAATGGCTACACTGCACAGCATTGGTCACGTTGAAAACTAAAAAAATATATGTTTATTATACCAAGAAAGACCCACTGAGCCATCATATAGCTATTTTTCAGAAGCGACCTGGCCACAAATGTATGCGTGTTGAACTTCCTTCGCACCGTATGTAGCCAATCATGCTAATCCGAGGTGCGGAGAAGGACAACAAACTAAAATGATAGCTTATCACGTGGAAATATATTGCAGCCAAATACTCTAAATGCTTGTTTCTAAATGTGGAGGGAAAAACCAGAGGACCCGGAGAAAAATCCACATGATCATGGGGAGAGAGAACATGCAAACTCCAAATATATAGGGGTCAAGGTCGAGATAGAACCCACGAGTTCCTGCATACCAGGCGAGGTAGTTAACATCTCGCCAACCTTCTTGCCACCAGGGCACACAACGATAATTATATGCAGCACAGACAAATGTGTAAGGGAGCTTCTTAAATGACTAATCTGATGAACACAGTGACTCAGCGGTAGACAGAGTGGCTCAAATGTAGAAATGTGTGCATTCAAATCCTGGTCGGGGTTTGACTCAGCCCATCATCTCTCTACGAGGTCAATACAATTAGTACCACTTTTGTGGGCAAGTCAACAGTGGTTGTCCTCATGGAGACATTCTCCCCTCCGGAGTAATGTGGAATTTCCATTGCTGTCTTAAAGGTTCTAAAGAGGAGATGGTCACATCATTGAGCATTTGAGTTCTTGACGATGACTCAAACAAGAGGGAGGAGATCTCAAAACCGAGGATGGGACACTGCTCTCATAACTTGTGCTAAATATGGAAACGGGAAGGTTATTGAAGGCACAGTCTGTGATTGGAATGTGAGACACTAATCCGGTAAACATCAAAACCGTGAGATGCATTTATACGTTTGTAGTGACATAGAATTGGTCACGTAGCAGCATAGCGCTGGCTGCTGGCAAGGAAGGGGATCTGCAGCTTACAGCAGCCCTGACAGCAGGCCACGTGATAGACCAGAGAGGGGAAAGGTCAAGGAAGGAGCACATCGAGAACCCGCTGGTAGGTTCCAGAAGGGGGCGTGACCGGAGGCAGAGCCAGGCCACGCTGACAGTATAAGAGGGGCCCCGGGAGGGAACCTCGGGGCTGTCGTGTGGAGTGGGGTCCCGTCGTGCTGCAGGAATCTTCACCGTCATCGCCGTCTTCACCATCTCAGCGTCGCCAGTCAGGCAGTCTACCAGCTGTCCTGACTGGGAGCTGTAGTTACTAAATGTTACTGTCAGGCCGTGTTAATAAACAGAGTACCTGACTTTACCGAAAAAACCTAAGAATATGAATCCTTGCAGTCACGAAAGCTTCAAATCTAGAATTAATGCCCTCTACGGGGAGGAATTCCACCTATCTGTTAGAGTTTTTAACAGACAACGAGACAAGAAGTCACAGCTTCTCGAGACGCTGGCCTTCCTCAAGAGATGCCGAGATAACAAGGTAATACCCACCACTGAAGCCTAACCTTACCATATCAATAGAAAGTGTGCCGTACTCGGCGCCTTCCCCTCTCCAACCATTATATATACGGAGTGGTAGCTCTTGGAATCTCTCATTTACTTGATACAGCTGTCTTGGCTGTGACGGTTCCACCTGAAGACGGAAGCTTGTGTTGCCTCCGAAACGTCGTGATTTTTATTTTTTATTTTATTTTACTTTTATTATTTTGAATTTTTTACCTTCGTGACTTTACCGAAAAAACCTAAGAATTTAGAGTACCTCCTACTCTCAGTGACTCTGAGTCGGTCACTACACGTTTATGGGAGACCTAAAGGAGGCTGTTGACTTGACTGTGACATTCATATCCTTGAAGAATGCATCACTTCCCAAATTAAACTCCACGAATAACTGGAAATAACCCCAAGACTGGCGAAAGACATTACATCAACCGTTACCTTGAAAGCAGACTTACCAAGGGCAAATTCGTGACTTGCTGAATACATTTACAACGTTTTCATACCTGCCAGACTTTTGGGTATTTTTTTCAATTCGATATTACAAGCAGTCCCCAAACTGCAGTGTTGCAGCTGTAATTATCTCTCTTCACTTGTAAATTGGATACCAGGAATTAATGTGAACACGTGGAATTAGCCTTGTCTGTGAGGTCTGCCTGCTTTTAGTTTCAAGTGTTCTGCGTGTGCCTTTGCTTCAATGTTGTTGCCCTAAACGCTACATTCACCACGATAGTTAAAAACAAGAATTAATTTTCTTGGTTCTTTCGGTAAAATCACGTAGAAGGGAAATAATAAAATTAAAATAAAACATAAAATAATTCTCACGTTTCGGCCACAACGCAAGCAGCCGCGTTGTGGCCGAAACATCGTGAGAATTGTATTTTATTGTTTTATTTTTATTATTTTATTATTTCCCTTCTACGTGACTTTACCGAAAGAACCAAGAAGATGAATCCCTGCAGTCACGAAAGCTTTAAATCGAAATTCAAGAATTTATTCTTAAGTCGAATCATGACAATTCATAGTTTCGAAGGGGGCAAATCATTGCATGCCTATAGCTCACGCACCATTTACATTAAACTTTTCGTAGTTCATTGCTTTTCATGGCAGCCTTAATGTGTTTTTTCCTCAGTTATCTTAACTGTGAAATTACATACTTCATGTTCGATTACTAGAGCCTGATATCTAAAACCTCTGTTGGGAATGCATCGGATCCACCCCTTCATTTCTGTCGGGAGCAAAATTTATCAGTGCGCTCAAAACAGTGCAGGGCTATCGGACACGATTACATATTGAGAAATAAAATCGCACTTGGTCACTAAAGGAAAATCCAATTAACTTACTCCCAGCACACCCTTAAGGAAATGATAGCAAGATCACCATATGTCCTCGTATTTATCCTTAAATTATCGGTCTTTTGGCTTGACTTGGTGTTTTTTTTTGTCTAGCCCCCTCGAATGCGCAATTTCACAATATGCTGTGAAATGCATTTAGCACTAGAACAAACTCTTTTCAAAATCTCATTTTATTTTCAGTTGTCTCAACGGGTCACCTTATACTGATGTAATAAAGCACTTCCACGACGAATATTGGCTGGCGTCTTTTATTAACAACTACTGCACAGCTCCGCTCTCTCCCTCTCTCCGGATGGCTTCCCTCTCGCTATCTGTTGACGTAACGCGCGCACTCCCTCTTCCACCGTCGCGTCTCTCTCTGCTGGCTGGCAGAGGCCGCCACGTGGCCGGTGGCGAGTAGAAGTAGGCGATGATGCAGTCGGGACTCCAGGCTCCCCACACCGACGCCGAGTCCTCTCACTGCCTCTCCTTATATTGCCCTCGGCGGAGCTAAGCTCCGCCTATAGCCACGCCCACTCGTGGAAGCTTCCCGATGATTCCCGTACATACCCACGAGCTCCGCCCGTTACCTTTGGCCCAGAGGGAACCCTTCCTTCTCATTGGATATTATTTACCCAGCAGTGACTATGCACTTACCCCTAGTCGTTCCTTAGATGGCGCTCTCTCATTACACTAATGTACAGGGCAGCGAAACAACGATTGTTCTCCTTAGTTATATTTCCACATGCATTCATCAATGTCTGAACAAACACGATTTTATGTTTCACTCCAACTTCTTCGTGTATCTTTAAGGCCTTCAAGAGGTTTGTTTAAAGTAACCCGTTCCCATGCAAGAACATCATTTATGCAATATTACCCTCCTAAACAAAGGCAAAGATCCCCCATGTAGCCTATACAGGTTGTTGGGGCAAGTACATTTAGCAGGGGACCTTTGAAAAAGGCCGGCACGGTGCACAAGGAGGTTGTGTGGTTAGCACCTCACCCGGCCACCTTTCTCTCCGATGTTAACACACCCATACACTTACTCATTTAAGGCTGCATCGACCTTGGGCAGTCTGAGGACCAGTTCGTCACTGATGTTTGCCATGAGTGGGAATCGAACTCGAGTCGCCGCACACACACTTAAACATCACATGCTGCACGCAACATCAGAAATACATGGAAAAACCCAAAATGGATTAACATACGTCACTTGATTAGGGGTTATATTTCCTATGTGTATCTTAACAATGTTTGATATGTTTATTAGTTTTGGAGTGCCACTCCTCTTGCCTAATTGGGAATACAAATCACTAACTGTTCAACTCAATATAAATTAAATTAAACCAGATTTGCATATCCCATGTCTCGCTGTCATTGCCAATATTCAATGTGAATGAATAACAGCCATTCAATTAACTGACTCCTCCTCGAGCTGTAAGGTGTCTGAGAGGGCATGGTGCCCTTCATTTCTCCTGGGTCCTCTAGGGTACTAAACACCCAGACTGGAGCAGTGGCGAAGGTGCACTCCACTTTGAATTCACTTATCTGAGTTGTGATTACGGTTTGGTGAAGGGCTTTCCCCTTCACCAAACTGCACTGACCAGCATAGTGTAGTATTTTTTAAACAAATTTATATTACCGACATGGCATGTGGAGGCCTTTATCTAGCAGTGAATTGGGAAAGAATGTAAGTCTTTATGAAAAAATCTCACCTTCCTCCTATGTGCAAATACTCCTTGAAATGGAATTTGCCAACGTTCCTATGCAGGACTCTCCATAAAATGAGTCTTGAGACTCGGGCATTCCTGGCTAAATATATGGAATTATCATTATTTTTGTAATATTCATGGAGGGAAATAGGCACAAACACCTTCAAACAGCATGGTATATTCTGCAGGGAATGTCTCGCAGATGCCAAAACCAGGTCAACACATTTCCCGAGGGAGAATATTTAATCTCCAGAAAATCAGTTGTCCATTATTTTTGGCCCTTGAATAATAAATACAATGCTTCATTAACTAAGCACTTTTCTCTAATGGGTGCCACATTCACAATCAGGACTTATCTCTTGCTGATTGTTGTCAATTAATCAGTGTTCCATTACCTATTCTGGGGTATTTAATCGCCGGTGTGATGTCCCCATATGGTTGCGTGGTGTCGTGTCTTTGCAATGAGCGCACACTCCTGTTGGATTTGGAGGTGCCCTCTCACCTGGGTCGTATCTCACTCTCACATCCCTCACTGTGCACTGTTGGTACACACAACTAGCTTGCCTTATGTTCAATCTCGGGTGGTGGGGGGGGGGGGAGATACCTTATATTATTCAAATAAGTAGTCAATCCATACTCTTTTGTTCTTTCGGTAAAGAAACAATTGCAATGTTTCTTGCTGTGGTTGTCCTACCTGATGAGGGACGCTTGTGTTGCGCCCGAAACGTCGTGATTTATTTTCTTTATACCTACGTGACTTTACCGAAAGAATCAAAGAGTATGGATCTCTGCGGTCACGAAAACTTCAAATCTAGATTGAAATAGTCAATCGTTTGTAGGGACATAAGAGCTGTATTAGACTGTGTAACAATTTTTTTTGTTCCTGGGTAGTAAGGGTTTTTTCCTAATTGCTTATGCCTCAAAAGTACAGAAAATGGCTATTATTCCCCACAAACGTTGCTTTTGTGACCAGCACAGTGATATTTTGAAATTTACCTATTTTCTAGAACATTCCAGATCGATTTTGTCTTAAACCTTTCGTGACTGCAGGAATTCATATTTTATGGTTCTTTCGATAAAATCACGTAGATAGAAAAATAATAACAAAAAAATAATGATGAAAATAAAAATTAAGTGAATACAAAATAATATAATATCACGACATTTCAATCGCAACACAAGCGGTCGTCATCAGGAACAGGGGGGGGGCGGACTTTACTGAAAGAACCATATAATATGAATTCCAGATAGATTCAGTGCTGAGTAAACTTGTAGTAACTTCTAGAACATTCTAGAACTTTCCAGTAATATAAATAGTAGTATAAATACAGGGGCCTTAAGCCCATCAGTTCAGTTTAGTTCCAGCTGCCTACGTGGATACATATCTGCATTTTTCTGAGATGGCATCAAGAGGCTGCAAGCATCCGGCAGACGCATTTTGCTATGTCTGCGGCCAATTTATCAAGACAAGAGCGAAAAAGTACTCTCTGGAAGCATCTGCTAAGATGTGTGAGGCCTACAAAGCATATTCCGCATGCCTGTCGGGGATTAAGACAAACCTTGGGCACCTCAATGCAAAAAAACTCTGGAAGGTAAGATGTACAATTGTTGCTCGGAATTTTATGTTCTAAAATTTGTTTTTAAAAATTTTATTGTGAAAGTTTTTTTATTTTGAAATGTTTTACAATTTTCAATTTAATTGAAAAAAGATATCATGTATGAAAAATGTTGCGACAATCTCTTACACATTAGTCATGGGTGAAATAAATGTATTTTTGTAGGATGGTACAGAGGGGAAAAGAGAGCTATGAAGTTTGCTATCCCAAGAATTTGGTGGGAACCCACTGACCACTCAAGCAACTGCTACTTTTGCATGGTGGACCCTTCCAAACGTCGGACTGGCAAGAATGCACCTGCTATCACGTATCCGGACTTTTATTCATCCATTGTCCTGGTGCCACTTTGCCATGAGCTCCTCGTACCCACTCCTCCGGAGAGAGAGCAGCAAGTCAGAGAGCGAGGAAGACGTTGTAGAGCCAGATGACAATTCAGAGGTGGAGCTGAGGAGAGAAACCCATACTACAACAAAAAAGACCTCAACGACTTGATCAGAGATCTTGGTCTCGCCAAGTCCAATGCCGAGCTTTTGATGTCTAGGCTCAAGCAGTGGAACTTGTTGTATGAAAGTGTGCAAATCACAGATCAGAGGAAGCGTCACCAACCTTTTTGCAACTTCTTCACCCGTCAAGATGGGCTCTGCTTCTGCCACAATGTGACCAGTCTGTTCGAGGCAATTGGAATCGCCTGTAACCAGAATGAGTGGTGCCTCTTCATTGACATCTTATCCAGGAGCCTCAAAGCCAAGCTTCTCCATAATGGTAACAAGTACCCGTCTCTTCCCCTGGCTCACTCCGTGCACTTCAAAGAAGATTACAACAGCATCAAGCCATTGCTCGATGCCTTGAAGTATGATGAGTACGGCTCGGAGGTCATCGGAGACTTCAAAATGGTGCCATTCCTGATGGTTCTCCAAGGCAGTGTTACCAAGTTTCCCTGCTATCTTTGCCTTTGGGGCGGCAGGGACACCAAGGCGCACTACCACAGGCGGGACTGGCCACAGCGGACCGAGTTCTCTGTGGGGAGGAACAACGTAAAGTGGGAGCCACTGGTGGACCCCAGGAAGGTGCTAATGCCACCACTGGACATCAAATTGGGCCTTATAAAACAATTTGTCAGAGCTGTAGATAAGGAGTCGGCAGCCTTCAAGTATCTTTAAGACTTATTTCCTAAGCTGTCTGAGGCAAAGGTCAAAGCCGGTGTCTTCATCGGACGACAGATAAAGAAGATCATGGAGTGCAATGAATTCCCCAAGAAGCTCACTAGTAAGGAGAAAGCGGCTTGGAACAGCTTTGTCGCAGTGGTTCGTGGCTTCCTGGGCAATCACAAGGTAGAAAACTATGTGGAGCTGGCTAAAACTCTGGTGAAGAACTACGGCACAATGGGCTGTCGTATGTCCCTCAAAGTCCATATCCTTGATGCTCATCTTGATAAATTCAAGGAGAACATGAGAGCGTACTCGGAGGAGCATGGCGAGCGCTTCCACTAGGATATACTGGACTTTGAATGCCGCTATCAAGGACAGTTTAACGAGAACATGATGGGAGACTATATTTGGGGGCTGATTCGTGAAAGTGATTTACAGTATAATCGTAAATCTCGAAAAACTACTCACTTATAAATTTTTTCTCGTGATTTTTGTATTACTTTAATATAAATACATGTTAATTGGTATTCATGTTGTTTTTTTCTGACTTTATGTGAACGAAAAGATACAAATTCGCCCGTTTTCTCATTGAAAATAGGTAAATTTCAAAATATCACTGTCCTGGTCACAAAAGCAAAGTTTGTGGGGAATAATAGCTATTTTATATACTTTTTAGGCATAAGCAATTACGAAATAACACTTATTACCCAGGAACAAAAATTGTGTTACATCGTGTTATTATTAAAATTGGGCAATTGTCCCATGATAAATGCTTGTCCGGACTTGATGCCCTCATCAAGAGCTAAATGGATTCTCCTCAGCCAGATTGCTGCAAGACGATTGCGTGCACACGGAATGTAACAATAATGGCATGCGTGTGCCGTTCTTGTCATGGGCCCACAGGAGGTTTTATGGAGAAGGAGCAGCCATGCTTGGAGACGAAGCCCTTTTGCTGGCTGGAATGTTCTTGGCCCTCAACTCAATTGATTTCAGGTAAATTTGCCGCAACATTTTCTCCACACTGGCCAAGCTCCCCACTCCTCTGCCTTTTCACATATATAGAATGTACGTGAAACAGCCTTTATACGAGGGCCCTCTGCACATTTTAATGGCCAGATATTAACTACCTCGTCTGTTATACAGGAGGTAGTGGGTGCGATTCCGACCCTAACGCCTGCTTTATCTCTCCCCGTGGTCACGCAGATTTTTCTCCGTGTCCTCCAGTTTTTCCCCTCCACATTTAAACACGTGCATTTAGAGCATTTGGCTGCTATACATTGCCAGATGATTATAAGTCACTTCGTTGAGCTATCATTTGTGGTCAGGTAGCTTCTGAAAATAGCTATTTAGCTCAGTGGGCCTTACCTGGTAAAATAAAATGAAAATGTGCAGGTTGTGGGGTGATTTGATCATACTTCACCACGCCGTTTAGTGTGGGCTGTCGAGCACAGATGAAGGGAGCGTGGAAGCACAATACAACACTTGATATTTTTCAACTGTCTTCATGGTACCCACAACATAGCCCTGCAACCTGTAACATATGTGATTCATGGCAGTCACCCATCCATGCACTTTTCAGACTCAACCCCCTGCGTAGCTTCTGATATTTAATGTGGTCACAGGCTCCAGTCTTTTCAAATTTTTTTAAATTCCCCACGTCTCTCCATTCATTACCCCCACAAGCTCATGTAACAACTGAACAGATGTACACTCAAACAAAGATCCCTTAACAGACTGTTGGGGCAAATAATGTTAGCGAGCACCTATGAAGACTGGAACAGTAGACGAGGTGGTGGGTGGCCAGTGCCACGCCCGACCACTTTTGTCTCCCCAGTGGCGATGTTTACACACCGCACCAGGTACTCATTTGAGGCTGTCGAACTCACAACACACTTGCACAAACATATGTTAAGACATCTGACACAAGAGCAATACAGCAATACGACAAGAACAATGAATGATGCACTGAAGAAATATTTCAATCCTGTACTGGGCTTCCATTTGGTCGACCCAGCCTCAAATGAGTACCTGCTGGGATGTCTAAACATCGCCACTAGGGAGACAAATGCGGTCGGGCGGGGTGCTGTCCACCCACCCCCTCGTGTGCCATGTCGCCCGACTCGCTAACATCACTTGCCCCAACAATCTGTTCAGACTATACGGGGCATCTTTGTCTTTATTGGCCAGCCACCCATCCCCTCGCGTGCCTTGCCGGCCTCCATAGGTAGGTGTTCGCTCACAGCCCTTGCCCCAGAAGTCTGTTGAGGCTCTTTTCCCGCATTTCCTTGTTGCCTGGTACTCGGAGTGCCAAATATTCTTGCCTGGGCTATGAAGGTTATCGGTCTGGTTTGCGTTTTGAGCGTGTCATGTCTCAAAACAAGCCAATTATATATATATATACAAGAGACTCGTAAATGTTCAACTAGTGTGTCCGGCCCTAATTCGATTGAATATCATGCATAGTAATGCATTATATTGGCTGCCATTGAATTACATTATTACGTTTTGGTAAACGTGTGAATTGTTCGAGTAAAAGCTTTTTGCGTAAAGTGTTAATAGTCTTGGTTATTTCGTGCATGCTTTCTTTCTTTTGTGTAAAACATTATTTGTTCGATTCAACCCTAATCCAGGTCCCCTTTTTAAAGATACATTTTTGTTTCCGTGTGCTGGTTCTCAACAATGAAAATTAATTAATGAACGAATGTCTTTAATTTTTCAACCATTAAGTTTCATCCTGCACAGAAGGTAGCTCATTTAATCTGAGTGTACTTCCACGGAGACTGCACGCTCTACACTCGGATAATCTGGGGTAATTTTGCAGTCAAATTGGCCATGCCAAGCCTGTTTTCAGCACCCTTCTTTGATGCATTCTGCCTTCCTGTTACATGTGTAATGTAGTAATCCGGCAGGAGACGAGTGAACGGGGCAGCACTCCTCTTTATTATCTTACTCACGTAACAGACACTATACAGCCTACACAAGGCGTGCCTACACTGTTACTGTTCTGAGCCTACACTGGCTACACTGTTACTGAAGGCTACCCGACCCCTGGCCCATCAACCCGGCCCTGATAAGGACGTCGGGCTGATGAGTACCCAGGGTCTCACCACTGGGCCACACAGAGACCCGGCCCTGATAAGGGCAGCGGGGCTAGGGGTCCCAGGGTCCTAGGCAGCTTCTCCGTCTTCTATCTTCGCTGGTGTAAAACTGCCTCGAGCGCTCCCGCGCGCCGCCTTATATAGGGCGGGGCTAATGCGGACCGCGATGTAAACACCCACATGCGGACCGTGATGTAGGCACCAGTATGCGGACCGGGATGTAAGCACCCGCCCCGCGATGACTCGCTACACGCCGGCGCTTACCACCCCTACACATGCATTAGCATTGCGTGTGTGTCTGTGCGTCTTCGTTGGTTGTTTAGTGTGTTCCCATGACAATCTTGATGTCAACACATATTTCAAAAGCATTATATTGATAAGCCATTTTTCTCGGCATTGACGTCAAGGTAAACTAAGCTAAACCTTTTTTTAGAGGACTACGCCTAAGACTCACCATTTTTCACAATGTTGAATGTCTCAAGGCCATGCAATGGATTCTCACCTTTGTTGTTGTTTACCTGTTGTAAATAATTACTCTCAGTCCTGTTTACTGCAGGGCACCGGTAGCTTCCGATGGTGCAGGTCTTATGCAAGGATCAGCTCCAAAAGTGATATCTTTACTCGCAGACTTTCTATGAGAAAACAGTGGGAAACTCATAACAACAGTCCAATGTGATTATTATTTTCTTCACCGTGGGGGGTATTCACTAAGTGGTGTACATTAGCCTTCTATTGTTGCTAAGCAAACTCATTTCGTCACTCCTCCCCATGCTACCTCTTCTCCAAAAGTAGACTCACCCTTGTGGGACGGTTCAACAGCTCTTTCCCTCTTTGGCTTGGGTTTCTCTCTGTCTTGGATTGCTACTGGGGTTTCTTGGGTTTTTCTCAAGACCTCACCGATTGTAAGTAACCCTTTGGGGTTGGCATGTACGCAATGCATCAGCCCATTTTGATCATCTTCATAGCTGAAGCAATAATTACTTCTTCAGCTATAATTGTATCCAATTTGAGACACTATCGTCGCATATCTCTGGTACATGCGATGATCATCAGCCATGTTTAATGCACGGCTGGATGAAGGCTGTCAGAAGCCTGTGTCACCTCTCATGATCCTGAGGTGTAACAATTTACCTAGCCAACTGCAAATGGGTTGATTTCATTGCTCCATCTCGGTGGATGTTTTCTCAGAGAGGTTCCAATCCTTTGCTGCAACTCCATCATGAATGTATCAGAATCTGAATATACTGCAGGAGGAATCCGGTGAGCTGTGAAGCTCTTTTTCACAGATGTCCAGTCGGGGCACTGGCTCAGAACGTTACAACAACAAACAGTACAAAAACACGATATGAGTGCAAAGTACAGGAAAGGTAAACAAATAACAGGAACACAAACACATACAAATAAAACTAAACCATCCATATCCTAACAGACAAAGCCCACTGAGGGATTAACTTATTTTCAAGCCCACTTTTCCTAATGGCTTGATTTATGTCACGCAATGCATACAAAATAAGAACAATCGATGTGTGTGCATGTGTTATGAGAAGTCAATACACGGTGTGACATGAGGCTTTAGTTTCACAGCAGAGTTAACTCCTCAAGATGAGGGGAATATGTAGCCAGCAACCAGGACTAAAAATCACACGTAATAATTTGGGGACTCAAAAGTAATTGGTATCGTATTACTGCTGGATGATCTACCGTATTCTGCATATCGAATCCAAAACCAAACGTTCGTGTTCTTGATCCATAACCGATTTTTTTTATTAGATCGCCACGTGAGTATAAAATGCCAAGATGTGTCGTACGCTCTCCTCCACCCAATGCGGCCAAATAACGAATCTTGCCACGCAAACAAACGCACTGATTTCTCACGCATGCCTTGATCCTGTGTGTATTTGCCAAACGAATAGCGGGCAAAGCTGCCTGGGAAATTTTATCAGAATGCGTGACACCACTTTCAGCTACAGAAGCCTGATCGTGTTGGCATCGTTCTGTCCGAGGCTCGGTGTGAAATGCTGCTCATGGATATTTTTCTCGTTTCTTACAGCTTTTGCTTGAAGGGAGAGGACCTGGCGAATGAGAACAACGCGGTCATTGACTACACCCCGTACTTGAAATACACGCAGAGGTATGGCACCGAGAATTGCATTGCAGGCGTCTGTTAATCGATTGGACTGAGCCACGAGGCAACGGGGAATTTGACGTCCCGCGGCCGGTGTCACGCGCTGAGAGCAACTTGCATGAGGTTGTCGCTGAATCCAACGTGAGAGCTTAGGTGAGTGCCGTCGCTCAAATCCATTGGGGTAAATGCATGGAGGTCCAGTTCAACTCCAGTATATCTCCTGTGCACCATTCTTCATGCTCATGAAGAGTATTGCAAGTTCCGCGAGATATATATCAGTGACGCTATCGTGGTTTCAATTACAGGTGAAAAAATGCAGCTATTCATCAGCACAATATTTCCTCTTTTTTTCTTGAGCTTAGCCCGAGACAACTCTGGATTAAATTACTCTCTTTTTCTGACCACGCTTTCTACCTCAAATTTCTGGTCAATGGGGAAACAACTTAACGGTCTCACTGTCGTCATGCCCCTTACTCCCAGTAAAGAAAAGGGGGGGGGGGCATGTTGGGTAGAATATTCATTCCCCTCAGAACTGTTGCACGTTCTGCTTTCACAGGAAGTCGTGTATTAATTTTCATTGATAAGAAAATTGCCTCCGAGTGCATGACCATAAATTGCATCTATTATACAGACACCCTTGGTAATAGTGCATGCGTTTTTGTTTATTTATTTATTAAAATATGAAACCTGGATAATCCCATGAAATGGAACATCTGATTTGCAAGGGTGCCCAGGGTGTTTTCTGTAATTAATGTTTATGTATTAATGTTCAAGCATCAGTGCCATGTGTCACGTGTTAACCTGCACTGAGACCTGCACTGAGACACACATCCGCCCTCTCCCGGAGCCATGTAATAATGCATCTATTCATAAAATCACAGTTGATTCTCACGTTCACAACACACGTGTTGTGAATCACACAGAGACACTCAAAGTAGGAGGTACTATATTTATTATCACCTTCCCAGGCACAAGGATTAACGAGACTATGGTCAGGACAGCTAACAGGCTGCCTGACCAACAACGCCGACGAGGAGGTGAAGACGGTGACGAAGACTCCAGCAGCACGACGGTTACACTCCAACAACAGCCCCGAACGCTCGCACGGGGCTCCCCTTTAATTCATCCGCCTTTGGCCACGCCCCCTTTCTAGAACCCACTGGAAGGTTCCCGGGCTTGACCACACGTTCCCCCCTCTATCCCCCTTGTCTCACATCCCTCTTCCCGGCTCATCACATCCTGATGGCAGACAGGGCTACTACACCTGCCGATCCCCTTCCGTGCCAGCAGCGCTAAGCACCAGTGACACATTCACGCGTGTGAGAATCGATTTTGCAAGCGACACGCAAGCGACATGCTTATCGAGTCAACACAATTATTAGCACCCTAACAAATGAGAGATGAAAAATAACGTGCCCGTTGAATTATAAATCATGGCCCTGGATCTTAACAATTCACAGAATCTATTTGTGTTGAAATGTCAACTCTCCTCGAGTGAAACACTCCAAGGACAACCACTTACATTGGCTGGGATGCATTGTGGCTGCAGCGCATGAATAACTATTGTTATAAATTGAGAAATGGCCGGCCCCTCCCCACCCAGCCCCACCCCTCCCACCCCCCAACCAGCCCCACCCTCCCCACCCAGCCCCTCCCCACCCTCCCCTCTCCACCCAGCCCCACCCCTCCCATTTTGGATGCACGACGGACACAATAATCCCCTGTGGGCTGGTGTAACCAGGAGGTTCCGAGCGAATGGTTTGATAGATGCACAACACTTAATGTACCATCACTCTGCCAACGGCGTCGATGGCAAATCAAGTTTGTCTGAGTGCATCTGATTCCATGGTATATATATTTTTTATCTATACATAATTCCTGCCCTCGTAAAAAAAATCTGGACGCATTATAATTACGATTTTTACGATCACCCCATCTGAAGAGCGTCATAAATCTGCATCCGACATCGTGACACACTGCGTGCGCGTGTCTGTCACATTATCTGCCGGCCCTTTAAGTGCGTGGTTTTGCCCCCAGTCTATGGCGCAGGGCACGTGAGCGTTGTGAGCAACGTTGTGAGCAGCGTTGTGTGCGTGCACATATTTGTTTGGTTATTGCCGTCTTGTTGGTTGCTTGCAGAATCTCATGTGGCAGCTCGAGATGAGTCTACATGTGCCCGCATCTCAGCCCCCTCCCGCCATCTCTCGGCTGTTAATCTCACTGCCTGTCTAGAGGCATACCTCTCCCAAATTTGTGTTATGATAGAAGTGTGAAATTAGTCTTTTGCTTCACACGTGTGTGTGTGTATGTGTGTCGAGTGCACTGTAACGGAGCTCTAATGAATAATACGTTCGGTGAGATTTGTTGACAACCGTTACATAAGCATTAAAAAAACACCGAATTACAGGTCGCCGTTGCAATGTATTGAATACATATGTAGAAAATATACAGTTATACCGCATGTCCACGTGTACATTTGTGCACAAGTACCCGTGTTTGCGTATGGCACGGTGGTTATTGTAATGTCCTACATGATTCCCGTAGCGTGGGTACAATTCCTGGTTGTGCACAACACTGTCCAAAAATGGATCTGCACTTTGCCTGGCTCTCCCTTAGATTAGTTGAACACATAGGCTCTCGCGACCAATATCATCCATAATAGAGGTTTTTTTGGGAGGGGACGGGGGTTAGATCCTGTAAATATATAAATGTCGTTAAAACCCACCACCACCCGACACAGCCAACTAGTAAGGGTTGTCACGTAAACAGAACGTGGCCAAATCGTCACTAGTACAGTACACCGGTGTGTTGGAGAGCCAAGCCACAAATCTGGCTGTCGCCTGATGAAGCTAGTTGTCATTACTGGCGAAACGTCGTACTCAGATAGTAAATGTTGTGGCTTGGCTCTCCAACACACCGGTGTGCTGTACTAGTGACGAATTGGCCACGTTCTGTTTACGTGACAACCCTTACTAGTTGGCTGTGTCGGGTGGTGGCGGGTTTTAACGACACATTTATATATTCACGCGATCTAACCCAACAAAAAAAACCTCTATTATGGACTCCCTTAGTTTGATGCACCAAAAAGCGAGCACCTGGTATGATGTATCAACATTAGCGTCGGGAAAACACAGCCTGCCGAAGGTGTTGGTCTCACCGCCCTATTACTTGCCATGGCAGATTTGATAGGTCCTTTCTAACAGGACTGGGGGAGCTTTGTGTGTATATACGTGTGTTTGAATGGGTATACATTTTTAGAGAGTGGTAGTGTTAGCGCGCTGAACTACGAACTCGGCAACCTGAGTTTAATTCCCGCTCACGGCCAAGATCGATGACAGTTATCTGAACCAGTTCTGGACCTGATGCGATATGTCAACATCGCCACTGTGGGAGACAAAGGTGCGGTGCTGGCTACCCACTCTCCTCTCGTGTTCCGTGCCGGCCTTGAAAGGTTTGCTCGCCCGACAGCACTTGCCCCAACAGTCTCTTGAGGCTATGTGTGTGTGGCGGGGGGGATCTTTGTCTCGGTGTGTGTGTGTCCGTGTAGCTATGGCACGATCAGCAGCGATGGGGACGACATGCGCACACTGGGCAGCAGCAGTGAGGACGCCACCCCGGACGCCCCTCCCGCTGAGATCCTGGCAAACGAGAACAGCTGGTACAGCAGGTACAAGCGTCTGGAGCAGCAGTACCGCCTGGCCTGCGAGCAGAAGGTACCTTGCGTGGAGGGGTGGCTCCTCTCGGGTACAAAGTTTCGTTTGAACATTTACGAGCTTGCTCACTCATTCCATCCGCGCTCGGAAATATCATGAACACAACGTGAAGTTTGGAACTTACGTGTCGATGCCACTGGATGGTAGGATTAGGAATTCGGGTGCTGCCGTGGTGGTGGTGAAATGGTTAACGCTGGACTTGCAATCCAGACGTCACTGATTTATTCTCCTTGCACGGCGGGTTAAACAACCAGCAGATTTCTTAAATCTCCGGCCACTGTCCACCATTAGTCAATCAGCAAGATGCATCTGGTGGGGGTAAAGTGCGGGTAACCCCGACGTCTTCTTAGACACTGACCAGCATCAAAGTGGAGGCCAAACATCTGTTTGAGGGGACTCTCTAGAGCCAGCGGAGGTACTTCCTTCATTAGTGGAAAAAAGCAAGCAATTGCAGGGCTGCACCTTTACATATTTTTTTCTGTTAAAATTGGCTCCGTACTCGCTGTCCATGAGTATTCTCTAGTCAATGTTTCAAACCTGAGTCTGCTAAACTGGGGGGGGGGGGGAGTGAGACAATAGCCGACTCTGTGCCCCTGCTATGTTACTGCCTACGAGGCCACATTCGAGACCTGGAGTAGTCTTTGGCTGTCGGTGCGCTCTCGCCGCAGGTGACACGCACAGACACTCGTTCATTGCCTAGAAACATCTCAGGGTGCTTGCGCCTCCGTGTGCCGTGGAGTTGTCACGTCGTGAGCTGCAGCCTGAGGACGCTGCGATGGCTGAGATATTGACTACCTCGCCTGGTACACAGGTCGTCGGTTCGAATCCCGACCCTAACGCCTTCATATTTGGATTTTGGGCGTCTCTCTCCCCGTGGTCGCGTGTATTTTTCTCCAGGTGCTCCGGTTTTTCCCGCCACATTTAGAATCCACTTGCATTTAGAGTATTTTAGCTGCGATACATTTCCACGTGATTAACAGCTCCGTTGAGCTCTCATTATGTGGCCATGTCACTTCTCAGTGGGCCTTACCTGGTCAAAATTAAAAAAAATAGTAGAATGATGCCGGACACTACTGATCGTCATTCCGCTTCCTCTTTCTGTTTTCCACGTTCCGTCTCCCCCCACCCCGCCCGCCGCCGCCCACCACGGGGCAGTGCTACCTGGAGGAGCTGGTGCGCGTACGCGAGGCGCAGCTCGCCGAGGCAACGGATCAGCACACGGCCGGCGTGCAGAGGCAGCACGAGATCACGCTGGGCTGGCGTGTCAAGCGGCAGGGCATGGAGGCGACCATTCTGGCGCTGCAGGCCGAGCTGTGAGTGGGGGGGGAGACGTGTGCCCGTCTGGCCCTGAGCTTCTTCCTGTTCCCTTCTGTCAGTTGTGTAGATGTGTTTGAATTTCTTTGGACTTGCCAAGAACTGGTACAAGCGGTGCCAAGATTGGCCTCTTTGGAGGAGGCTCGTGAAGGACGCTGCTACTGGGCAGTTGGAGGCAGTCGCTCTCCAGCAACAATGGAGGGCAGAGGAGCGACGCTCACAACAACGAGCGGAACGCCCAGGCGGCTACAACACAGCAAGCTGGCATAGTAAGGGGGATAGGTGGTGCATCGGCCAGTCTTCTTAGTCAATCCATGGCACCTGGGTCTGTCCTGTAACCTGCCAGCGGGCATTCGACACTTCACTTGGCCTTAAAGTGCACATGGCCTGACACAAGCGCCGTGGTAACGTCAGTGCCACTTAGTGATGAATGGCGATTGTTGTTGAACTTTTTTTGCACCATACGTAGCCAACCGTGCTAATCGGAGGTGCGGGGAAAGGACAACAAACTGAAGGTGAGGATTTATCGGGAGGTTGCCGTCATATCTTAGCGACTAAAAGCGCCTGCTGTCTAATCTCAATAGTTTCAATGCCTGACTGTAATCTAGCCCAAAGGGTCCCTCCGGTGGCAGCTGTCCCTATGTGACACAAGGGGAAGCAGTGCTAAATCTGAAAAGTGTGTCTAGTCTGCCAGTAGGAGGCAATGTTGATAAACAAAATAATTAACAATTAACCCATAATTGTCACATGACAGCTGAGGATAACATATAATAAACTTAGTCCACTCCTATTTTACTACGATCATGGCAATCGCTTCCTGTAGACCTTCAATTTTCTCCTTTAAGTCCTCAACTATGCCGTTGATCCACCTCTTGCACGGACCGCCTGCGTCCTCCGCATGGCGGTGCGAGACCATCGATGTTAATCTGTTGGCCTCCATTCTTGTTGCACGTTCAAAACCAAAGAAGTCGGGACCTTCGTATCATTTGCACCAAAGTCTCTCACTGCCCTTGTGTTTTTCTTATGGTCTGATTTTCTAGAGGTTGTCGTCTCGGTACTCCCAATCTCATTCTCATCCAATTCATTTCTTCTGACAGTATCTTTTTTGTTCATCCTCTCTCCTTCAGGGTTCAGCAATTCTCAAACCTGTTGCATAAAACTGGGATCACAAATGCCTTACCCAGGTCCAAGTTTGATTGGTCTTGAAATTGTCTTTGGTGATAATTCCCATTGCAACGCTTTAGTGTAGTCCACGAAGTTGAATGGTGCAGTTCCTCTTGAGCGATGGGACTGTCAAAGCCAAAGTGTTGCCCTGCCAAAGCAAGCACACAGGATGGTGTTCCTCCTCATTGGTGGGCCCCTAAGCCAGTGGTGAAAATTCCACGGTATCAAGGCGGCGGCTGGTTTCTCCACGGGGCAATCACTGCGGCACTTCCCACAATGTGGCACGCATTTTATCCACTTTCACATTGGCGATGGGCTGAGTCACCCCACCGACCGAGATATGCACGCACGAGAGCCTTGCCAAAAGGCGTGCCGGACGCTCGCCGGACGCTGGCCAAAGGCCCGTGCTGTCGGGTCTGTGCTCCGCGTTGTAATTTGTCGCAGCAGAACTTCGCGGAACACCGTCTCTTGCTCGCAGTGCTCTGCAGTCGAATCACTTGTGGATGTTAGAACGGCCGGACGGGCAAGTACAGATACCGGGCACGCGCTGCGCTTTGATTTCTGCATCGTCGCCCAGGTCTGCACCGGAGGGGCAGCTGCGCATTCGCAGGCCAATCTAGTGGCGCTGAACAGCTGAGTGGCGGAGACAAAAGACTCTTTCATTTATCATGGCCGTGGGTTCTGAGCGTAAAACTCTGCACGTAGATTTTATTTTGTTTCAGCAGGAAGGGCCTAATGAGCTGTTAGGCTCTATTTCAGGGGCGTCCTGCGGCAGTACAATTATTATACAATAGAGTTGTTACATTCATGGCTATACGGGACAGATGTTAGTTTCAATCTACAGTGGGGACATCTTAACTACCTCGCCTGGTATACAGGATGTCGCGGGATCGATGACAACCCTGCTGTATATTTGGAGTTTGCGGTGTCTCTTTCCCGGTGATCACGTCAATTTTTCTCCGAGTCCTCCGTTTTTTTCTTCCGCATTTAGAAACACGCGTTCAGAGTATTTGGCTGTTTTACATTTCCACGCGATAAGCCACTTCGGTGAGCCATCAATTATGGCCAAGTCCCCTCTGAAAAGGAGCTGTACAGCTCAGTTGGCCTTACCTGGTAAAATAAAATAAAAAACGTAGTTCACAATCATGGTTACATGGGTCACAAATTCAATACCGGGTCTTTGAGCTGTGAAGGGGCAGTCGGACCGAATGTCAGACTGATTGTTTGTGCACAGTGGAGCTGGGATAAAGAACATTTAATTCAAAATGAAGGGCCATGTATGCCGCAAACGTCGCCTCATATATTTATACTTTTACTGGTAGGAACCTCCTGGTTACACCAGCCCACAGGGGATTATTGTATCCGTCCGTCGTGCATCCAAAAATGGGAGGCGTGGGGCTGGGTGGAGAGGGGAGGGTGGGGAGGGGCTGGGTGGGGAGGATGGGGAGGGGCTGGGTGGGGAGGGGAGGGTGGGGAGAGGCTTGGTGGGGAGGGTGGGGAGGGGCTGGGTGGGAAGGGGAGAGTGGGGAGGGGCTTGGTGGGAGGGGTGGGGTTGGGTGGGGAGGGGCTGGTCACCCCGTGGTGCCCTTATAAAACTCAACGTTTAACCTACTCACGCCGGCTTGTGCCCGCCCTCACAGTCGGGCATATTTGCGGAATACACCACGCCGCCGTTGACCCTGGCCATTGACCGAGCAACCCAACGTTCCTACCAGCTCCCTCCGCAGGAATATGTTAAGGCTGCGTTATTCACCAACGAGCGTTTTAATTAGTTTGGCTTGTGCATCACTACCAACACAGCATCGTGATTGCTTTTTTTTAATGACCACAGCCTGGCAGCTGACCTGGAAATGAAGTCACTGATTACATACATCATATACTCCTGTGGAGTATATGTGTGTACTGCATACATACAATTAGTTGTTTTATATGTCGCAGTGTAACATCGCACTGATGTTGGGCTACGGCATGTAGCAATTCATCCCCAACGATTTGTGTTTGTATTGTTTCACTTGTTCAGTTTGTCCAAGTTTTGTTATCGTTTTCATGAAAAGTAAACAGTAAATGATTGTGTGAAATATTCGTTGTATGTATGTGTCAACAGCATAATAATTGATGTTTATCAATGAATCACTGCATCATTACATAACGCAGTGAACACCAGGACATTGCTCGGTTGGCACCATGGTGGCGAGATGTTAAGTACCTCGCCTGATATGCAGGAGGCCGTGGGTTTCGAACCCGGCCCGACACCTGTACATTTGGAGTTTGCATGTTCTCCCCGTGATCGTGTGGATTTTTCTCCGAGTCCTCTGCTTTTCCCCTCCACATTTAGAAACATGCGTTTCGAGTTTCTGGCTCCTAAACATTTCCACGTGACAAGCCACTTCGTTGTAGCCAGGTCGCTTCTGAAAAAGATCTGTAGAGCTCAGTGGGCCTTACCTGGTAAAAAATAAAACATAAATTATAGTTTTAAATGATAAAGCAGCAATGAGGTACCGAATTATACGAGCACGAGTTGACATCCAGGCCACGGTGGACCCCACTTCTTCATCTGTTTGGCATCAATGAAATGAGCAGCACTTGTTGAGGTTGCACCATTTGCTGCAGTCAGCCGTGGTTGTCCTATGATGTTTCGATATTTAAAAAACCCTTGCCATAGGATCGTGGCATTTCCACCACTGGCTCAGGACTGCCAACCGGAGTGAGCTCCAATGAACGTTTCATTTAGAGAACACTTCAAACTTTTGTGACTGTAATATATAAGACAATAACTGAACCGTCAAAGAATTTTCTTTTTTTTCTAATCACAACTGCCAACCCTACCGATTTAAGCACTAGTCTGCTGACTCTAAAACCATTTTACCGATTTTAAAAGCTAATCATACGGCTTCATTTTTTTATATATTAACCGATGCATTTTATTTCCTTTGAAAATAAGCAAGAGGCAAATAAAAGGGGTGGGGGTGGGGGGAGAGTGTTTGCAAGTGCACAGGACGTAAGGAGTCTCAGAGCTGCTATGGCCCTGGGAAAGTCTGTGCAGGTTGGCTTCGTTGCCTTGAGTGGGCCGCCCGCCATGCGTTTTGTGTTTGACCGCAGCTCGGGTTTTCAGAGCGGACACGTCAAGTCCACGCAGGATCTCGCCCAGCAGCGGCGGGGCGTGCTGTGCGACGCGACGTTGAGTGTGGACCTGGGCCGGGAGGCGGAGGATGTGCTCCTCGCAGCCAGCAAGGGTGAGCAATGTACGCACGTACCGTATGCGCGTTGAACTTATTTCGTGCCCTACGTAGCCAACCGTGATAATCGGAGGTACTGGGGTTGGGGAACACGGCATATGCGTGTGTCAGCAAGAAGGCCCATTGCTCTGCCAGAACGACGCCCACCAGAGACATCGTCATCATCATCTCGGTTGTCATTGTTATCACTATTTTCAAAGTCATTGTTTGAACCACTTTGAACGTTATTCATATTTTTTGGCATCATTGTCATCAGTGATATCGTCACTACTATCAACATTGCTTTCGTCATTTCAGTGGTCTTTTGCCATTATCAGCATTGTAGCAACTGTCATCACCACCATCAACACCAACGTCATTATTGTAAAAATCAGTAACAGGATTCCAAATCCAACATATTCTTCAACGGGATCATTACTATTGTCATCAATATCATCATTGCCATAATCATCACCATTGTTATTCGATCATCCATTTGTCGATAATCGTTTACAGAATCAATTGTTGAATCCAGAATTCATAGAAGCACACTGCGAATTTATGTCTTTGGTCACGTGACAAGCCATTACTAAATAGTTATTTATTTAAAACCTGCAGCCTTTTGTCAGTTCAAACCTCACGATGCTGTGTCATCCACGGGGCCTGTTTGACCATACTTCGCCACGTTGGTAAAGGTTGGTAAACCAATAAATTTTCGAAATAGTTTTTTTTTGCATGCAATTATTGATAACACTAAAGACACGAAATTAAGGATTTTAATTATCATCAGCTATTTTTTTGTAAAATACTTCATGAAGGTCTGCTCCTAAATATTTTGTGTTGAAGATCACTTGAGCTTTTCAATAAAATAATGTTTTATAAGGATGCCAACATTACAGCAACAGACTTGACATGTATTTCTACTTAACATTATTCAATAAGGGGTGATAACTCTAAGGACTATTTGCAATTTCACTTGACACTGCAAATTTCACATATTTATTCAAATGCCCCTTGGTTATAAAGACTTATTAAACGTTACAATGGCTTGAAAATCATAATACAGTACACTGACATTGTGTGGTGATGCTCCACTTCTTTGAGACAAACTTGCCCTGAATGTTTTGTTTGTTTTAAAATGCATCCATAATTGATGGCTCTTTCACTCGTACGCAACATGGTACAGTACAGTAAGGGAACTGTATTCCAATAAGTTACATCAGCGCTCTTCAATAATTTCCAGGTTCAGAATTGGATTTTGGTTGTAAGGCTCTTAACCACTATGGGGTTTCAACAGCAGGGGACGCTCATTACCACAGTTTATTTCAGACGCAGAGCATAAGGCTCTGCGAGAGTATGCGTGAAATGTCCGTATGCGTGTATTGTCCGTTTGCCGATTAAAGTCCTGGAAAATTCATATTCCTATGGCAGAAACTAATGCAGAAGAGATTAGCGAGACATGGTGCTGACCAGATCTTCTCTTCTGAGCCTCACAAATATTGGTTGTGATTTTTATTTTTGAGGGCAAATTGGCACAAAACAGAGGAAAGTGGAAACAAATGACGAAATGTCCAACGCACACCTACGGGCTGTCTGCCCATGGATCGTGATGATGATCATTTTTGAGGCGGCTGGATGACTAAGGGCTTGGAAGTAAGAACTCTGAGCTCACACCACTGAGATCCTGGGTCTGTATCCAGGTTTTAGCCACCAGTAATGAAACAAAGTTCTCAACCTGGGTCTCAGCAGTAATTAAACCAGTTGTGTCTTATGGATGACGCTTGTATAGCAATCATGTAAATTGTCTAACTTCAAAATGCGGTTGTTGGCTTTAAGACATTGTGGATGTGTTCCTCTTGGCCCTCCTGAGAATAAATATAGTGGCACGAGTTCTGCCAAGAGAGAGAGCAATCTTTGTTTGGGTGCTCCAAAGTCACACGTTGGAGAGATTCTTTCATCCTCTATCTATAGAGTAGAGAGTAGGCGGCCCACATCTTCACAGCAGAGCATAGCTCACATGGGAGCGAGGCCCCTGGTGGTTGAGAGAAAGGGTTACTGATACCACAATTAGAATAAAATTGGCAATAAGACAAAAACATTTGTTTTATCCATTTGTAATAAACATCAAAAATCAGCAGACGTATTACACGTGACATTGGTAACATTCCAGAATAAAGAAGAATATCAAATTAGCCCACTCATTCGTTGCGTTGTGGTCCTGGTGTTGTTTTCATACCTCAAATGTGGTGTTTGAAAGTCTCCAGATTCTCTGTTCCTGTTGAAGGAAATGGAGTCGCGATGCATTACTCAAATATCCTTTCAGATCCAATACTTCATAGGAGGATGCTTTTATCTCAGTGGTACACACAGTGGGTTGTGTTTATCTTCGGTGTCTCTTTACGGGTGCTAGACCCGTGCAGGCTACTGATTTTGACATTGCAAAGCCATTGGGTTTTGTAATATCAAATGCATCACGTAAAACATATTTACGAATGTTACGGAGTTTTCCTCCCCCAACTGTATTCCAATTGTGTTCTCGGCATCGTCTCATGAGATGAAGAATTGTCCATTCAGAACTCTCGCAGAGCGGTGCATAGCATCACCCGAGCGTTAGAGAAGATGAGACCACAGAACTGCTTCTGAGACCACTTCAACTGAAACGTCTTCATCCACACGCTTAAGGCACAGTGTCGCACACGCCCTGCTGCTGCTTAGAAATGTACGCCAAATTAGGTTAAACACGCACATTTAATGTAATGGTTCTTTCACACAATCATTGGTGACCAGGCTGACACCATCAACTCACCTATTTTGAGAACCCGGTTAAATCGGATGGCTGAAACCTTGATTTTAACCAAGAATATCAGAGGTGCAGATTTTATTCTCCACCACTGATGGTAAATCACTCAGTGAAAACTTTGATATGTATCTAATTAAATGTTTTAAATAGTGTGTATATGCCCATCTTATCAGCAAGTTCTTAATGAAGAAAAAACAGACTGCACAAAATTAATGCTTAAATCACTCTTTCCTTCAACATTCCTAGCAGGCATGCGAGATTGTGAGCAAGGAATGAGCATATCTAACAAACTATACAAGTGTAGCGAGTCCAACTGAGTCGCAGACGTTATCTTTGGAGCAACACTATTTATTCCGCATTAAAACGCAACACAACACGATCTACACTCGGGTCTTGAATGACCATCTAGCCACGCTACGGCAGAATCTAGACACGGTTTGCTATCCTGGTCCGGACCACAAACTGGGTCCCAGACCGTGTGGCTCGAGGCTTCTTCTCTCCGACGTGGATCTTCGTAACACCCGCACATGAAGAACCTCGAGCTCCTCACGGGGCCCTCGTTATATGCCCCCAGGCTGGGGCTGGCTCCGCCCTTCGCCCTGCCCATCTTCTAGGTCTCTCGAGTGCCTTCTCGAAAGTTCCCATGAGCTCCTTTGGACCACGTGACCGCGCTACAGCTCCCGTCCACCGGTGGCCCCCCTCCAATATCGTCCGGTCACGTGACAGCAGGTCAACCAGCGTATCATGCACCAAGGTAATCCTAGCTGGCTGATGCTTCCTCTCGCTCCCTCACCGGGAGCCCGCACCGCACATTGCTCGCGGTGCCTCCGTGCTAACCAGCGCTCACCCAAGCAAGGTTAGGACTGGTACTACATCCCGTAATGGCAACACATTACCGGCCGTGGCTTCGCAAGCCCCGGCACCATACAGTGACAAGCACAGTCACTACATCACCCCCACCCCCCCCTTCATAGCTTCCAGCCGTCCCAGTTGCCCACGGCCCCCAGGCCGCAAACCTCACACAGCAGCTTAGAGGAAAATGTTTTGCCCTGATCCGTCAACAGTTGCTCAGAAGCCCCCTTATCCAGAACATAGCCATTAAGGAATGCCTCGGTGATAGCCACGTTCGCTTGATTTGGGAGCGACTAAGCCATAGGCCAGCGTGAGAAATACTCAATACCCACGAGTAAGTATTTGTTGCCACTCGCTGAAGCGGGAGACGGCCCGAGAATATCGAGGGCAACAATTTAATTTACCCGTGATACCTGGATGGATTGCTGCGGAGGACAACAGCATCTCGCCGGCGGCTTCCGCCGGGCACATTGCACGCAGCCTTTCAGAAGATCCTCAACGTCGGAGGCCATGGCCGGCCAATAAAAATCCAATTGAAGTGCGGCCACCGTCTTCTGCACTCCAAGGTGCAACAGCCGTTTATGCACAGCCCACACAACCTCGCCCCGCAGGGTGGTAGGGACAACAACAATAGCATAACGACACAATCCTCCATCCCAATACATGAGCAATCCTCCCCGCAGCACAAACGAGTTAACATCCCGTGGAGCCGTACCATCGGCGGTCACCCTGACATGCCGGCGCAACTTAAGGAGGGACGCATCCTCTGCCTGTCGACGTCCCCAGACCTCATAGTCCAGACCCAAAGTTGCATCTCACGCAATGGGCACGTCGCCCCCCCCCCCCCCCCCCATTGCGTTCGCGGCAGACGCAACGAGAGGGGAGGGGGAAGCCGAGCCGCACGGTCGACAATGACCCGAACCAGAAAAACACGCGCACTCTCCGGGCGCTGGCAATTGCGATAGGGCATTGGCGTTTGTATGGCGGGAACCCTTACGATACGTGACATTGAATGAAAAATCCTGCAGGATTTCAAGCCAGCGTGACAATTGACTAGAAGGCTGGTCCATACCCAACGCGTATTGGAGCGCCGCGTGATCGGAGCGCACTTCAAAGTGTCTCCCATACAGATATGGCCGATATTGCTGCACAAAAACCACAATGGCCAACAGTTACCAGCATGTAGCGCAGTACGGCTGCTCCACCAGGGACAGCACCCTGCTGCCATATGCAACCACGTGCTCCATGCCATTTACGACTTGGGATAACACAGCACCAATGCCGGTATTACTGGCGTCTGTGTTCAAAATGAACGGCCACGAAAAGTCAGGATAACGCAGGGGAAGGGCGTTAACAAACCCATCGCGAATAGAGCGGAACGCAGCCTCATCCAACACCCCCCAATGAAATTTTTGGCCCTTAGCCGTCAGGGCGTGGAGAGGTTCAGCAATGGACGTGAACCCCGCAACAAATCGGCGATAATAAGAGGCGAAGCCGATAAAACTGCGCACCTCACTGGCCGAGGTGGGGGTCGGCCAAGTCCGAATGCAAACAGTTTTCTCGGGGTCCGTCGCGATACCAGATTCACTCACGATGTGGCCTAAGTATCGAACAGATTTTTGAAGCAGATTACATTTTTGGGGCTTGAATTTCAAGTCGGCCGCACGCATCTTAACGAAAACAGCCCGCAGGCGATCCAAATGCTCATCAAACGTGCGGCCAAAAACGATGACGTCATCCAAGTAGATTAGGTACGAATCCCACTTTAGGCCCACCAAAACCAATTCCATCAGCCTCTGAAAAGTACCCGGTGTGGAATGGAGCCCCATTGGAAGCCGGTTAAACTCGAACAGCCCTTGGGGTGTCCGAAAAGGAGGAGGTCAGCGAGACTACCATGCGCGTCCCTGACGAGCTCTTCCACTGAAGGCGAGGCGCCCCGGGCCCCGACTGCGACCTGCTCCGCGGGCAGCGTCTCCGCTCTTTCTTCGGCGGCCGTGGGCAGAATCAGCTCCTCGTTGTCTTCGTCGTCGACACATGTACACAAACTCTGCAACGTGGAGACATAACTCGTCTACCGCTAGCTACAGCCTAGCAAGTTGGCCACTTCCGACACCAGTTGTAGTGAGTCCAACTGAGTCGCAGACGTTATCTTGGGAGCAACACTATTTATTCCGCATTAACACACAACACAACACGATCTACACTCTGGTCTCGTATGCCCATCTAACCAGGCTACGGCAGAATCTAGACACGGTTCGCTATCCTGGTCCGGACTACAAATGGGGTCCCGGACCGCGTGGCTAGAGGCTTCTTCTCCCCGACCTGGATCTTCGTAACACCAGCACATGAAGAACCTCGAGCTCCTCACGGAGCCCTCGTTATATGCCCCCGGGCTGGGGCTGGCTCCGCCCTACGCCCCGCCCAACTTCCAGGTCTCTCGAGCTCCTTCTCGAAGGTTCCCGAGAGCTCCTTTGGACCACGTGACCGCGCTACAGCCCCCGTCCACCGGTGGTCCCCCTCCAATATCGTCCGGTCACGTGACAGCAGGTCAACCAACGTATCATGCCCCAAGGTAACCTTGGCTGGCTGATGCTCCCTCTTGCTCCCTCACCGGGAGCCCGCACCGCACACTGCTCGCGGTGTCTCCGCGCTAACCAGCGCTCACCAAAGCCCCGCTAGGGCTGGTACTACATCCCGTAACCCGGGCTGCCCGTAATGACTACACATTACCGGCCGTGGCTTCGCAAGCCCCGGCGCCATACAGTGACAAGCACAGTCCCTACACAAGTAAGGTACTTGTGGCATTAAAATACTTGCCCTTACTGCTATTAGAGTGTGGAATTTCCATTGCCGGTTTCAGAGCCAAAAATGGAGATGAGTCCTGTTGTACAGGGAGACACTTTGACACTTTTGGTTTAATTCACTTGGTGGAGGGGGAAGCAGTGTGTGCACGTGGGTCAGCCTATTAGCAATTCATATTCAGATAGAACAACAGCAGAATCGCATACACCTGGCAGGCGTGATGATAAGCTTAATGCATTCAGTGATATTCCTGGAATTGAACGTTAGAAATACGAACAAAGCAACAATGGTATTCAGGCAGTGGGAGCTGTGTTTGTGTGTGTGCTCAGTAGCTTGGTGTGTGATAACCTCACTTGTGTGGGCACTGTTTATGTTAACCTGACCTGTGTGTGATTGCCTGTGGACTGGGTGTTGACCTCACCTGTCTTGACCTCACCTGTCTTGACCTCACCTGTCTTGACCTCACCTGTGTAGAGTGTTGACCTCACCTCTGTGTATGCGCGTGTGCATAGTGCATGTTGACCTTACCTGTGCGTGCGCGTTGAGTGTGCAGGCGAGGCTGAAGGTGAGGACACTCCACTGGCAGGCCTCCCGGCTAACGTGGGTCACGAGCACGACCCCTGCCAGCTTCTGAGCCCAACGGGAGACCAGGAGAAGTGCTCGCTCGCCTGTTTCCAGAGACACCCCCAAACCGCCAAAAATCAACCCTAAACATTCAGCGTCTTGCGTCATCTCCATCATCATCACCACCCTAACCGTCTTGGTCGCAATCAACAACCCTTTGTTAAGCAGCAGCTATCATTCCACCGTATTGGTTTATTTCTAATCTCGGGAATAGTTCGTCATAATCACTCGATATTGTCAAGGTCGCCTCGACCTCGCCTTGTGCAGCCACCGGCCCCGCAGCGTCGGTGCGCTGTGGGGGATGGGGTGGGGGAGCGCCGTTTGGCTACAAAATAAGTCGATGCAGTTACGTCTCCGTGCTCGACTGCTGACTTGAGTATTATGCCGCTGCCTTTATTGCGGCATTTGCCTTTTGGCAGTAAGTGCTTTGTTCCAGGGGTGAGGCGTGGGAGAGGATCGTGTCGAATTGAAGACTTGCTTTGTCCAGAGGGTTCCAATAAAACATCAATTCGTGATCATTAGCCCACAGGGGGTGCCTAGGTCTGCATCTAACGTCCTGCCATATTACATCAATTTTTTTCACCGGACAATAGCCAACAATGTGATTGGATTAATGTCTTACCAAGTGGACACGCAAAAGCGGTTTTGTGTTTCTATGTTACGTGCTGCCTTCTGAACGCATAAGCTGTAGATAAAATGTACAAGCTTGGATGAGCCACGTGTTTAACAGCCTACAAAGTCGCCACACCACTTGGGTTGGTATGACCCAATGAAAAATTAACGAAGCGTCACTTCTTGTGGATAGGGACCTCAAAGCAGCCAACAGAAGGGCTGCTTTTGCATGGTATGGGTTTCCGATATATTCTGATTATTATGATACACCCATGGTGTATGCCTTTCGACGCATACCAGTTGTTTTTCTGTCTTAATAGAAATGAAGTTGTTACATGCTGAACATGCCTGACGATAAGTAAACATGTACCAAAACATATAGAGGGCAATGCAATTTGAATTGGCATTCTCCATACATCATGTGATACTCGCCACACATAGGATCTCGATCTCAATTTGAATTGGCGCCGTCTGCATCGTGTGGGACTTGTTTACGCATCATCAGGCATGTGCAGCATTTAACAGCAACAAATACTTTCGTCAGAGCTCCCGAGTCAGGCTTCTGTCAGCAGGAGATCATCCACGCTCCCTTGCCACCCCCGTAGTCTGGAGCCCAGCCATCCGTGCTGTCCACTCACTGCCTCTGTTTAATGACTGACTGCTTCTATAGAATATACCCATTTTTTCTGTACAGTTGGGTATATTCTGTAAGGGAACCCCTCTGCTCGAGGAGATTCATAGGGCTCATTTTGGTCCACAAGATCTGGGCAGTCGTTTGATTGCATAGCTCATTTCTAACAGTGATCGCCACGAATCCAGGGTCGTTCTAAATCTGTATGGCTGATTTCATTTACAGACAGAAGCGTGCGTCAAAAGATGGGGAGCGAAATATACTTTAATACCTGTCCTGCTTCATTCAAAATGTGACGCTGCAGTGCTCACACTTACTCGAACAGAATGAATCAAACGCTTCCCCTCGCAGACACATCTCTCCGAGCTGCCTGGTGTTTCTCGTGTGCTGCTGCTGCTCATAACCCAGATAATTCAGCGGTTGATCAGGAGAGGAACCAATTACTTCACGGCAATGGCAGTCACACCCCACCTATGAATACTCTCACGGAGCCTCTGCAGAGGTGTCATCGCCTGGGGCTTAGGAGTGCCACGGGAAATTCTACCTGCATCTCCTCCAACGTGTGTGTTTGCTTTGGGGCAATTAGCAAGAGAGGATAGGCGTGTGCAGCTCTCACGGACTCATCTGTGCGGCGCAGCACCCGAGGTTTCACAGAACACTGGGACTGGAGGTCATCTCCCAAGCTCGTCCATGGAGTTATTTTCATTGTTACGTCACTTTCACAAACGTCTTTCCTTTTTAAGGTACCAATGCAATGTCCCATTCCTAACACCGATGTCGGCACTCCAGTTAAGGTTTGTGTCTTTGTAATGCTCCCCGCAATTTTGAGGCTATGTGACTAAAATACATTTTCATGCAGTGAAATCTAGCATTGCCTTAAAGTCTTGAGATATTTCGACATACGCATTACAACCCATTGTCTGTGCATTAACTAGGGCCTTACATTTTTAACTGCAATGTCCCTCTAAACTTCCGTACAAAAAGTTGACTTTCCTGCTCAAGGACTCATTCTATTAAACCTGAGAGTTTATCGATTGAAATTTTTTTTTATTATCCTTAACAAAAACGTGCAGTATTTGTATTTAAAAATAATTAAAACAACGCATTGTCGTTTGGTGATACACGTTACTTAATTCCACCTCCTGGGCCCCAAGGATCACATTTCACACGCATCCGTTTTTAAATGTCATACGTACGGTGATTAATATTTTTATAATTCGTAAAGCTCCCAATGCAAACCTTATCTGGAGCGCTGGACGTTATGGTTGGAGGCTTTAATACATTTTGTGGCCTCATCCCATCGGCATGCAAAGTCATTATTGTGAACGAGAAGAAAAAAACTCACCACATTTGCCAAGAACACTGCGTTAAAGGCAGTGTTATTAACGAATTTGTAGTGTATGTTGTAAACTATTTGTGCACCACTGCCAGTGCAGCATCACCAATTGGTGTGTGTTAACTTGTGAAGGAGGCCAATTCCGTGTCTTTCAAAGATAATGTGCCATCCATTGTTATACTTCTCTTAGCTTAGCTGTCTCAATTCTGTATGCTGCACGAGTCTGAAATACGTTTAGAAGTCACGTTGTAGCTGACGCCCCACTGTGGTTTCTTGCTCGTACGCTCACGCTTAGGGTTTCACGTGTTTGGTGACCCTATTTTTGGTTCAAAAGATTAGGTCAACACTTAGATTGTTTGTCAACAACCTTCATTCACGTATATAAAAAAAATATTGTGGTTCTAGCCAATTGGGAACTTGGTTAAAATGATAAAATAATCAAAGTCAATCATCGCAATGATGTTTTGTATAAATGGGATGCATATTAAATAACGTTCTTCATACACCGAGAATGAGGCAGAATTTGCATTACATCTAACTGACCATCACTGCTGCATGATTCATATTCTGTGTACAGTATACAGTGAAGTACAAACAAATATATTTAATAACAATTAAATGTTTTAATAATAATAAAAAAGGCTGTCTGGTGTAGCCCAATAAGTTTCAAAGACAATGCCATATATTATCAGAACATGTTTGTTTGCATGTTCACCACAAGCACGTGTGGTTAATGCAGTACTTAATACTTTGCAAAAGGTTTATATTTGGTGTTTGCATATGTTAACACCTGTTTTATTGTCAGAAAGGGTAACACCTTACTTTTCATAATTACATGCAGCAGCATCGGGCGTAGATTTTGGCAAAATTCTGGAAAAATCGCCCAACGATGCTGAAGGAGTAACTAATTGGCGCGTTTTGTTTACGAGACAAACATTATTTGTCGGCTGTGTCTGGTGGTGGCAGGTAAAACACATTCCTGCGGAGGGAGCTGGTAGGAACGTTGGGTTGCTCGGTCAATGGCCAGGGTCAACGGCGGCGTGGTGTATTCTGCAAATATGGCCGACTGTGAGGGCGGGCACAAGCCGGCGTGAGTAGGTTTAATGTTGAGTTTTATAAGGGCACCACGGGGTGACCAGCCCCTCCCCACCCAGCCCCACCCCTCCCACCCCCCACCCAGCCCCACCCTCCCCACCCAGCCCTTCCCTGCACGACGGACGGACGGACACAATAATCCCCTGTGGGCTGGTGTAACCAGGAGGTTCCTACCAGTACGACACACGTATACTTACGCGATCCAACCCAAAAACCTTGACTGCACAAAGCTCTGGTTTACAAGCAGCGTGAACATCGCATGCCACATGCCCTAATCCGTCCAGCCCGTATACTCCAAGGTTGCACTTTTCCGAGTGTGTGTGCATCCACAGTCAGGGCTGGATTCAGTTTGATGGAGACCCCGGGGCTGGTAAAGTTTTGGGGGCCCTTTTTGTGGACAGCATTCCCTTGTTATTCGCGAGAGACACATTCCGGAGACGCTCTTGAATAGCACATGTCTCAGATAATTATAATGGACTACGAAAACCTATATTTTGTAATTAATTACATTAGACAAATACATAAACAAGCTCTTACATACATGACCATTATTATAATAACAACTCTTTATCTCTCATCACTTTATTGCTATCGGTGCGGTCATATAAGAGTTCCAGATGTAATTCACGGATAGCCAAAATCGCGTAGAGCAAATTCGCGAATAACGCGGGAATACACTATTCAATTCCTTCCCTTTGCCATCAGTCCACCACCTATGCCCAATGCCAAACACTTCCTTGTTTTTTTAACTTGGTTATTTTAGTTACAGTTTTCAAAACGTGATATACAAATCTCAAGCTTTGATCAAAGTTAAAATTAACGAAACTATTTGTTGGCACATAACTACAGTAGTATTATACATAGTGATGCTGTGGCTTTAATGCAGTCACCTAAATGATGTATCATAGTGCTATGGTATTGTGTTTCAACCATTTTAAAGCAGTATATACAGTATTTGTATATATTTGGGGGCCCTCAAAATCTGAGACCTCAGGCTGCAAACTCTTAACTCCCCTGTGTTAATCTGTCCCTGTGCATAGTACTGCGATATCAAATGACATTCATACCACATCCCTCATTAAAGGGCACGATACAGCATACAACGAGCAACACGTTAAGCACAGTGGAGTGAACTCCTCCCTTGTTTTAAAAGGAGTCCCATATTGCCAAGCTGGTCATTGTGCTCCCAGATGCATCGCTGTGAAGTGCCAGCCAAACACCTCGTTTAGGAAACGCCTACGCAAGCCTTTAAATGTTGAATACCTATCATGCAGATATTTTGCACTGATATTGGCCAAGGTGAAGTTTTGGAGGAAAAAAACTGAATTGTATTTGCAACAGTTGGACTTAAAACATTTTTACAAAATAATGCCAAATGGGTATTTGTTTGCATAAATGTAAACAAAGATAATAAGCAATGTATAACATTGAACAGTACAGCACACGCACTGTATATCCAAACCATCACGATATTGAATGTGTCCAACAACTAATTATTTTTTGAGAAATTACAGATTCCTTTTGCTGCAAAAGTGTTGAAATGTCATTTACAGCCAATTAAATGGGAAACATCACTTGTTAGTGTTATCATGTTTTGATTTAAAGCTTTCGTGACTGCAGGGATTCATATTCTTGGTTCTTTCGTGACTTTACCGAAATAACCAAGAATAGATATCATGTTTGTTAATATATGGCAAAGTCAACTCCCTTTAACAGACATTGTAAATGTACAAGTTCACCAATGTGTGTATATAGTTGCTAATAGCCTGCTTTCCGGAGGGTATACAGTCTAATTAATATGTCAATATGTGTGTGGTGTATTTCTTTAGTTTCTGTGAATTACTTATTGGACGACATCGAGAAGAGACATTTTTGTCGAATTCGCTAAAACAACCTCAATGTTTCAAGAGCTGCAATGCATGTGGTGAATACGAGCCGGTGGTGGTTCTTAATAAGTAACGTCACAAAGCAGTCCTTAAAGAGCAGCATGCGGCTCTGGAGCCGCAGGTTGCTGACTCCTGCCCAAGGTAAACTGTACTCCCACGGTAAACTGGACTCCCATGGTAAAGTGGGCTTCACACGGTAAAGTGGACTCACATGGTAAAGTGGACTCACATGGTAAACTGGACTCACATGGCCAGGGGTCGGCAACCAAAATAACAAGAAGAGCTAATTTATTTTAATTCAGTAAAAACAAAACCTCAATATATCAAGAGCTGCAATGCAGTCCTTAAAGAGACATAGGTTGCTGTCCCCTGAACTACATGGTTGTAAAATAAATCAATATGTCGATGGTATGGGTAAGAAGTGTAACTGGGGGAGGGCAGAACACAGCGCCCATCAGGATGACCGCCGATGGACAAGACTGGTGACGAAATGGCAGCCAAAGGGGGTTAACACATCTAAGAAGACGCTTCGGCGATGAGATTGGTTCACGTGCAAAAAGTGAGATAGATGGTAGCAGCACTGGGCCATAAGTGATGTCCTGTAAGTAACCAAATCGCAGGTGTGGGGTAAGGACAACAAACTCAATACAAAAAAGCAGTTCTAAATAAAATATTCTAGATTTGAAGCTTTCGTTTACTGCAAGGATTTATACTCTTCGGTTTTTTTCGGTAAAGTCACGTAGGTAAAAAAAGATTATTATTTTTATTTTTTACCTACGTGAAAAACCTCGATTTGAAGCTTTCGTAGATGATTTAAAAGTGCATTGTTCCAGTGGCTTCCTAATATTGGACGGAAGAGCGTCCCAGACGGCCACAGTAGCGCATCTGACAGCGTGCGATGCGATGGCCATCTTTGTTCGATAACTAGCCAAAAGCCGCTGCGATTGTGATGGTGTAGGGAGGCCTTCATCCAGCAGTGGATAAACAATAGCTGCTGATGATGAGTACAGTACTTTACTAATGGAAAGCAAGGTTGACAATGTGACGCAATGGGAACCTCATTTGCCAGTAAAAATATGATAATTGGTTTTTTACCCTTCTATCTGGCAACAAAACTGACACCTTTTTACAAAGAGTCATGTTTGCATAGACCGCAATACCTGCAGGTATTGCGGTCTATGCAAACATGCCAGATAGAAGGGTAAAAAAACAATTATCATATTTTTACTGGCAAATGAGGTTCCCATAGTGTAGATGCGTGTCCCGTGCTCTCATACTCTGATGGTGCATTGTCTTTGAGTTGTGCGCCTTTTGGCGTCATCTGGTCCAATCCATGTGAGACTAGGCTCTAAGAAAAGCTGTCTCGGGTGTGGACCAATCAACTTCAAGGACAGTGCACATTATCAGATTTATGTCTTTTGTTTGTATTATGACTGCAGGTATTGCGGTCTCTGCAAACATGACTCCTTGTAAAAAGGTGTCAGTTTTGTTGCCAAATAGAAGGGTAAAAAAACAATTATCAATGTGACGCAACTTAATTGGAATCTCAAACAAGGGATGCGACTTTGAAACAAACTCCCCCAAAAAATGCCGTCAGCACTTTGGCCACAACAGCATTTGTGACTACAAGCCCATAAGCTGCGATTGGCCTGAAACTTCTGTACAACACAGAAGTGCTCGACGATTAATGAGTAAGCGTTCCGTGTAAATTACTAGAGCTCTCTGATGTACGGCACCGCATTTCTTGTTTTACGTCGTGTCTGACATTTCGCTCCTCGTACTGGGGAGCTTCTTTAGCAATGGAATTGCCCTCTGCGTGTAGAGGGAGATTGGCTTGACGACATAAGATATTGGTGCCAGAGAGATGTGACACTACTTGCGCGTATTGGCACACGACAGAGGAAAGTGGAAACAAATGACGAAATGTGCAGTGGACACCTTCGGGCAATCTGCCCATGGATCGTAATGATGATGATGAGCGAAATTTCGGATGTCATGCTGGAGACGTGGCACAACCAGAAAAACGTATCGACCGGTAGAGCTATTCCTCACGACCGAGGGCGGGTACCTATGCAGCAGCAGTGGTAGGAGCGTAAATGCTTTCCTCCTGGAGTGTGCAATGAGGTCCCTTTGTGTGAATTGCATCACAGGTTTTCTAGGCTTGACTTCGAGTTGTTTGTGCCCAACGTAAAAAGAAAAAAAAAGTTGAATGCGCCGTTCTGCTCAGAGTGGGGTTGGTGGTGGGTGTTTTTTGGTGGCCAGATGTGTTGAGTAAAATGTACTCGCGTGGGTGAACACACCCACACACTGAATCTATTAAACCCCTAGCACAACCAAGAGATGCCACGCACACACACCCTGTAATTGCAACCCCCCCCCCACAACACTCGGCTAATGGTGATGCTGAATTGGCTGCCTGTGCAATGCATTCGTTTACCTCTTTTTTTGTGTGTGCTTGGTTTAACCAAAAAAATGTTCCTTGGTTTTAGACACGAGCTTTGTGGAACGTAAGATATAACGAGGCAATTAAAGGTTTAACTACTTTGGCTTGGCACAGATGGTCTTTGTTTTCGCGAGTAAGTGTGGCAATTCGTCTATTTAATTTTATTTTTGGTCACCGGTGATAAGAAGAAGTGAAATGTGAACGCTGCTCGCGCACTTGGGTTTTAGGTTCGCGATTTTATTGACGAAACAAGCTGCGTCTGGCTCTGCAGACACCTCTGAGTGAGTCTCAATATTCAATTAATGTTTTACTGCCTCTTGTTCTGCCTTCTGCCTGCACATCCTTGTCGATGGGAGGGGGGGGGCATTCTTGTTATTTTTTAGGGAGCTTCATGTTTACATTCTGTACCATGTATAAAACTATTTAAAATCATTGTAAGACATTGTCGGTCTGTATTTGGTTAACAAAGTATGATTTGCTGTTTTTTTGCAGTCTCCTTCTTCTGTGATCCCTTGTAGTCGAGTATGATTTCCCTCCAGGTGTCACTTGTACGTGTTGTGAGGTGGACCTGGCTGTCCATGGGCCAATCCGTGACCTGCAGATCTTGGCACAGTAGGGGCACGAATGGCCCATCCTGGAGCTCCCACTCGTTGTCTCTGTCTCTGGTGTGTGTGTGCTTTGCGGCGTGCTAATTTCCTGGCTATCAACTCTCTTCGCTCGGCCTCAAAATGCTGAGTTCTATTGTTAATTTTGGCCCTCCATGATGTTCCATCAAGAGCATAGATTTCCCAGTTGTTTGGATCTATGTGGCCTTGCTTGAGGTGCATTTTAAGGTTGTCACTGAAACACTTCCTTTGACCTCCGGGGGCACGTGATCCATGGCTGAGCTGGGAATAGAAGATTTGCTGTTGCACACCAGCTACCGCATGGGGCTTAACCAGGAACCAAGCCTGGGTCCAATGGCGAGGCAGAAAACCAAGAAGATTGGAAGGCTTGTCCTGATGCACCAGACATCCAGTGACTCCTCCGCCATATGCCGTTGGCCATCTGGACCGTAGCTCATCCGCGACCACCGAGGTGGGCCGTTGGCCACTTGGTATCCACCCGGGATTTTATCAGGGTTTACTCCCGTAGCCTAAGTGGCTAACCAGAGCCCCGTTAGCCAGCACGTTTCCAGGTGAGTCCAGACAGGCCTTCATGGTTACCGAAGCAGCCCAGGTGGTCGAACCACCCACCATACTTCGCCCTGTCTGGCAATCCTATACTTTACATGTTACCACCTCCCACGACGTGGACGAGGGGTTGGTTTTTGGGAGGCTTTTTTTGCAGTATAAACGAACGGGCCGACACGTGACCTTATATCCGCGAGACTGGTTTTGTTTGATTTTTCCATTAATTGCTACATTTGTATAACAAAACCACTGTTAGTAAGTAGTTGTGTTTGGTGTGTGTAAATGATTATTATACTGTTTGCATATGTGCGTATATAAGAGAATGGATGTTCATGTTGTGATGACCGGTGGCGCAGCGGTTATCGCGCTGCACTACGAACCCGGCGAGCCGATTACGGCCAAAATCAATGACGATTATCTGGAGCGGTCCTATTCCTCCCCTAGGTCAACTCAGCCTGAAATGAGTTCCTCCTGCGGTGTGTGAACATCGCCACAAGGGAGACAAAGGCGTCCTGGCGTGGTGCTGGTCACCCACCCCCTCGTGTGCCATGCCGATCTTCATAGGTGCTCGCTAACAGCACTTGCTCCAACAGTCTGATAAGGCTTTGGATGCTCACGTAAATATGCATGTGTACGTGTTCCAGTGTGAACTTATGTACATGATACAAACTCCAGTGGTGTAATGATTAATACGCTTTGATACAATGACAGTGACTGAGGTGAAATGTTGGTCATGGTTCAATGTGGACCTGGGACGATTCGTCATTTAAGTCAATTAATCGAGTAGAAATTTGTATCCACTATTATATTTTCGGTCCATTCCTCAGCCCCCCCTCCCCCCCGTTTAACAATGGCGGCCATACCTACCTCTGCCTTCTGAAGTTGGGAAACCCCCGACAAGCCACATAGGCCTCGGCAAGGTAAGGTAAAAGTTAAAAGGTAAAAACAACGAGCCTATTTTACCCTACCTTTTGCCTTACCACAATACAATCACTCTACCCTACCTTTTACCCTTTAGCAGGTAAGGTAAAAGGTAAAAAGCAACGAGCCTACCTTTTACCCTACCTTTTACCCTTACCCCATATAAATTACCCAATTACAGGGTAATTACCAGGGAACTACACATGAACAAGGTTTATAACGGTAAATGCTAGATAGAGTGCTTTATACAAATATAATACTCGCGATGATTCCAATTTTACACGCTTGTTGTTGTCGTCGTTGTCATTGTTATTGTCGTTGTTGTATCCTCAAATCTTGCAACTAAATTTTTACCCACTTCCTAATGTGGTATCGACTGCAAACTTGGTATACTTATGTCATACTGATGACAACACTATTCTATCATAAAATCATTTTTTATATGTTATGTTTCGGCTTGGGTCTAATTGTCCACGCTCAACTCACGTTGGCTGTAAATCACCACGGTCCCTTACGTTATGGCAAGCTTCGGGGCCATTTCCTGGAGTCGTGGAGTTCTGCCATTACGAGTACATTTCATAAAAGCGTGTTTTTAATAAAGTTTGTTTTAATATTACTTATTAAATGTAGGCCACGGACTGCGCCACGGAGCTTCTAACGGTAAACAAGGTACCGTATTTACCGGGCAATACTTCGTGCTACCTTTACCCTACCGGCTAATTCTTCTGAGCTACCTTTACCCTACCCTTTACCTTACCCCTTGGCATGTCGACATCTTTACCCTTTACCTTTACCCTTTTACCCGGTAAAAAGGGTAAATTACCTTACCTTGCCGAGGCCTAAAGCCACAGCAGGCGTGACGGCGTTGATGATGCTGATGCCACGAAGCCTCACCCATAACCTCCCATACAACAGCACACGTGCATATTTTTTCGGCTATTTTGCATCCTATCCGATTAGTCGAGTAATCAAAAGGACCATTTGCAGAGTAATCGGATACTTTAATAATCAGATATGCCAGCTCTAGTGTGCTGAAAAAATGTTGAAATGTACATTTCAGGACGATATATTTGCTATGCTATCTGTGTCCTTCCCATCCAATAATATATTTCCCAGAAGCTAAGGCAATTATCTTTACAACAAGGTTCACTCACATAGTTATAAGACTTGCACAAGGTATCATGACAACGAAATTAGACTGTGACGAACTAGAATAATTTAAAGATACCATATTTTTCTCAGAAATCCTCAAAAGGTTAGTAAGTATAATGCAGCCATTATTACGTTAAAAAGATCAAGTATCCTGACTGCCAGCAGGAGGTAGTAGAGGAATAGGATGTCTAGCACGCACACATGCGTGTGAGACATTTTTGCCAATTTGTTAGCCTTGGCAAATGGGAGCATTGGGAATGTTAGAAAAGGACAGTAGCTTTAAGGTGTAGCAGATATGTTAATTACCTCACCTGGTATACAGTAGGTCATGGGTTCGACCCCGACCCTGACGCCTGTATATTTGGAGGTTACACGTTCTCCCTGTGGTCGCGTAGATTTGTATTCGCATCCTCCAGATTTTCCCTCCACATTTAGAAACATACGTTTAGAGTATTTGGCTGATATACATTTCCACATGTATTCCTGCCATTATATAGTGTACTGTATATAGCATGCGTGTACGTGTACAGCTGGATAAGGAGCACCTCAACTCCATATGGACGGTGACCATATTTCACCACGCTGGTCAGTGCGGATCGGCGGATATGGAGACATGGGTTGTAGGTATGCACCGTACATAGCCAACCGTGCTAATCGGAGGCGCGACGTGATAGAATCTCAGGACAAAAACAAATTAGCTGTACTGCCTTCTATTGCCCACAACGGAGTAACAGCCTCACAGCTGTCTGACAACCCGGCATGTGTGGTGGTCACCCACGCCAGCACTTTCCAACCTCAACCCCCGCTTAGCCTACGAGATCTGACATCGGTCGCATTCCGGGCGATTTGTTCTTCGGCACGTAGCATGCAACCCAATGTGATTAAAGCTTTGTCAAACGATGTAGGGTGGCATGCCGGGGTGGTAGGCTCCTTGCTCTTTCGAATTGACCCGAATTAACTTCAGACACGCAATCAACCTTAATGGAATGAGGTTTGGATGCTCCTTCCTTGCAGCTGTCCACATTGTCTGGAATTCCCTCCCCGTGACCATCTGCACTGCTCTGCTGAGACCTCGTCGAGTCTCGAGACTTTCCTCTTATGCGCGCATACGACGTCTTCATTTGTTCTACCATAATGCCATGTCTGGCTATTCTCAAACATTTGTATATATAACAAAAAATCCCCCTCTTCTCCAACCTCTGTAGATGCCCGTGTCATCCCCCCTATTGCAGAGCGCCTTGAGATGCGGTTGCACGTTTTGTCGGACACTTTATACATCCACATTACATTGTGTGTGGACGCGAACAGGAGGCAGGGTGGAGCCGTGTATTTCCTTCAAGAACAGGCATCGCTTAACACCCTCTTGTAGTGTTAAATAGATGGATGACTACATGGCTGGACTTTAGAGATGGCGATGACTTTGGGGAGACGATGGTGATGATGATGATGTGAAGAGTGTCTTGCCATGCTTTCACATTGCCTTGCTCTTCCATTGATTTTATATTCAATCAACAACTGTGTATGCCTACTGTCCTGTCTATTCTGAGGTGAGCTGGAGCCTGAGATAAACGAGTCTTGTTCTCTTCCAGCACTATTAACACTCGCACTTTTCCAACCACGCAGTTGCCATCCAACATTTACAACGTTCGGTTTCATTTGGTAAATTCTGGAACCTTCAATTGTGCTCATGGCATGAGTAGAAATAAGCGATGGCATGTTCGTCTCCACCAACAAAAGCTCCGACAATCTGCGGAAACAGAATGTGTTTGTCGAGTTTTTCTGACGGAAAAAAATCCACGGGGCTCGGCTGCTGCTGTTGAATGTGCTGCTGATATTGTGAAATGCTCGATTTGCTAACCGCAATAGAAAGGGCAGTAGTGTATTGCCCTGCCAGACTCTACTTAAACCATCAGATCATTCCGTGAGTTCTCCGTTGAGTTTAACACAGGACCAGGAGTTCTTCTCTGATGCTGGAGTTGTGAATAATGTCATGTGATGCTTTTGCCAAACGCTGTAATAAGCACCCAATTTGGCAGTACCTATATTTTAAGCGTTTAATTCAGTTTGTTATATGAGGTGAACATTTCGCACTCTAATGGTTATTTAAGATGCGGCATAAAACATTTTTGGAGCAACACATTAGAAATTAGCTTGTCAATGTTGCATGAGTGTTTGTTTGCAATTTGCTGACCTTTCTGCTTCGTGGAACACAATATTTGGGTTAGTTTCGTGCCTAAAAGTGGCTGCATTTGAGATGCTGTACAGATACAGAGGGTTTATTACTTCATGGGAAACAATCATTGAATTATAGGTCCATAAATAATGTTGGACTTGAGCCTGGATGTAAATTAGGGTCATGGATTTGACGGCACGGATGGCTTGTACATTTTTCGTTCAGTTTCTTGTCTTTCCTCCGCACCACCGGTTAGCGTGGTTGGCTACGTACGGTGCGAAAGAAGTTCAACATACATACAAAGATCACTCGCGTAGCCTTAAGAGACTTTGGGGGCAAGTGCTGTTAGTGAGTACCACCTATGAAGACCGGCACGGCACACGAGGGGGTGGGTGACCAGCACTCAACCGCTTTTGTCTCGCTAGTGGCAATGTTTACACACCACACCAGGTACTTACTTGAGGCTGAGTCGACCTTGGCGAGGCCTAGGATCGGTTCAGACAATCGTCACTGGTGTTAGCCGTGAGTGGGAATTGAAATGGGATCGCCGGGTTCATAGCGCAGCACGCTAACTGCCACACCACCACTCCCCCACGTACATACATACAACATACATGCATTGTGGGAGGAGATTCCAAACCAAGAGGGCAACTAAAAAAATACCTTCTACAGAGCGACGGTTGACTGGGGCTCTACCAAAAAGCCTTGTTTGCTAGAGCAGAGACTGCGTGTGGGGAGTAGAATGAGATGAGAGGGGAGCTGATAGGCAGGAGGTGAGTCCATCGAGGATGTGTTGCTGTAGAGGCTATTATAAAATATGCCCTTACCTTTTTTCCTGCATGAAGTGTATGCATCAGTCCCGTGAGCAGCATGTCACGATGCGAATACCCATCCTCCAAAGCTCAGAGCGAAGCATATCGACTTGTCAGGGAACAGCCCCCAGAAGATTACACCACAGAACTATTTCTGGAGTATATTTAATATGCCTCTCTTTCTCCGCGTAAAAATACGTTACTCCTTCGTACTCCGTAAAAGAAAATGTCTCGTGTCCAAAATCCAACGGTGTGTAAATGTTTTCTTGTTGGAGCTGGCATTTAATAAGTGAAAACCAATTCTGATGGTGCATGGCCATCAACTTACTACAAGTGAAATACCTAGCACAGTGTACCCATGAGTGGTTGCCCAGATACAACTCCGGGATATCAGTGGTGCCAGCTCAGGAATGAGACCCTTGAATAGCATGGCAACCTCAAAATGCTTTTTTTTAACACTTAGAGATTCCTCCCTTATTATATTCCATCGAGACTCCCCTGGCAGTCGCTTGTGTGAAATTGCGCTCTCTGCACAAAAAAAACTGCGCACGCGTATTCTCTACCTGCACGTGTCGCCGAATGACGTCTCTCCCAATTTCTCTCAGACATCGCCAAAAGCAATGAGCATTATGACAAAGGGGAACAACTGGTGTAGTATTAAATTTCGATTTAAAGTTTTCGTGACTGCAGGGATTCATCTTCTTGGAGCTTTCGGTAAAGTCACGTAGAATGGAAATAATAAAATAATAAAAATGAAAAACATAATAAAATAATTCTCACGACGTTTCGGCCACAACGCAAGTAGCCGTCCTCAGGTGTAGAACAGGTCTGTCGAGACGACAGAGTCTGAATGAGTCATTCAGACTCTATCGTCTCGACAGACCTGTCATTCAGACTCTGTCGTCTCGACAGACCTGTTCTCCACCTGAGGACGGCTGCTTGCGTTGTGGCCGAAACGTCGTGAGAATTATTTTATTTTATATATATATTTTTTTCCATTTTACGTGACTTTACCGAA
>CM025610.2:5483573-5524350 GCA_014621495.2 Entosphenus tridentatus
AATATTTGTCGCGAAAGCCTACGTGTTAAACTGGTGCAGTTTTTTTTTGCTGTCGTCATTCCAAGCTGTGGGTGTCCAATGGTGGCGAGCGGAGTGCAACAATTTAATGGGGCAACAGCAACTTGGAGCCATTGCGCGATGGACTGTTGAAGGTGTAATGACATCGTTGGATGTCACTGTGTGATGTCAATACATCGCTGACACCACTTGAATGTGGATGCAGTACGGGCCCTAGCGGGGCTCGGTGAGCACTGACAGTGAAAGATGGCACCACGCTCTGCGTGCAGTGCCAGCCCCTACAGGAGACAGGGCCAGAGTGCCGGGCATGGTACTGGGTTACAAGGGGGCCATGGCACTCTGGTTGAATCCAGAGGACACGTGACCGGAGGTATCTACCTGGGGACCCCCAAAGGGAGGCTGGGGTGATCACGTGTCCAGGTGAAGAGCCTTCTTGAGGTTTGGAGAAGGTGGGCATGGCTAGGCGCAGAGCGAGCCCCGCCACACAGGTGATAAGCCGGAGCCCTGAGCGGCACCGGCTGCTGTTGTCATCCACGTTCCACGTCCAATAAGAGTCATCAACACGTGGACCTGGACACAAGCTGGGGTCCTGTCCATTGTAGCTACTCCGAGTGCAATTAGTGTAGTTAGCCTGGTGGACCACCACCATCGGTTGTTATCTGGTAAAGAGGCACCCTTTGTGTTAGCGTGTTGATGTTAATACACGTGTGGCATCCAAAGAGTGCCTCTGCGAGTCAGTTTGAACCCACTACACGGGTTATAAACGAGGACTGTGCATGGGGAGCTTATTTTCAGCCGGCTCTGTCCGGCCAGCGACTTGGAAAATGTTTCTACACCTGTCACACCACATGCAGTAATGCCTCATTTTTTACGATCAGAGGAAACAAGAAGATGCTCGGTGTAGTCATCACTTTGCTTCGTTCATAATTTAGTTTTTTTTGTTTTTTAATGCTTTGCTTTATGTAAACCCGGGGGGCCCCCCCCGGGGTGTGAGATGAAAGATTTAAGAAAAGATTTCTCGCTCTGCTCTCCTTACCCCTTCCCTCCCTCTCTACCCCCTCTCTGCCCCCCTCTCTCTCTCTACCCCCTCTCTTCCTACTCCATGTCGCTCTCTCTCTCGCTCTCTCTCTTTTAACTACGATAAGTGCTGTATCTGCACGCAGCCCTTCTCGTAATGCCTGTCGCTTTGCCTGCGAGTCACTTTGCCTTACTCCGGTCCGCGGGTGAGCCGGACAATATTCGGTGAGCAAATCAGATCCCCCCCGTGTGCGTCCACCTGTTGTTGCAAGGAGTTCGTGCGTTCTTGTCAAGCAATGACATGCTGCCGCCAACAATCCCGAGGTGTCACGAATGTAGAGTGACAGAGGCAGTTTCTTGCAAGGGAGGGGGCCAAAATTGTTTCGATGAAGCATTACAATTGTTCAATAGGTTGGTTCTCTAATAGCAATGGAACGTATTTTAAGCTCGCAATGGATTCAAAATTTAAGAGCGTTTGCCTAAATTTAAGAATATTTTTCTTACCTTTCGATGGGTTTTTTTGTGTAAAATATAAATATTTATCCATTTAATTTCATGACGATAAGGTAATAAAAACGTCACGTGGTAATGATCGTCACTGCATGGGGTTGTCACGTTTAAAATGAACAAATAACGTGGACAAAGATCGCATGCAAAAGTGTTCTCTTTCAAAGTCGTAAATCATGGCAACTCGGTATTTGAGAGAAGGGTCCCACACAACGTAAGCTGTTAAAAGAATCAAAGGCAGTCAAACTCGCACTGAGTAAAATCATTTTAAATTCTCAGTCCTGACTAATTAGGTGTACAATTATACGACTAAACTAAACTGTGTAGTGTAAAGCGGACAATAGAGGTAATGTGACATTATGTGCTGGTCTATTCATGTTAAATAACAATAATTTGACAATCGTCAATCCACTGTTGGATGAAACCCTCCCTATGCCGTGTCAATCATAGGGGTTTGTTTGACCATATGTCACCAGACTGGGCAGAGGGGATTCGTGAAATTGGACTTTGGGAGGGGAAGGTTGAGATATCACTCACCACAGATGGCGACAGTGGCCAAGAATCAAACGCAATTAACTGGGTTCACAGTGTCGTGTGCTAAATACTTTGCCACATCTCTCCCAAATGGTACATTTATCTCATACATTATATAAATATGACCAGCAATGACCGATCTGAAAATGTATAAAGGAGTTATTCCACCGTGGGAGCTTGACAGTTGTTTTTGTACCATAGATAACATATTCATTGGTTGTATAGTGTAATAGCACCGTCTGTTGTCCAGCGACGGCAACTGTGGTGGACGAGCAGTACACACGCCGGTGAGCACTTACGCGGGTGTGTCGGCAGGGCGGAGGAACTGGGGCAAGGGTCACAGAGACCGCGTCTGGAAGCCCCTGGAACCCGCTGGTGGGTTAGAGAAGGGAGGCGTGGCCAGGGAGGAGCTCGTGGCTGCCGGTTCTGGGAAGTGGACTCGTCTCGTTGTCGCTGTCGTCTTCGCTGCCTTCGTCGCTGCCGTCTTCGCTAGATATTGCGCGGCCGGATAGTTGTTGGCTGTCTCGGTCAGCGCCGTCAGTGTAACGCGGTCAGGGTTGTGTCAAGGCTAGGCTAGACGACTTGGGAGAAGCGAGGGCGAATCTGTGAACCTGAAAGTGTGAATAAAGAAGGTGCCTCCTCAAGAGCCTTGTCTCCCGCTCCACTGACACTACAGTTGTAATTCAGCATTAACATTGTTCATGTGATATTAATTGAAAACGTTTCACTCCATATGACACTGCATATCTCCCATCTGACTGATTCTGCTTTGCGTTTAAGCAAGATTGTTCTCACTGCTCACGCTCCAACAACAACAAAAATCACGGTGGTCAAACGGTTCAGAATGCATGACAAGACCAGTGAGTCTTTGGAGGGACCTCTTTAGATTCGACTGTACTTTAATGTTACACATTTCTTAACGTCAATGCAATTGGCTGCAGGAAGGCTACATCATTAATACGTGGATTGCTGTGATGTAGGTGTAATTAGAGGATCCAAACGATTTGCTTGAAATGACAGACCAAGGTTGCGCTCGTATGTAGAATAGTGCCAATTAGTGTGCCCACATTGGATAATTCCACAGCTTCTGGCAACTGTGATTTAAATAGCATTTTTTCTAATTTGTTAAATTAGATTTAAAGCTCTCTGCTGAGCTGTGCCTCGGGAGAGGACATAATGGTTACAAAAAAATCAGTGGCCCAAAACAATATTGCCTGGGATTTATCAACAAACTTTCATGAGCGGCAAATCGGGGATTAAGTGACCTTTTTGTCTTTTTGGTATTCATGCGTTTTGATAATAGCCGTGCGGTGACACGCTTCACCTGAACGGAGAGTAAATATGAGTTGGCGTATTCATCATCGCTGACATTGAATAACATTTTTTTTGCTTTTGGTTGTCGGGACAACCGTGCACCTGCTAAAGCTTTAGGCACAGTGTTTGTCTTATTTTGAGATGGCACTACGCCACAATAAACATTGAGCACTTGTGCCATGTCATCAAGGCTGTTGCAGTTAGCACCAATATATGGCAAGTTCTATCTGCTGCTATAAGAGTTCAAACGAAATCCTGATGGCACGATAAATTCAGACCGATAAGACCTGGGAAGGCATAACTGTGTTCTTGATTGGCCCATTGTCTGGTTCCTAGGCTGCACCATGCTGACTTTGAGGACCTGACTCTCCTAAGTATTGTGTTGCGTACTGTGTTGAAGTATTGTGTTGAGGTCACTGGGGCATTTATTAACAGATGCGGTTGAAGCCATGCTCTGATGTGAGGCTCCACTGCCATCTCTCTCGGAACCCCATTCTCTGCAAGACAGCTGTGATTCTCAGCAGTCGTCCATGCAGACAGGGTGTGATCGATCAGCTGTCCATTTCCGTAGACTCACCCAATTGCTGACCCGCCTATACTGGACATCTGTGAAAAAGAGCTTCATAGCTATTCGGATTCCCCCTGCAGTCTACAATAAAATGCTGCATTACATTTTTGTTTGCACGTCATAAATTATGAACGTATTTAATTTATTTGGATTGTGAGTCTGTAATTGTACGCTTATATCGGTTTAGATTTTTAACTGTGAAGTTTCAAGGCATGCAATTTACTGCGCAATGCAATCCCAATTATATCTATAACATTTTTTTCAATATTTGCTTCCTTACCTTGGAGAGCCTCAATTAGTCTCAAAAACTTTTTTTCATAAGGGTCCTGCCAAGTTTTTGCAGGAGGGGAAGATGTTGCTATGTGTGGAATCCAAATTGAGTCATTTTCAGGGAATTTTTCAGCATTGGGGTATTTGGCCAATAGCATTTACATTGTTTGTATTGAGGGATTTTTTATGACTAAACTATATTTTTTATTTTAACAGGTAAAGCCCACTGAGCTATATAGCTATTTTTCAGAAGCGACCTGGTTATAACTAATGATAGCTCAGCGAAGTGGCTTATCATCATGTGGAAATGAACAGCAGACAAATACTCTAAGCGCATGATTCCAAATGTATTGGAAAAAACCAGAGGACCCGGAGAAAAATCCACACAACCATGGGGAGAGAGACACCGCAAACTCCAAATATACAGCCGTCAGGGTTGGGATCTAACGCACGACCTCATGTTTTCCAGGAGAACTAGTTAACATCTTGCCACCGTGGCACCTCTATCTTTTAGCTATGGGATATTAAATAAATAAAAAACGGAGGAAACCCATGCAGAACAGGTGGAGAACATACAGTTTCCGCATAGAAAGGCACACAAGTTGGGAATCGAGCGCAGGTACTGCTGCTTGCTGTGACGAGACGCGGGTGTTGCCACGGCACCAGCCTGCCGCCTATTAGTAAGATGTCTGCAGTATCCCGCAAATGTTGTTGTGATGTGCAACTCTAAAATGGTAAAGAGCAGACAAGAGGATAACGCTCCAATGTCTGCACAGATGGGTTTCATAAACGGACATGTCTTTTCCACTTTGTAGCCCGATGGACTTGGGGGTTTATACCCAGAAACAGCTGTATATAGGGGACATTCGAGTCTTTGAAATGTTTAAAGGTTATATTCGATTTGTAAATTGGGTCAGAAGCTTCATGTTTGAGTAATCAGAGATTTAGTCTTTTCAAAGCAGATTGTTCGCCTTAAATTCCAAACATAATCACACATGTCATAAAGTGGTACTATACCGTCACACGGCTCGATGCAACTGGGATGGTGCACTGAGTATTTCACGATTGTGTGGGATCATCAGCAAAGGCAGTGGGAGCATTCTGTACTGCTGCCACAGTCGGCACGTGGCCTGTTTCAGTCAGCGCAACCTCAGCAGCACACTTGCTGGAATCCAGCGATCCCTTGCGGATCATTGTTACGCTGTACGGTGAGAGTTGCCCTTTTGTACATTGTTTGCATCGTGCGTTTTCATTTGGAACCTTTAAGAATATTTTTCATATTAAGAGACCCTATTTAAAAAATATATAAACCGTCTGCAACAGAACGATAACTCACGCATAAACATATTTCAATGTTATTTTTACGTTCAGTAGCAGAATGCATCCAATTTTTTTTTTATATTTCAATGGCACTACGCAAAATACCACGATCCAGCATCAGATACCCAGGAAAAGCTGTGTTGTCACTGTCATATGTTCACACATGCCCTTGTGAGCAGGGCGCATCGTGAACCATGCTCACAACGAATCCAGGTGCAAATTAATTGGCGAATGATGATTTCACTGGCGGCAGTGCCTTGTTCTGCCATATACGTTTGCATCCTGCAGATTAAACAAAAATAGGCATGAAACGTAAATCCTCATTAATGATAGCACTTGCCTGCCGTGTATGTCACATTGTAACTCTAAAATAACCGCCTGAAATTATGTTTTTATATGCGTTGCACACTCGAAATGAAGGACGTGGGCAGGTGCTCCAAGTCGAGGACAAACACATTGTTGTAAGCTGTAAAATGCAACAGCACGCGTGTCACAGCCATTATCAACCGAGTCGCCATTAACCACGTGACTGGTGTACAGGTCAGATTACTCAACAACAGTTTCCTTTAATCCCAATTCCACTATTGATAAACCATTTTTGTCTTTAATCATAACCTTTACACTTCACTATTCGAATATTACTTTAATCCTGAGCTATATGTCTATCTATACCACCTACTTATATTGATATCTTACACCCATTATCTGTGCTGTATGTTAACTGTATATGTACTGTACTTATACTCTTTGATTCTTTCGGTAAAGTCACGTAGGTAGAAAAAAATAAAAATAAATCACGACGTTTCGATCACAACACAAACAATCGTCAACAGGTGAAGAGATACAGCAGTAGAACTGCTGAACAGGAAATGGCTGCTGCAATAAGAGGTTATGTATTTAGGTTTGAGGTGGGTGTCACCCAAGGGTAAGTAAGCGGGGTCAGAGATGGAAAGGAGTCTCGTCGCCGCACGCACGCACATCATCATCATGGCTTGACTTCGCGAACGAAGATCTAGGAAGGACATCCACGTCTTCTGCAGGCACGCTCGTGGCTGACGAGGCCTATGCGGGACAAGCAGGTCCTGCCACAACGGCTGCAAGTATAGGTCTGATCTGGGATGGGTGCTGAGGGATCATGGTTCTTCCTCCTCCTCCTTTTGTCCTCCATACGGGCCCTGCGGGTATCTTCGAAGAAGGAGGTGGCCTGATGGACTGTGTGCCGCCAGGAGTTGCGATCAGCTGCTTGTGTTGCCCACTGACGGTGATCGATGCAGCAAGCAGTGAGGGACTTCTTCAGGGAGTCTTTGTATCGCTTTCGTGGTGCCCCTATGTCGCGATGGCCAGAGGACAGTTCCCCATACAGCACAATCTTAGGTAAGCGGTGGTTCTCCATCCTGGCGATGTGCCCTGCCCAACGAAGCTGTATCTTGAGGACCATGGCCTCGATGCTGATGACCTTCGCTGACTTGAGGACTTCAGTGTTGGCGACGAAGTCACTCCAGTGAATATTGAAGATTGTGCGGAGGCAGCGCTGATGGAAACGCTCGAGGAGACTCAGGTGATGACGGTACATGACCCAGGACTCGGCGCCATACAGGAGAGTGGTCAGCACCACAGCTTTGTAGACGTTGACCTTTGTGGCTCTTTTAAGGTTGCTGTTGTTCCAGACACGTTTGTATAGTCTGCCGAATGCACTGTTTGCCTTGGCCAGCCTGTTGTCGACTTCGTTGTCGATCTTGGCATCAGACGAAATCACGCACCCCAAGTAGCTGAACTGGTGGACAGCTTTCAGTTCTGTTTGTTCAATGAAGATGCTTGGTGGATGGTGCGCCTCATTGGGTGCGGACTGATGAAGAACTTCAGTCTTCCTCAGGCTGACTTCAAGGCCGAAGATCTGAGCTGTTTTCGCGAAACAGGATGTAATTCGCTGCATAGCTGCCTCTGTGTGAGCAAGGAGGGCGGCATCGTCAGCAAAAAGCAACTCCCTGATCAGTTGCTCCATGGTCTTTGTGTGGGCCTGCAAACGCCTCAGGTTGAACACACTCCCATCGAGACGAAAACGGATGTATACGCCATCAGCGTCATCGAGGTCTTCTGTGGCCTGCTGGAGCATCATGCTGAACAAAATGGTGAACAGCGTGGGAGCAAGAACACAGCCCTGTTTCACGCCGTTTGCAATAGGGAAGGGCTGCGAGAGATCGTTGCTATGTCTGACTTGTCCAAGCTGGTCTTCATGAAGCTGGACGATCATGGTGAGGAACTTCGGTGGGCAGCCCAGCTTTTCCAGGATTTTCCAAAGTCCCTGCCTGCTCACGGTGTCAAACGCTTTTGTCAGGTCCACAAAGGTGACATACAGCGCTTTGTTTTGCTCCCGGCACTTTTCCTGAATCTGCCTCAGGACAAACACCATGTCTGTGGTTCCCCGGTTGGCTCTAAAGCCACACTGGGTCTCTGGGAGGTGATCTTCAGCTATTGCGGGTACCAGTCTATTCAGCAGTACTCTTGCGAGGATTTTGCCGGCGACGGACAGAAGTGTTATGCCACGATAATTGGAACAGTCTGATTTCTCCCCTTTGTTCTTGTACAGGGTGATGATGACTGCATCTTTGAGGTCTTGAGGGAGTTTACCCTGCTCCCAGCAGCAGACAAAGAATTCATGGAGTTTGGTGTGCAGTGCTGGGCCTCCGTTCTTCCATACTTCAGGAGGGATGCCATCAACTCCTGCAGCTTTACCACTCTTCAGCTGTTTAATGGCTTCCTCAGTTTCTTGTAATGTTGGTGCCACATCCAGTTCGGTTTTCACTGGTTGTTGTGGGATGCGGTCAATCGCTGGTTCTTGGACTGAGCGGCTAGCATTGAAAAGCGTGTAGAAGTGCTCAGACCAGCGGTTCAGGATTGAGTCCTTTTCGGTGAGCAGTTCTTTCCCATCTGCACTCCGCAGGGGGCTCAGGATTTGGTACGAGGGGCCATATACCGCTTTTAGAGCTTCGTAGAATCCCCTGTAGTCGCCAGTATCAGCGCAAACCTGAGTTTTTACTGCGAGGTTGGTCCACCACTCGTTCTGAATCTCTCGAAGCTTGCACTGGATGGTGCTGCATTCCAGGCGGAAGGCTGCTTTTTTGTGCGGGCAGGATGGTCGGGCCAGGTGGGCCTGGTGTGCTGATCTCTTCTTTGACAGCAGCTCCTGGACTTCTAAGTTGTTCTCATCGAACCAATCTCTGTTTTTCTTCGTGGAGAATCCGAGGGTATCTTCAGATGTTTGCAGAACAACAGTTTTGATGCGGTCCCACAGCACTTCAGGAACCGGAGGCGAGTCTCCTAGGCAGCTCGGTTCCTCTAGCCTAGATCGTAGGCTTTTCTGGAAAGCTGATTTGATCGCGGCAGACTGAAGGCTGCAGACTTTGAGCTTCTTCCTCGGGGCCCCACCTTTCCTTGGTCTGGGCTTAAAGTGAAAGCTGAGTTTGCAGCGGACAAGACGGTGGTCTGTGTGACACTCGGCGCTGGGCATTACCCTGGTGTGAAAGACATCTTTTAGGTCACGCTGGCGCACAAGGATGTAGTCTATGAGATGCCAATGTTTTGACCGAGGGTGCATCCAGGTTGTCTTCAGACTGTCTTTCTGTTGGAAGATGGTGTTGGTAATGGAAAGCTGCTGTTCCGCACAGAGTTCAAGTAACAAGCGTCCATTGTCGTTGCAGCTGCCCACACCGTGCCTTCCAAGTACACCTTTCCAGGTTTCCGAGTCTCTGCCCACTCTGGCGTTGAAGTCGCCAAGGATGACAATCTTGTCGTCAGCTGGGATATCCTGCAGAAGGCTGCGTAGGTCGGAGTAAAACTTGTCTTTATCAGCGGGATCTGCCTGGAGAGTTGGAGCGTACACACTGAGCAGTGTTGCGTGTTGTTGGTCACTAAGTGGTAGACGCATTGAGATGATGCGGTCAGAGTGACCAGTTGGCAGGCTTGCAAGCTTGGTAGCGATAGAGTCCCTGATCATGAAGCCGACACCTGAACGGCGTCTTTCTGTCGCTGGTTTACCTGACCAGTAGAGAGTGTAACCTGCACCATGCTCCCTCAGACTGCCTTCCTCTGAAAAGCGGATTTCGCTGAGGGCGGCGATGTCAACATCCAGCCGAGCGAGTTCGTGTGCAATTAAAGCAGATCGTCGCTCAGGTCGAGTGCTGTCAACTGAGTCTAGCATGGTTCTAATGTTCCAGCATGCGAGTTTGAGTCCTTTCCCACCTTTTAAGGCGAGTGGGATGCGCCGTCGATTCTTTGATGTAATTCGACCGCATATGAAGATGCCCGTTGACCGCGGTAAGCCAACCAAGGGAGGAGGAGACGAGCTTTGTTTAGGCCACCTTTTCTAGGCCCCTCTCCATGTGGAGCAAGCAGTGCTGTCCCTAGAAAAGGCTGCTTGGTCGCTCAGGGTGCTGCCGGGTGATGATGTCGTTTCCAGGTCATCATCAGACGACCACTTGCGCCTGAGCCGCCTGCATGCAGGATTGAGACTGTGGCTGCCGGTGTCATCTTACACCTGCCAAGTTTGCCCCTTTCCCATCGCTACAGGACTTAGTGAGACCGTGGGGGGGGGGGGGGTAGACGTGAAGAGTTCCTTCTTGCCTGCGCCAAGGAGCTTTCAAGTGGAGTGCAGTGTGCGCAGAACTGACCCCACCCTTTAAACCCGGGGTTCGTCTGCCATGGCCTAGCAAGCTGGGACGGTGACAGCGGGGTCCTCGGGCCGTAGGTTTTACATCAGAGTTCCCTTCTCCTAGGTAGACGGCCTTCCAAGGCTGAAGAGATCCACCTTCCCTGCTATTTCAAACCATAGCTGGTAGGCCACAGCCGCAGTCCACAGTAACGAAGTGGTGCGCCTTTGTCCCGAACACTTGGCCGTTGGGTCCTAACGAGACCCTTCCGCCCTGGCCGGTAACTCCGTCGTGGGAGTTCATTCGCCCAGTGATGCAGTGTTGACATCACCCCCTCACGTCGTTTAGCCCGCCAGCTGAAGCGGTTTACCGGGGTGTGGCACTAGGAGCCAGACGTCAGAGATTTAGGAGATGGATGAGGACCAGTGTTTCCGTCCACTCAAAAATTGAGTGCAGCTACCAGAAAACAAAGGTACTACCTCTACCCAGAACGCACGCACAGCAGCTGCGTTAAAGGGAGAGATTGGCATGTTAATGTAAACGAGTTTAATGGGAAGATAGCATGTCTGTATACTGTACAGCACATAAGGACCTTCACAAAACCACACTTAACTCCATTTCTGCACGAGGAAATAATTAAAAGAGTGGTCGATTTCTAATGTGCCACATATGTTTTACATTTGCAATGAAATGGCGTTATAATCACGTCTATACGTTTGTGTTATGTAAAAACCAAGTCCTGACAGCATTAGCAAAGCCATTGTTTAATTAAACCCGGTTAAGAGCTCGTTAACAGATCAGGGGCTACGTTCTCATCTTTACACAAAACATTCATCGTTTTTTTTAATAGATAGACAGTCCCCGGTTTGTGGAAGACTCACAGAAATCCGACCTTGTGGAAATGCTCCCATAAATCATGTTATGAAAAATTAAATACGTGTAAATGTTTGCGTTGGTTACATAAACGCAGGTAGTACAGCGTGGTGAGGTTGCGGATGAATAACGTGGAGCGAGGTGGAAGGCGGGCCCGCCTTACGCCTAGGATTAAGGTAAATGAAAATTATCTTGATTTTGGTGGGAAATTGTTCAATTTCTGACATATGGCAAATTCGTTTTACGGATCGTTCTTGGGAACCTAACCCTCCTGTAACCCGGGGACTGTCTGTAATTTGCTTAATTGTTTGGAACTAAGACCTCAGGACATTATCACGAAAAATCTTCGAAAATGTGTCACAGTCATCCAAATGAGAATCTACCCGCCCACCCCCCCCCCCCCTGAATATTTGTTTCTATGGAAGCCTGGTGGAAAACGCAAAGTGTGATGTAAATGACACGGTTACATACAGCACATATGCAACTTATGCAAGGTTTAAATACGTAATTCAAGCTGTTAATAAAGACAAGTGGGGCTTGGGGCAGACTTCTCTGGGAAGGGAGGATTGGGCCGATGACCCACAGCAAGCCAAGTGCAGCGTAATGCAGTTAATCTCTGCACACAGTCGAACACGCAAGCGGTCAAACGCCATCCTTGCACGCACTCCCAACTGTTCGCCGGGAACCAGCTGTCTCTGAAGCTGCCACTTGTGTGCAAGCGCCCCTTTTTGCTGCGGCGCTCCATAAGTGCCCGGTGTGTGGCTATGTCAGCAAATAAATTTACGTGCAGCCGGAGGCAAAGAGTAATCGAGATGGGGGGGGGTAACAAGTTTAATCTGCACTACCCGACTTCCCCCTTCAATAAGATGATGGTGCAAGATGTGGTTAATGTCTCACTCGGCTGCCATTTTACCACAACTGCTATGTACACAGGCTGAGCCCAAAAACACATCTTCACAATGACTATGTGATATTTCTTCTAAGGAAAACAATATCACTTTTTTTGCGTGTAATTAATGTGTAGTTTGCAAGAACGGAAGTTTTTTTAATTTTATAATTGTATTAATATATATAAAAAGGTGAATTGCCATAAAGTTTACTGTGTTTCTTGTGTACAAATAAACGCCACACTACCATGCCTCTGTAACGCCGGAGAAAAGCATTTGCCAGATATGAAAATATATGTTTTAAGTACCCTATATCTTGAGCGTAAATACACGACAGTAGTTGCACAATGTTGTTGACTTATGTCTGGGTTTCATATAACAACATGGTTTTGCACACAGCTCAGAATTATTCGACACCAAACCTTTAAATCATGAGATCATGATCCATTTCCCAGCCAGGATCAACTCCACTCTGTAATTATCATCCCTCCAAGCAAGGCGGCGAAATGGGCACCACCTTGTGATACTGTATTCAGAATCAGAATATGTATTTATACTGGAAAAATCCGATGAGCGATAAAGATATTTTCACACATGTCCAGCAATTCACAGATACCCGGTAGTTCGCACATGTCCAGTAGACATCTGTGAGAAGTCCGATCCCTGCGATAAAAAAAATCAAAGTGATTTCCTGCCTGTTTAAAAGCTCGCAGCCAGTGATGGAAACTCCGCATTCCTATGGCGGTGACGAGTCTCTCCGTGAGACAACCACCGTTATCTTTCCCTCTAAGTTGGGTAATCTTTTATCGACCCCGAGAGGTAATTATGTTGCTGGATCAACCCCAAAACAAGATTTAAACTCGGCGACCTTCTGATAGCGAGAGGCTCACGAAGCAGCTCCCCTGCCATGGAGTTTTGTGTAATTTCAACCACAGGCTGCCAATGGAAATGAGCACTGCCAAACACTTGAATAAACATGGAGACAATGGCATAGCAAATATACTTGGCTCTGTCATCTTTAGTCAATCAACGGCGGAATGATGAACTTCCCCACACCGTGCGGATTGTGGGGGGGGGGTTGACCATAGAGGCCGACCGAAACTAAATTTCTGGTTTCGGCCGAAACCAAAAGTAAACCGAAAGTTAACTTTTTGGCCTCGGTCGAAACAGAAACTATGCCGAACGAGACCATTTTCCAACTTTCGGCGCCAAAACCGAAACCGAATTTCGGTCGGCCTCTAGTTGACCATATTTCACCCTTGCTGATCAGTGCAGGTTGAAGGTGGGGGGCATATATGTCGAAGCATAGTACGGTAAAACTGTTGGGTTTGTTGTCCTGCCACTCCGCTCACAATATTGCCTCGCATGTCTACTCTTCGTGGCCATTTATATATTTTGTAACCATAATTCTTTGGTGGCAGAGGCAGCACAATTTTGAGCCCAATTCGCTTTGAACCCGGTATACCGAGCTCGATACCAGATATCCCTTCACCACTTTCACCAGCATGGCGAAGTGTGGTCAGAGACAAAGATCCCCCGTTTCGCCTTAACAGACTATTGGGGCAAACGCTGTTAGCGAGCAGCACCTATGAAGGCCGGCACGGCACTTGAGGGGGAGGGGGGGGTGGCCAGCACCACGCCCGGCCGCCTTTGTCTCCCTAGTGGCGATGTTTACACACCGCACCAGCTCCTTACTTGAGGCTGAGACGACCTAGGGGAGGCCCAGGACCGGTTCAGATAATCGTCACTGGTGGTGTATATTAATCTGCAAAATGTAACTGCATTACAAATTATACTTTCAAAGCTGTGTGTCGTTGACCTTTGACATTCCACGTGAGGTTGAAAACTAATTTCTTGAGAACTGCTGCTTTTTGTGTTTAGTGTGTTGTCCTTATCCCGCCCCCACCTCCGATTCGCACGGTTGGCTGCGTGCGGTGCGACCATTCCTGCGGAGGGAGCTGGTAGGAACGTTGCGTTGCTCGGTCAATGGCCAGGGTCAACGGCGGCGTGGTGTATTCCGCACATATGGCCGACTGTGAGGGCGGGCACAAGCCGGCGTGAGTAGGTTAAACGTTGAGTTTTATAAGGGCACCACGGGGTGACCAGCCCCTCCCCACCCAACCCCACCCCTCCCACCCCCACCCAGCCCCACCCTCCCGACCCAGCTCCTCCCCACCCTCCCCACCCAGCCCCACCCCCCCCCCCCCCACCCAGCCCCACCCTCCCCACCCAGCCCCTCCCCACCCAGCCCCTCCCCACCCTCCCCACCCAGCCCCTCCCGACCCTCCCCGCACCCATCCAGCCCCTCCCTCCCACCCAGCCCCTCCCCACCCTCCCCTCTCCACCCAGCCCCACCTTTCCCATTTTTGGATGCACGACGGACAGACACAATAATCCCCTGTGGGCTGGTTTAACCAGGAGATTACTTCCAGTATAAAGTCATTCAAATCTGGTCGCACAGACACACACACGTGCGCGCGCGCGTCTAGCACATAAAATCCACCCGTATCTTTTGCATTTAAACACAGAGGGATGATGATGATGCTGATGTTGTTGTTCCCGTTGTTGATTTCCACGAGCCCGACCGCGTCGGACAGCACGAACCCAGCGAGTGTTACCATCGCTACACTGACGCTGTTTTCGCTGACATGTGACCGTGCAAATTACAAGCAATCATCTCATCCCTGCACCCCGCGCGCGCTCCCAGCCGACCGTGCCAGTGTTTTAATCTGCTGCGAGCGAGTGCGTCAGTGCCGTCTCCACGACGACTTTTGCCTTGTCTGGGACATAGACGCACGTGTGTGTGGAGGGGTGGGGGGGGTGCAGCCATGGCCGTCTGTCAGCCGGGAGCGGTGGGGTGGGTAGCGGTGAGCGCTACGAATCTGGCGAACCGGGTTCCTTTGCCGCTCACGGCCAACACCGGTGACGAATTATCTGAACCGGTGCCTGGGCCGCCCTTAGGTCGACTCAGCCTCAAATGAGGAGCTGGTGCGGTGTATAAACATTGCCGCGAGGGAGACAAAGGCGGCCGGACGTGGTGTTGGTCACCCACCCCCTCGTGTGCCGTGCCGGCCTTCATAGGTTCTCGCAAACAGCACTTACCCTAGCAGTCTGTTACAGGCTATACGGGGGATCTTTGTGTTTGTAGGGGGCTGCACTTAAAGGCCACCAGGGGCTGCCAATTGCCCGTGGGCCTTGCAATGAAGAACGCTGCTCTAGGGGATGGACGGGGTGGGGGGGTCCCTTGACTCCTTTACCATCACCCATTCCCAATAACCAATTTCAAGTTTGTTCTTTTTTTTTAAGTGCGATGTACGAATTGTAAAACCTGAATTACACGTAGCTGGTAGTGATGTACACATCATAATGTCATTGGCCGATGTTTACAATAGAACCACATGGTTTATCATCGTGTTAAAAGTATTGCGTTCCAATCGTTATAGAGCAGTACGCGTAAGATGTTTTTAGGGACCTCATAATCCGAGGCCCCGGGCTTGCATCCCCTAAAGCGCTTGCGTTCATCTGGCCCTGCCCACACCACACTGAGCCAGCACTAAGGATGCCGCGATGTGTCAATGATATGATATATATTACACAATATAAGTGGCTAGCGCACCGTGCCAACCCACAGTGACCAGCGTGGTGAAATATGGTGAAACAGTCCCCCCCGCCCATGCCCGACATGCCATGGGCAAGTGGATTGAGAATGGCTGGAATCTATGTTGGGGGGGTTTTTTATCCACGATAATCGTATTATCTCTGTTGGAAAATTATTTATATCATCGTGGGTTTTCTTTTATTATAATTATCATATTTTAAAATATATATATAATTGAAGTTCTAAATAAAGATCACGTATTACTTATCGTATTCATCATGTTTATTTTCCTGCATGACAACTTGCAGTAAAGCCGAGACTGTTGTAGTTAATTTAATTATCAATCTTGTGTAACGGTGTCTTGCCTCACGGCAGATGTGGAGCGTATGTATGCAGGAAGTTCCTGTTTTTGTTGATAATTTTGGTCACGTGACCAGGAAGTGACGACGTTGGATTTTCAGTGAACCACGCGGGCATCTGCCATCTTACTGATCATTCAAGATGGCGGCACGCATCGCATCTTAGTGAGACCACAGCCGCACTTGTCCATTGTGGGAGCTTAAGAAGCATTGTCTGTAAGTTTGTTTATATTCCTATAATATTGGCAATGCTGTTGTAATGTTGGAATGACCATTATAGTGATGTAAATGCCTTTATGGTGCCGTTAAGTTGTTGTAGTAAATACGAGGTCTAGTTAGCAAAGAAGCCCTTGACTTTCCTTATTGTGGATGTTACTTGTTATTTAGTACGTCGAGTCAGACTTGTGGCTATGTTGCGATGCTGAGAGTAAAGCTGACGAAGTATCTCATCCACAGTTTAGTGTTATGTGTAATGCTGTACATTTGGGGTGCAGTGGGATGAATACACGATGTGCCTGTATGCAACGCGCCGGCTTGTGCTCTTGTCTAGTTCAGTGGTAATGTAGGGGCCTGGTCCGTCCAGGATCTATTATTATCTAAGACAATGTTCTGATGCTGTGGTGTTCATTGTGTTGGTGTTTCCAGATTATAACAGATGCTGTATCCGTGTTTTCTCACCAGTTTTACCTTATTACAATCAATAAATAACGATTGGAGTTGGACGTTCATCCTGGCTCCGAGGGTTTATTGAACGCAAGGTTATCTACTCGACTAGCGGTGCAACGCAGCGCACAGCGAAGCCGAGATAGTAAAAAGACACTCTTCTTGAAGCTCCCAACCAGTGCTGCAGCCAGCCCTGCAGCAGTAAAAAGACATTCTTCTTGGAGCTCTCAAGCAGTCAGCCTGCAGCAAGCAAAGAGCTCTCAAGCAGTCAGCCTGCAGCAAGCAACCAGCTCGGCAAAGAGTCTACATTAAAATCGTGTTGCAAGCATCGCAGCATGGACAGCCACAGTTCAGCAGGGAGAGATGTTGAAGAAGAAGATGATTTAAGCAATCCAGGACCTCCCATCCTGCCTCAAGAGGACCAAGGGAGTTCAAGGCCCCAAAGAGAGGTCAGGCTGACACAGCGGGCCTTGGAAAACTACGATGCTGAGAAACAGGACCTTGATGCCAGGATACAACGGGCATGGAACCGGGTTGAAGCAGATATATCTGAAGCTTCAAACGCCTCAGACACAGTGGTCTCAATTCAGCGGGCCATCCAGCGAGTGAAGGTGAGCAGCTCAAGCTACAAGCTGCTGGCAAATAAATATATCTCCCTCCTGATGAAGGTGAAAACAGATGAGGGAATTGAGGGAGTGCACACGCAAGAACACTTCCTCGAACTGCTCGATGATAATGTGCAGGCAGTGATACAAGATGCAATGGACCGTGTGGAGGGCTTAAGAGAGACACGATCTCAGCACTCTGTCTCATCCAGGTCCACCACACGATCTAAAGCCTCAGCACACTCAAAGACATCATCTACTAGTATGGCAGCAGCTCAGGCATGCGCAGCAGCAGAAGCAGCAAACGCCCGTATTGCCTACATGGCTGAAGAGGAAGCTATGCTAATTGAAAAGGCCCACATACAAGAAGAAGCAAGCATAGCAACTGCTGCCACACGGAGGGAAGCAGAGCTTGCAGAGCAAGAAAGTATATTAGCAACTGCTGCCGCACGAGAGCAAGAGAGTATATTAGTGGCTACTGCTGCACGGAAGAAAGCAGAACTTGAAGAGCAAGAGAGTATATTAGAGACTACTGCCACACGGAAGAAAATTGAGCTGGATGCTAAGTTAAGCACCCTACAACTCAAAAGGGAAGCAGCTGCTGCAATGGCCCAGGCAGAGGTGCTCGAGGCAGCAGCCAACCTGGATAAGGAAGAGAATTGGAGTGAGTTTGGCACTCAGATACCTGTCAAGGACCGTGATAAACTCACCAGAAAAAATATTTTGAACTGGTCTGAACAATGCATCAATGCTCCTCCACCAAGCCATACTGAACAAAGGGTGGACGTTCAGGTATCGCCATCTCCACACCGAATGAACATGAATGCTGTCTACGGGAATGGTGGAAATGCATATCCTGCCCTGAGAGTTAGTCGCCGACTCAGCGTCGCGCACGTGGGGTCAGATGTGGATGCACCAAGTCAGACCCACATCCCAAATAGTCACATAAGGGGATCCAACCAACGTGAGCGAAACCCTTTGGGCTCACAGTCCAACGCCATTGCGAATGACGGCATGCAAGGCAATACAGACAATAATGCCACCTCACAAGCGCCAGTATGGACACACTCTGGATCAGCAGGACTAGGGGACTTTGCTAGGTACCTGGCTCACCGCGAACTAATCAACACAGGACTCGTTAAGTTTGATGACTACTCTGAGAACTATTGAGCCTGGAGATCTACCTTCAGGAATGCAATCCGAAATGCAGACATCTCTGCAAGTGAAGAACTCGACCTGTTGGTGAAATGGTTAGGAAATGAATCTGCAGAGTACGCAAAGAGGATCCGGTCAGCAAACATTGACGACCCCACCTCAAGCCTGCATGCGGTGTGGGAGAGGCTCGAGGAGTGCTATGGTAGTCCAGAAACCATTGAGAAGGCTCTCTTCAAGAAGTTGCAGAACTTTCCAAAAATCTCTGGTCGAGACAATAAAAGGTTAAGGGAGCTTGGAGATCTTTTGATGGAACTTGAATCAGCCCAGGCTGACCCCTACTTACCAGGTCTCATTTTCTTGAATACCTACCATGGCGTGAACCTCATCATAGAGAAATTGCCATTGGGCGTGCAGGAAAAATGGAGAACAGCGGGTTCAAGATACAAGTCAGAGCATCAGGTTGCATTCCCCCCATTCTCTTTTTTCTCAATGTTTATCCGCAACCTGGCTAAGACTAGAAATGACCCGAGTTTCATGTTTGGCACCACGGGGATTTCCAGTCCAGATCTCCCGAAAATGGAAAGAGCAATGGCGAAACAAGGAACAGCGAGAGTGCCAATTTCCGTGCACAAGACTGAGTTCTCTCCTACGACATTCGCAAACTCCGTCCAGGCAACCACCACAAAGAAAAAGATAGAGGTTCCAGAGAAGCAATGCCCATTGCATGATAAACCTCACTCCCTCCAGAAATGCCGTGAGTTCAGGGGGAAGCCATTGGAAGAGCGGAAGAACATCCTGAAAGAATTTGGAATGTGCTTCAAATGCTGTGCTTCTACAAACCACCTTGCAAGGAATTGCAAGGCAGATATCAAGTGCGAGGAATGTGGCATCGACAAATACGCAACTGCTCTGCACACATTTTACTCCAAACCCAGTGGGACTAAAGCTTCCGATCCGGAAGCAGAGCACGGCGGGGAGCAAGGCGAGACCGCCGCACTCACTTCGTCAATCACAACCAAATGTACAGAAGTCTGTGGAGAAGGCTTTAAAGGAAGATCTTGCTCAAAGATATGCCTCGTCCGAGTGTATCCCAAAGGACATCCTGAAAGGGCAGTAAGGATGTACGCCATAATGGATGACCAGAGCAACAGGTCTTTGGCAAGGTCAGAGTTCTTTGATCAGCTAAGTGTAGGTGGGAATTCCTTTCCATACACGCTCAGAACATGCTCAGGACTGATGGAGACAGCGGGAAGAAGAGCGAGCGGCCTCATGGTAGAAACCATGGATAGCACCATGAAGCTAGCCCTTCCTACGGTGACAGAGTGCAATGAGATACCGGACGACAGGAGTGAGATTCCCACGCCCGAAGTTGCACGTCACCACCCACACCTGAAACCCATAGCAGAGTTCATCCCGCCATTGGATCACACGGCACAGATTTTACTTCTGCTCGGCAGGGACATGCTGAGAGTCCACAAGGTTCGCGACCAACGCAATGGACCTCACGACGCTCCCTACGCCCAGAGACTCGATCTAGGATGGGTCATCGTAGGTGATTTTTGTCTCGATGGAAGACACAAACCAGACCACATTAGCACATTCAAAACGAGTGTGCTCACGAATGGACGCACGTCGCTCTTCAAGCCGTGCCCCAACTACTTCACGCTGAAAGAGAAACTCGGCGAGAGAAGTCAAGGCTGTACCATGAAGACTTACGAAGAAACCACCATGACTTCACTTGTACATCCACCATCTTCACTGGAGTTTGTTCCTCCACGTTTCTCCAAGCCAGCTCTGACTGACGGGAAGAAGATTAAGACGAAGCCGCTGCTCGTCGCTCTGCTGGTGGTCGTGGCGGTGGTCGCTGTGACCGTGGCCTCTCCATTCCTCGACTCGGAGCTGTCCGAGTGGGAATCCTGGAAGGAGTTCCACGGCAAGACCCCACAACTGGAACATACCATCCCAAGGCTTGAGCTGTGTGGAGCCGTTCTTGCTACAGAGGTGGCGGAACTGATCTTAGACGAATTGGACGTTAAACTGGATGCGGTCAAGTTCTACACGGACAGTAAGGTCGTACTAGGCTACATAAACAACCAAACCAGAAGGTTCTACACCTACATCAGCAACCGGGTGGAACGCATCAGGAGATCGACGCAGCCGGAGCAATGGAATTACGTTCCAACTGACCAGAATCCAGCAGATCTCGCAACTAGGTCCGTCCCTGCATCTCTGCTGAAGCAAACCATCTGGCTGACAGGTCCAGGTTCCTCTTATGACGTGACGGTAGCCCATGTACTACCAAGGAGAGCTTTGGACTCATAGAGCCCGAGATTCGTCCTCAAGTGACAACTTTCGTAACAAATGTGCGACCAAGAAGTCCACTGAGTCCACACCATTTTGAACATTCCTCGAAATGGACGATGCTCATGCGAGCGATAGCACATTTAACGCATATTGCAGACTGCTTCCACCGGCCGATGAGAGGCACCACTGATAGCTGCAATGGATGGCATCACTGCACAGTGCCACGCACTGAAGACGAGCTTTCCAGAGCAAGGAAATCAATCTTCCGCTGTGTGCCACAGGCAGCTTATGCAAGTGAGATCAAGGCCATCAACAAGGGAGAAGACCTTCCTAGGGTCAGCACCCTCAGGAAGCTAAACCCCAGGATGGATAAAGACGACTTGCTCAGGATCGGTGGTCGGCTAGGGAATGCCAAATTAGATGAGAATGAATGAAACCCCCTCATAATCCCAAGCCAGAGCCACATCGCAATTTTACTTGTGTGCCACTACCACGAGAAGGGCAAGCACCAAGGTCGGCACTTCACAGAAGGAGCAATCCGATCTGCAGGGCTGTGGATCGTTGGAGCAAAGAGGTGCATTGCCAGCACAATCCACGAGTGTATCCGGTGTCGTAAGCTACGTGGAAAACAGGAAGAACAGAAAATGGCAGACCTCCCAGCCGATCGACTCAGTGTGGAAGCTCCCTTGACCTCTGTAGGGATCGACGTGTTTGGACCATGGACAGTCATCTCCCGCCGCACCAGAGGAGGGCTCGCGAACAGAAAACGTTGGCCAGTGCTGTTCACCTGTATGAGTACACGAGCAGTGCACATCGAAGTCATCGAGTCCATGGACTCTTCGAGCTTTATAAATGCACTCCGGAGATTCTTCGCCATCAGAGGGCCAGCCAAGCAACTCCGTTCTGATTGTGGAACCAATTTCACTGGAGCATGTAAAGAGCTTAAGATCAATACGGAGAATATCGAAGAAGATTCTGTCAGGAAATACCTTAGTGACCAAGGCTGCACATGGATCTTCAATCCTCCCCACTCTTCGCATATGGGTGGAGCTTGGGAACGCATGATCGGGATTGCTCTACGCATTCTCGACTCCATGCTATGTGATGTCGGGTCCACACGGCTCTCTCACGAGGTCTTAACCACTCTCATGGCCGAGGTCTCAGCCATAATTAATTCAAGACCCCTGATCCCCGTCTCAACCGACCCGGAGTCACCATTCATCTTGACTCCTGCTACACTTCTTACCCAGAAGAAAGACGTGCTCACAGCACCTACCGAGGAGGCCAGCACTGCAGACCTCTACAGACGTCAATGGAGACAAGTGCAGAGCTTTGCAAACACGTTCTCGCATCGCTGGAAAAATTAGTACCTTGCGACACTCCAAGTGCGCAACAAGTGGCAGTCTAACAAACCAGACATCCAAGAAGGTGATCTCGTCCTACTGAAGGACAACCAAGCCAAACGAAATGAGTGGCCAATGGGCCGCATCCTCAAGTCGATTCCAAGTGCCGATGGAAAAGTTCGAAAGGTCGAGGTTATGATTGCGAAGCAAGGTGTCACAAGAACTTTCATCAGGCCCATAGTCGAGATAGTACTACTTCTCTCTCGCAAAGATATGGACAAATAAGTTGACCTGTTGAAGTTGTTATACACTTGTTTATGAGATAGGAAATAAATGGTGGTATCTCCTAGATACCAGACGGGGAGTGTCTTGCCTCACGGCAGATGTGGAGCGTATGTATGCAGGAAGTTCCTGTTTTTGTTGCTAATTTTGGTCACGTGACCAGGAAGTGATGTTGGATTTTCAGTGAACCACGCGGGCATCTGCCATCTTACTGATCATTCAAGATGGCGGCACGCATCGCATCTTAGTGAGACCACAGCCGCACTTGTCCATTGTGGGAGCTTAAGAAGCATTGTCTGTAAGTTTGTTTATATTCCTATAATATTGGCAATGCTGTTGTAATGTTGGAATGACCGTTAGAGTGATGTAAATGCCTTTATGGTGCCGTTAAGTTGTTGTAGTAAATACGAGGCCTAGTTAGTAACGAAGCCTGCAACTTTCCTTATTGTGGATGTTACTTGTGATTTAGTAGGTCGAGTCAGACTTGTGCTCAGGTGGCTATGTTGCGATCCTGAGAGTAAAGATGACGAAGTATCTCATCCACAGTTTAGTGTTAAGTGTAATGCTGTACCTTTGGGGTGCAGTGGGATGAATACCCGATGTGCCTGTAAGCAACGCACCGGCTTGTGCTTTTGTCTAGTTGTTCAGTGGTAATGTAGGGGCCTGGTCCGTCCAGGATCTATTGTTATCTAAGACAATGTTCTGATGCTGTGGTGTTCATTGTGTTGGTGTTTCCGGATTATAACAGATGCTGTATCTGTGTTTTCTCACCAGTTTTACCTTGTCACAATCAATAAATGACGATTGGAGTTGGACGTTCATCCTGGCTCCGAGGGTTTATTGAACGCAAGGTTATCTACTCGACTAGCGGTGCAACGCAGCGCGCAGCGAGGCCGAGATAAACGGACAGCATGCAGCGTCATAAGCGTTATATATTGTCAAGTTGCAATGGATAAAAGGCAGTTAATGCAGGCCAATGTTGCGTTAAACGCAAATTTAAAAAAGCTTAAGTCATCTTTATTCATATTGTACAGCAAAGCACGAAAGCAAAATAAATAAAAACTTCATATCCAGGCGTCCCTCGCATACCACGTGACATGCCTTCCTGAAAAACAGAGCGCAGGTCGAATCGCACTTTATTAAACATGTTTTCCCATGAATATACATGTGTAGTAGGTTCCAGGACACTTTTGACGACGTAGTTGGAGGCACACTTATTTATTAAACACCAAGCACATAACAGGCCGAGATGTATTACACTCGAAGGGGTACGGCCCCTTCACCCGTCTAACTAGGAGATCAACAACCTATGTCACAGCTAGCCTACTCCTAGGTCCTCCACTACTGGGCTAGGGGAGGCTAGCTAACTCAGCCCTGGTTCAGCTGAGATTCTGGCACCCTGAGTCCCCAGACTGGCTCTTATAAAAGCATCGGCTCTGGGCTCTTGGGGCCACGCCGTTGGCTTGCCCTGGTCGGTCCTTAGAAGGACAGCGATCCAGGGAAGTCCCAGGGCCTATCTAGCAGGTCTTCTTTCTTCGCTGGTTAAGTTGAACACACTCTCTCTCGAGCCCTCCGGCTCCCCCCCTTTTATAGCAACTCCCCCCTGAGGGGTGGGACCGCGGGGGATCCCAGCTCCGTGTTAGCCCCCCAGGCTAAACAGTGCGGACGTGGATGCAAGCACCTCTCGGCGTATGGCCATGACCACGCCCAGTGTGTTTGTTTCCCATTCGTAACAGCTCTACACATGTTATAAGGGGGGGGGGGGTGCGTTACAGAAGAAAAAATAAGTATGATTTCATTATTTTAGCTCTGGGTTTACAAAATGCGTATGCATTTAATACTTCATATTATTAATATTACAAAGACGACCTAAAAAGTAATTTAATAACAAACAATAATAATTGAGATTGAAAAGAATTGTACTTACAAAGATTACGTAATAAGGAGGAGATACAGGTAGTCCTCTACTTACGATGGAGATGCGTTACGACGACCCCATCGTAAGTCGAAAATATCGTAAGTCGAAGATGGCCTCGCCTACTCAGGAGTCTTAAAGAATGGTGATAATTTAGCAAAACAGAGCAATTTACAGTACCGTACTGTATAAACTATAGACTATGTATTTATTAATTACAATACTGTATTGCACAGTAAAATGTAAAGTAAAAAAACAAGGTCAATTCTTAGCCTACCTATATGAACTGCAATTTAATAGAAAGTTTTTTTCAGGAAACAATGCTATTTGCTATTAAAAAAAAAAGTTTAACATGCATTGAACGTATCGTAACGTATCATATGGTACTGTACTCACCAAGATTCTGTCTGTCGTCTGCATACTTGAACGATGTTAGGTGGTTGATGGCAATTTTGTCGTAGCGCTATCGCCATCGTAAGATCGAAATATCGTAAGTCAGACCATCGTAACTCGGGGACTACCTGTACAGAGATTCTTGAATGCTTCCATGAGGCTGTCTCTACTCAGATTTAGGATGGTTGACGCCCAGCCCATGACGCTGGGCACTGCCATGGCAATTTTTAGTTGGTTAACCTGTGAAATATATTTTTTTACATTCAATTTTCATAATTCAAAATATTTGTTTTGGTAACAAAAATACTATTTTGTTTTTGTTCTTTCTTGAGTGCGTAACTGTGAAACGCATAGTGTGAGTGTGAAGTATGTCCCTTAAAGTTGAATCGTGTAGCTGCAAATTCGCACGATGGTGCGTTACGCACGGGACACCTGTACAATTACAAACGTATGGGAAACCGATATTGTGATAATATAATATTGTAAAAATCGATATCACATTGTAGATATCGCGGCAATCCTAAACATAACTATCATATTCTCCAGATTATAAGACGCTTCAGAAATTACCATGCACCCCAAAACGTGTCGAGTGTCAGTAAAGTTACACAAAATTTGCCTCACCCACTAGATTACAAGATGCACTCCCAACCCTTGCTTTAAAATACTAGGAGAAAGTGCATCTTATAATCCGGAGAACCTTATGACTATGTGGCCCCTCACCCCCTCTTACCCTGGCAACATTTATGCCTGCGACTCTAATCCTTGATTGGCATTGATGTCGGTTGCGCTGTGAACAAAACACCTCTCGGAGAATGTCAGGCCTCTAATTTATTAAATTTCAACCTAAAGAAGAAAAAAAATGTCACGCAATATACAATCTCTGTGACATTGAGATGCAGAAGCCAAGAAGCTTGGATAGCACTGCAGCTGCAGGCGTCCATCGCCAATGTTCCACATTCCACACCTGATTGATCCAGCTACTGCAAATTGACTTCTTAAGTGTTTTGCTTCTAACCATACTACTGCCTGAACGGTGATATGCTTTGTAGAATGTCAAAATTATAATTTAAAGAAGCCTCTGTATTTTTGTATCTCTTCGACGGTTGGGAACATATCAAATGTAAAGCTGCGCTGTTTTTTTCTGTATTCCCTTCATCCCAATTCATTGATGTAGCTGCTGAAGTGTGTACGTTTGGTGCAAATACACCAGGACTCAGGCTGGAGGGGCCCAAGTTCCAGGTTATGAAAAGGGGGGAAAACACAAAAACCCATGCCGACCACACTACGCCACTGTCCAAATTGCAGAGTTCAACGTAAAATGTGCTACTCACTGTCTAAACATCAGGGAATGTTACATTTAAGACGGGTCGAAGGCTCATGTCTCTATTCTGGCAAGCTCTTCTATGGTACCATATTAGTGTGTGTGTGTGTTATGCAAGTCTGAGCCTGGATAGCGCTTGGACACGCCAGGTTGTCATACGCAGCCACGAGGCTCACTACGTGGTGGTCAGTGACAGGTAAATGCAACAATGTTTTGCCATTCGATTGCGCCTGCAAATTGTTGAAGCTATAATTCTACCACTTTTTGACTACGTGGCATTGCTTACAGATTGGCTACTAATGAAACACTAAACAGGCTAACCCCTGCTTTATCATTCTATTCTTGGACTTGCACTAGATGTACCATAAGGGAACCTACCACTGTGACCTCTACTTAAAATCAAATTTCACATTACTTTATGCAAGAATAAATCTGCATTGGGCCCAGTTCATCCATAAAATCCTTGTTGCAAAATCTGTGCTATACTTAACTAATTCATTAACCCAATTGTCAAACCAAAGAAACCTAATACGTCCATCTAATTACCTTAACAGGTCCCTGTGGGGTGGGCTGGTAGGAACGAACAAATGAATGGCTATAATAAAATGAAATGCCAAAAAATGGGCGCCAATAAGTGGATGGAAACGTAGACGTAGTGGAACATAGGAAACAATAAAGTAGTAGTAACCGTTGTGGAAAAAATACTAGTATTGCACAAGTATGTACTTACGTGAGTGCAGCTTGGAGCAGACACAGTGAGTAGTAACAATCTGTACGATATGCAGATTGTTACTACCCCTGCCGCGGTAGCCCCGCCCAGCTCCGCGTAGCCCCGCCCCCTACCGCTGTAGCCCCGCCCAATACACCCCTAGCGGGGGAGAGATTCCCAGGCCTGGCTCTAGGCTGGAGACCCGCCGACGACGGGGGGGGGTTAGGGAGTGTATTTTAATGTAAAAGCTTAAAATGTAAATGTTTCTATTTAGAAACATGAGGGAATGTAACATTGTTAAACATTAACTCCCTTTCACACACGCGGGGGTACGATACGAAGGGAGAGTTAGAGGCCTAGTTCTAGGCTTTAGGGCTAGCTGTAGGCTTTAGGCCGCTGTGAGTTAATTTTTAATTTAAATGTTTTAATTATTTATGTAAAAGCTTAAAATTTAAATGTTTCTATTTAAAAACATGAGGGAATGTAACATTGTTAAACATTAACTCCCTTTCACACACGCGGGGGTACGATACGAAGGGAGAGTTAGAGGCCTAGTTCTAGGCTTTAGGCCTAGCTGTAGGCTTTAGGCCGCTGTGAGTTAATTGCTTTAGGCCTAGCTGTAGGCTTTAGGCCGCTGCGAGTTAATTTTTAATTAAAAAGTTTTAATTAAAAGCTATCTCAGGGAATTATAAGGGAATGTTACACTTGTTTAGCCAGGAAAGTGTCACTGAGTCTAAAGGTTTTTGTAGGGTCATGCCAAGTGTTTGCAGTAGGGGGCGATGTTGCTACACGGACGGACGGACGGACGGACGGACGATATAATCTATTATAGGCTGGTTCACTTCGTTCCTACCAGTATAACTATTCCATGAACAATAATTAGAATAGGTGGAAAAGCCTTTGGCGTTGCAGCACCAACATTTTGGAACAACCTTGTTTCCTCCCTTAACATCGTAAATCTTCCTTCAAAAATATGCTATAAAAAAAATTGAGTGCTGGATTACAACCGCATTTGCCAATGTGATTTGTAACTTTCATACTTACCCAAGTACCGACGGTTAAATTTGAATGTGATATTTTATTGAGGGACTGTGTTGTGTTGTCTTGGTGTGGTCTGGGACTGTTCTTGCTGTTGTTTTGCTGCGTTGCCCAAGCTTGGTAATTGATGTACTTATGCAATTTAGACTTACATTATACAGGTTTTTGGGTTAGATCGCGTAAATTTATAAATGTGTCGTTAAGCCTGCCACCACCCGATACAGCCATTTAGTAAGGTTTGTCGTCACGTAAACAAAACGTGCCAATTAGTCACTACTTCAGCACACCGGTGTGTTGGCGAGTAAACCCACAACATCACAATTATTACATCACCTAGTGGTTTGTGGTGTTATCTCACGGTGCGATAAACTGAGTGAGCCACGCTGAGATAATGACGATACATAGATTGAAACTCAAGTGTGGCCTTGGGGTTGAGCCGAGCATGTTTGAATATTTACAGTGTGTGTGTGTGCAGAGTATGGCAAGCCGAGCACCAGATGCAAGTGTGACGTCACCCCCCACTTAGTGGTCAATAGCGTAGTTGTGTGATTGTGTGCATGTCCGTCAGAGAGACTGCGGGGGCGCGTAGTAAGTGTGGAGCGGTGGCGCAGTGGTTGGTGCATTGCACTTTGAACCCAGTGATTTGTGTTTAATAATAGTAATTTCATTTTATATAGCGTTATTCATGCAATTGCATCCCACAACGCTGCACATCGATTTCAACGGTCCCTGACACAGATTATACAAAAACTAAATCCCACTAATTATCAAATAAAAAAACCTAAAAGATGAATAGATAAATATCAAAAACAAAATGCACATAACAAGAAAATGATCATCACAGAGATAATAAATTAAAATAAATAAATCCGTTCGGTCTCCATACCTTCGAGCTAAGTTAACATCAATGGCAAATACCTTGTGCAGTGGATAAACATCAGCAATGGCAAGACAAAGGTGGCCGAGAGTGGTTCTGGCCACACAACCCACCTCGTGCCGAACATCATAGGCGCACACTAACGGCACTTGTCCCAGCAGTCTGTGTGGCTATATCATGAATGTGTTTGTTGTCAGAGAGAGAGAGAAATAAAGAAAAGTGCTACCACAGTGACTGATTCTGGTGACATGATTGATTCCGAGCCATGATAACTCGGGTTTTGCTTATTTTTCCAGAAACCAAACCAAAACCATTTTCTGAGTCAGCCTAGCTCGATCAAAACCGTGCAGTCTACTGGAATAAAGTTCAACACAACATTACCTGGGGTCTATTTCGCGAGTGATGGTAAGTGGGACCGGCTCAGGACACGCTGTTCGAGACGATGTTGTTCAGCTGGCCTGGGAACGCCTGGGAATTCCTCAAGAACAGTTAGAGTCAGTGTATAGTGGTGTATAGTGTAGTAGTGTATAGTTATGTAGAGCTACAATCTGTCGCCGGGAAAGGGAGGTCTGGACCGCCCTACTCAACATGCTGCCACCGCGACCCTCACCAGGACAAGCGGACTGAGAAAACGAACGAACAATACCACTACCAGATGTCGAAACAAATTAATTCCTGCCAGCCGAACACAAATGGCAATTCCCGAACTATCGAGGTCAAACCCGGACAGGTTAGCATCCCTTATAACCTCAGTGGAAATAGGTATTGGTAATTGAACTTGGTTTTGACTTCTCTTGGCTTGACCGAGTAGAAACAACTACGTGTTTATATCAGCGCAAGAAAGAGCAAACAGCATGGGTACGGAACTGGCCCCACCTCATCTGCACGTGGAATGCCACGGCTAATAGCTGTTCGCTTACAGCAATTGCCTTGGCCATTTGGTTGTCAATCTACTGCTGTATGAACACCTCCCCACACCGTGTCAGTTATGGGGACAGTTTCACCGTACTTTACCATGCTGGTCAGTGCAGGTTGGTGAAGGGGTAGGTGGGTGAGTAGGACTGCTTTAGCAGATATCACTCTCCGCTGATGTCAGCCGTGGCCAGGAATTGAACTCACGCAGTTGTGTTGACAGTGCACTGCTCCACCACTCAACCTGCCCTGGTAATGTGTTCAGACTAAATGTTTAATTTGCAAGTGGCCCACATTGGGAGACGAGGTTTTATGCAACAGGCAACAATTATACAAACAAATGTGCACCACTCGGAGAGATGTTTGCACACAGTCTGGAAGGCACGGTGCCAAATTCAGTGGGTCCTCGACTTTTCCACGTCAAGGCAACCTTCTATTTGCTGCAGTATTCGTGTCCACAAATTATACGTTTTGAGTTTCCTTGAAACCATGAAAAAAATATGTAGCATGTTTCAAAATGCAGTTAATTATCAGAGTGAGCGAGTGAGTGAATGAGCGGCCGAATGAGCGAGCGAGTGAGTGAATGATTTAATGTGTCTGTTCGGGAACAGCACTTGCCCATACAGCCTGCTAGAGGCTACCCGGGGGAGCTTTGTCTTTTGTATGATACCTGGGTTAACGATATACAGTATATATACTGTACGATGTGTGTGTTCATTGGTACTGGGCCTCCCCTAGGTCGACTCAGCCTTTAAAGAGCACAGTATCTGGTGCTGTGTGTGCTCATTAACACCGGGGAGACAAAGGTGGCCGGGATAAAATCGACGTCTCTCCCACAGCTACCATATTTACATACGCGACACTATTCTGTTTGTGAAGCATGGTCACGTAGCCCCAACAAACCCCATGGCGTGGGCAATCCCTCGTTCAGCGGTGGATTGACAAAAAAAAGCTGTACAAGTTTATATTCAGCCAATGGGTATCGTTCCATCATAAATCAGAAGCATAATCTGTATTTATCCTGGAGGAATCTGATGAGCTATGAAGCTATTTTTCACAGTTGTCCTGTAGGGGCGGGTCAACAAGTTACAAAAAAGGATACAAGAGTGAGATATGGAAAAGCTAAGCAAGTCATTAAAAATAAATAAATATACATTTAAGTATGGAAGTGCAAATTGCGCTCGTACATATATTCCTGCAGATTTGTGAATCCCAAACGGAAGCTTGGACAAGGCAGCAAAACAACAACAACAATCCAACACCACACCATGGCACAGTAATTTAAAACGTGTAAACTTTCTTCAACAAACACATTGCCAAGGAGAGTTCTGTTTAGACCGGCAGACATAAAGACGCAGATTCGCACGCACATCGCCAGCCTGTGTTTGTTGATGTTTCTGGGAGAATGAATGGGGAGTGGTGGTGTAGCGGTTAGCGCCACGCTGCGCCACGAACCCGGCATAGACCCGAGTTCGATACCCGCCCACGGCCAACACCAGTGACGATTATCTGAACCGCTCATGGGCCTCCCCTAGGTTGACCCAGCCTCAAATGAGTACCTGGTGTTGGTGTGTAAGCATCACCACCCCCCTCGTGTGCCGTCCCGGCCTCCATCGCTAACAGCACTTTTCCAAACAGTCTGTTCAGGCTATACGGGGATCTTTTTCTTTGTCTTCGGGAGAATGCATGAGTTGTTTAGCTCTGCACAAGAGTAAACACAGCAAGTTCAGCAAATGTGGAAGTCATGCTCACCTGCGGTAAACTTTACACGTAGTGAAGATTAGTGTGCGGAAAGAGAGTTGAAGCTTATTGTGTAGTTTACGTTACTTTTGATTAAGCCAGTTTATCTTAAATATATTGCACGCGTATGTACATCAGTACTTGTACAGCCCTTTGTCAGTAAGCTGCTGGATGAGGGCCTCCTCACGCCGTGCGGATTGTAGGGGTTATTTGACCACATTTGAACTGCTTGATGAAGGCGAGAATCAGAGATGTGAAAGCGTGGAAGTAGAGTGCAACATTGACTCTTGCTGCAATGCCCTCTGCTTCCCACAAAATTTACAACAATATGTTTGTGCACGGCAGTCACCCCTCCGAGCACGATCCATGTTCAAACTTGCTTAGGCTTCCGAGATCTGATGCAATTGGGTGCACCTTGGGTGATTCGATCAGAGGAAATTTATCATGAATACACGAACGTAAATCATAATTAATCATCCCTACCGGTGAATACGCTCCGGATTTCATAAACCTGCATTAGGAGGCAAGAATGAATCAGTGAACACGTGTTTCCAGAACGGAACTGTCATCTCCTGGTTAAGGTGTTGATTGAATGTACATTGTATCAGCTTAAATGTGGTGGTTAAATTAGAAGACGAGGGTTTCTACTGCATGAAATCACCTCGCCCATCAATTACACGGACAAATAATTTCCATGAGCAACATACCAGCAGCCTAATGGCAAGCTGCTGCGATTAATAAATATAAATTGCCCGTTGATTTACATTTTATATCCTACTGACATTGACTATTTGTTGTTGGGATTCGCTTGTCTTGGAAATTATTTAATTTCAGTTCAGTTCATTTATTAGGTGTAGCCCTGTGAGCCATGCGGCTCTTGATTCGGGTGCAACCGCAAAAAACAAAAACATGAACAAGAAACATCTTAAAGTGACTACGTGCAACAGAAAAATCCAGGAAAAAACAGCAAAGTCTTCCAGAAAAAGCACCGTATATCAATGCTTTGTGCAAAAATCCCAGTGGGATGCAAGCCAAACAATAACAACCATAAGACTATTTAGATTAAAGTTATCAGTCTAACTCTGTACTACAACAAACAAATATGGCTAAACCAAAACGTTTTTGAAATCACCAAAATAAAGCGAAAAAAACAATGTAAGAGTGATCATAGGAACTGGGATTCAAATTTAACAATAAACAATATACGTAACATGTACGACCAAACTTTCCAGCCATAGCTGGCAGCATGAGTCACTCAATAACAAACAGCAGGACTATCAGTAGGAGTATCAAACATTTTCAATTCACCTTTAAATATCAGCATACAATAATCAAAACTCAAGATCATACTTTGCAGCGATCATCCAGAGCGATACATTTGATTTCAGGCCACTGAATAGCAGTGGCAGGTAGGGGTGTACAACTCCTCTAGAGCAGTTTTGAGTGAAGATCTCACAGGCAGTGATCCAAGTTGCAGTTTATTGGCGATAGCATTCCAGACCCTGGGGGCATCAATAGCAAAGGCCCTTCCTCCAGTATTTGTACGGCAATAAGGAATGTGAAGCTGGTAAATGAGCGAAGACCTTAGGTCACATTTGTTCTTCGAAAAAGTGAGGAGATCCAGCAGGTAGTCTGCGGATTTTTTTACAAGTACATGGTGAATAAATAAGATCTGATGCACAAGCCGTCGATCATTAAGAGATGTTAAGTTTGCCCCAATGTAGAGATCGCAGTGGTGGGTCCTATTTGGGCAGTTCAATGCAAATTATAGTTTAAAATTTTAAAAGTCTTCCCACATTTGGTGCTGATGCATACAACAAGCAAGACAATGAACTAGATACGGCAAAGGCTGATGTGACTTCCCAATCGATGTACAAGCGCCTTGTTGTATGACCTTGTTTAAAGGGTGGCGGAGGGGTGTGAAGGGCATATACAAACTCAGGGGATGAGGGGGCATAGCAGTCAACATAGTTTAAACAAAATGTTCAACACTAAGCAGAACGAGCGACGGACGAAGCAATCTGCTTGTGTCTGCCATGCATTCTGCTCTCGCTCTCGGCCCCCTGTGTGGATGAGGAAAAGCTGTGACGCCCAATGCTTGATTGTGTTGATTTTTTCGCTTCGTCCAACCCCCTCAAACTATTGCGGTTTGCTGACGGGGGCTGAACCACCAGCAGAGGGGTGGTGGGGCTCAGCTCCCGCTCCGGCCACCCAGATACTACGGGGCCGTGTACAACCGCATTGACATTCAGAGAGAACATTCACTCTCTGTGCCTCACTGATTGACCTGTTCGGAGACAATTGCCAACATTATCACGTTGATGGGGAATGCATTCCGGTATCAAGCTTTCAGCACGCGAGACTTAACAGGTATTGAAGCAGAATGTGTAGCAAATACCTCTCTCTGAGTAGACATTTAACAGAAACAGAAATGCCAGTTGAGAGGATGCCAATCCGAGCAGCCACGGGGGAGACTTTTTTTTAATGGTTGAATGTATTCAACGGCAATGGGGAAGTATGAGACGCGATGACCGTAATACATGCATTAGGTGCATGTAAAGGTAATAGGATGCCTTTCGGGTAAGGGTCTGCGGTCCTGATAATTGTTCTGTGGATTAAGCTAGGCTTTTTTACGCGTCATGTTGAATCTTCACACTGTCTGAAGCACCACATGTGTGGCACTGTGGCTTTCCAGTATCAATTGTTCACACATGTCCGTGAGTATTCACATAAAATAATGAATTGTAAAGGAAATATGATTTTTAAAAAATATCAACTCCTACACTTTTTGTATATCCAGATCAATTAAGTTCCCAAATACAAAAAATACAAAAATAAACTAAACTATGAACCATTTTTTTTTATTTTACCAGGTAAGGCCCACTGCGCTGTATAGCTCTTTTTCAAAAACGACCTGGCTACAAATGACAGCCCCACAAAGTGATTTATCATGTGGAAATGTATAGCAGCCAAATACTCTAAACCCATGTTGCTAAATGTGGAAGGAAAACCGGAGGACCAAGAGAAAAATCCACGCCACCACGGGGGAGAACATGCAAACTCGCATCATTCAGGTGTCATGGTCGAGATCGAACCCACGACCTCCTGTATACCAGGTGTGGTAGTTAACATCTCGCCACAGTGGCGCCCCAGTTACTTTGCCAATCCACTGCTGGACGAATGCCTCCTCCCATGAGTCGTATTGGTAATGGGAGCTGTTTGAGCATACATCATCACTTTGGTCAGTTCGGGTTGGCGAAGAATAGACCCAGGTTTGATGCAGATACATCACTTGCCGCTGATATTAGCCACAGCCAGGAATCAAGTGTAGGTGGCAAATTCAGAGCGTTGCGCGCTGACCGCTGTGCCCTCTGGTTCACTCCCTGCCCCGCCCACCCGCCCTCCCACGCCCCCACCCCTGCAAGAATGACCCTGACCGTATGAATGTGGAATGCTTTACCTGTGGCTTAGGGCTGCTAATGGAGACGAGCATTAACCCCACACTTGCTTGAGCATTGAGGCACTTTGCCGGACGAGGCACTGGAGGTACAGTGGGCGAGCCAGCAAAAGCTTGTAGGCACATGCTCGGTTAAGAATACATAGCTGCCCTACAGCTTTACAGCAATGCAGGCCATTAATCCGGCAACGTCGAGGTGGTTTTGGTAGATCACATGGAGAACCAGAGTAGGTGGTCCAGACAGAAGGTTATTGGGTAGTATTTTGTATGTACGTATGTTGAACTTCTTTCGCACCGTACGTAGCCAACCATGCTAATCGGAGGAAGTTATTTTCTCATGTGCGGGTTTTCTTTGGGCACAAGCGAGACAATATATAAGCAATCGTCTAAACATTTGTCAGAGTTGAAATACGATGGGTTTTTTAAATGTGAAATTGAAGGGAATTAATTTGATTAATTTTGCATGCAGCACAACACGTAATTGCTCAGCAGGTATATTATTATTTATAATAAAAAATAAAGGTATTGTTTCTTACACAATGTTTCTTACACATTTTCCAATCTGCACATAGCCATGTCTTCGTCACAGCACATTTAAATGCCGTGAAGAAGGGTCATTACCCTAAACGTCAGCTATTATTTTATTTTAAGGCCACAGTGTTATTTACGAATGTGTTGTTTCTTCACTGAAAACATTGTTATGGTATTTCAGAATACGAGAAGTGGTGCGTTATCATTGTACCTATTTACTTCAACGTGTCGCGTTTTCACTTGTTAACAGTGAACGTATGTTTGTCATAAATGCTATGTAAAATACCGAAACCCTAAACGTGCCTTCATCCACCTACAACCGACACGTTTTAATTTCTGGATCAGCAACAGCACCCGCAGTAAGACGGGCAGATTTCATGAATATTTTTTCTGCAGGGCCTGTTCCCACAAGTTGGGTCGTTCACCTCTGATGGCTCTGCCTATTCGAGCACCACCCAACCCTGCAGGAAAAATCATGATGTAAGGTTCCTGAACGATGAGCCATCTAGGTGTGGCTTCTTGTAGAGTTTGCGGAAACCCTTAATGACGCTTACACAGGTTACTCTGGAAACTTACCTCTGGCAGAGCGTAATTCACTGAAACTAAACTAAAAACGAAAACTGTTCAACTATTTTTTCTATTTTACAAAGTAAGGCCCACTGAGCTATTGGGCTCATTTTCAGAAGCGACCTGGCCACAAATGATAGCTCAACCTAGTGGCTTATCATGTGGAAATGTATAGCAGCCAAAAACTCTAAACGCATGTTTCTAAATGTGGAGGGAAACATCGGAGGACCCAGAGAAAAATCCACACGATCACGGGGAGAACACGCAAACTCCAAATATACAGGTGTCAGGGTGGGGGTTGAACTGACGACTTGCTGCATACCAGGCGATGTAGTTAACATCTTACTACCATGGCGCCCCAGGAAGATTTGCTGGTAACACAGCATTCGTGAATAATGTATATTTTGTGTTTCGCATATCAGCAAGCACTCCTACATTAAGACTCAGGTAGTGTCGAGCCCATTGGAAACATGTTGCTTTGTAAAGCAAATGTTTGTAATGGTGGTTCCCTGAACAGAGTTAAACTCTTCAACTTTTAAAGTCTGTTTATTTTTCTCTCCCATTCCCACTTGTGACATTGGGACCACGTCATGAGAAAAAGACAATTGATTTAGATTACTGCTACTGGATAATTCTTTACCCAATGTTCAGAAACAGTCTTTGGAAGTTGAAGTCAGTGTTGTTTTTGAAGTCACTTAAACACTATGCAGCTCTTATAAACACACTAGATGGTGCATTTTTCATAATAATAACAACAACCCACGGATATCAATGCCTGTGACTCTGGGTCATGCCGCCAAGCTCAGTGTCACTCAAAAGCCAGGCGAGAGCGGTGGACCTACTCGTGTCTCTTAAAAGTCGGGGTAATGACTTACGGAGTTACAACGCAAGTATTTCTGAAACTCCCCGAGCTGCCGGGCCATTGAATACATGTCGAGCTTTTTATAAGTACAAAGTAGCGTAGAACTCAGCACTAAGCCTAACATTAAGGCAGTGGCAGCCCAAGCATACATACGGGTGTCGAGAGGACGAAGAACCACTGCTGGTTTCTCTTCAACACGCAGTGTAATGTAAACTAAACTATGTTTATTTGATCAGGTAAGCGGCTTGACCCACAAATGATAGCTCAAAGAAGTGGCTTATTACGTGGAAATTTACAGCAGCCAAATAGTCTAAACGCATGTTTCTAAATGTGGATCGAAAAACCGGAAGACCCGGAGAAAAATCCACGCAACCACGGAGAGAACAAGCAAACTCTAAATATAGAGGCATTAGGGTTGGGATCGAACCTTCGACTTCCTGTATACCAGGCGAGGTAGTTAACATCTCCTAACCACCGTGGTGCCCCTAAAAATTTCAGGGCCACTGAAAGGTTTTTGGAAACCTGGAGGAAAATGCCAGAAGAAGCCAACCTCTTAGCCGGTCATCTCTGAGGTTCATCTCTGAGGTTCCCTTGTACGTGAGGCTTGGAGCAAATTGCCCCCCCCCCTTACCCCGCCATTGTTTTAAAATAGCCTAGCAGCATGCAGTCTCATTGCCCGAACAGTTACAGTGCTAAGTCACTGCCCCAGTAGGTGTGCAATAACAACCATGCCCATCATTTATCCAACAAAACCTAAATGAGCATTTTGACTTTTTTCAGGAAGATGTGTTTAGCATGTGGGAGGAAACCGAAGTGCCTTGAGAAAAAAACATTCATGATGATACTATATCAACAAACGTCTGCACGGATCGATTCAATCCACTTGCAATACTGTCGTCTCTTAGTCACTTCAAAGCTCAGCGCGTTTGGTACTTTCCAAAATGTGTGATCCACCAACTCTTGCGTCCAAAATGCTGAAGCACAGACATGCACCACCTGCCACAATGTGGACAGTAGCTTCTTTGTGCGTCTGTAATGGCTGTGGTTGTGTGCATGAGGAGTGCAGTGATTTTCTTTAAAAAAAACTACACTGCCAAAGTGTATAGAGTGACCTTGGCTGCGTGCTGTAGTGGAGAGCCACTCCACGTGCATACCACTACTGCCGTCCAAAGCCTCCCCTGCCTCTAAGTACACAACAGTGCTGCTCACCAGCACCACCACCACAAGGAATGTTCAACATCTATTGAATTTCTGCGTAATCTAAGAAGGGGGAGTTTAATATGGCTTAATTCACAGCACACACATCCACTTTTGCATCAAATTCTATTTCTGCCCTTTGTCAATCCACTGCTGATTGAATGCCTCCCCATGTCATGTCGTGATTTATATGACTCATTCTTTACAACGATGGTTAGTGCGGCTTGGTAAGGAAGGCACCCAGGCCCATTTCAGATATCACGCACCACTGATGTCAGCCGTGGACGAGAACAGAAACTAATGTCGCCAGGTTTATAGCACAGTGCGTAAGCCACTCCACCATGGCACCTCTTATGATGGGTAGTCGTCACTTCAGAGACACTAATAGTAGGAGGCACACACGTTTATTGTACACTTCCACAGTACAGGGGATAACTACACACGGGTCAAGACAGCCAGCACACTGCCTGACCCACAACGCCGAGGAGGTGAAAACGGGGACGAAGACTTGCGTAGACGACAGGTTCCATTCCAAACGACAGCCCCGACCCAGCGCCGGGACCTCCCTTTTATCCTCCCCAGCGTGGCCTGGCTCCGCCCTCGGCCACGCCCTCGTCTGGAACCTACCAGAAGGTTCTGGGCTTCACCCCACGTGTCCCCTCTGTCACCTTTACCCTACATCCCTTGCCCCGGCCTATCACGTACCCTGCTGGCAGACCGGCTGCTGTGTCCTCTCTGCCAGCAACCGGCGCTACGTGCTCCAGTAGCACATTTCACCTGCCCTACTGGTAGACCGGGCTACTACACCCACAATCCCGCTCTCTACCAGTAACCAGCGCTACGCGCCCGAGTGACCCATTCTATGCCACTACAGATGTATACACACCAAAATATGTGTGTGTTCGTATACATATCCAGAAAAGACTGTACTGCATTATAATTCTTTGTTGTTTATGCTTTGTGTTGGTGCAATTTGTTTATTATTATTTGATTCTGCTTGGTATTAGGGGTTTTTATTTTGCTTGGCAGTGGCTATACCATATATGGGATTTAGTCCTTACATAATTTAATGTACAGCGTTATGGGATGCTATTGGCATGAATAATGCCATATCAAATAGAAGTATTATTATTAAATTGTCTTGCAACCTTATCAATACTTGGCTGTGCCTGTTAATGTAAATAGTGAGCAGAGCAAGACGCTCCCAAACGTGAGTACGTAAGTTCAGTTTCCTACCAGTCAACTCAGTACCACCAACACCACCATCATCCATTTAGGTCAGTAAAATACTACACGTACAAACACTAAACATATAACATTGTACATATTGTAATACAGTACACGTGTAGTGACGTCGCTGGATGTCACTGTGTTGTGCCGGCCCTAGAGAGGCACGGCGTGCGGTGTATTGGCATCGCGGATACCACCATTGTCAGGGACGTCCGGTCAGGGGAGGCAGGGGAGGCAGAGCCTCGCCTGTCATACTCCAATGAAAATAGCTGTTACAAAAGGTAAAAAAAAAGAATAATAAAATAAATATTCAGATTTTTCCACTGATCTGTGTTATAAATGTAATTTATGTACGATTCCAATCATTTTTATAGTCAAAATCGACAAATTTGCGGAATTCCGCTGCAAATACAGGAAGAGACGAGAGGTGAGGCAGCGACGAGCTCAGCCTCACCTCTGATTGCGCAACCCCTCATTAACTGGATGGAGCGCGGGCAATAAGCGCGTGCCTGTTACTATCTCAGTATGTCACCAATGTAATGTTTGTCAACCCCTTCATTTCATGTCCTCGCCTTCCATACTCCAGGTAACTTATTTCAGGTATGTGTATAAAGATATTTAGACTCGCTGGTCTCGTCATGAAACTGCAATGAAAAAGCACCAGGGGAGGCAGCTATCACATCTGCCTCACTGAGGGGGGCGTGTTAGACACGTCCCCCTCAGTGAGGACACGCCCCCTCCGTGAGGCCACGCCCCGTGTGTTGGTGTTAAATAAATGTGTTGCCTCCAAGAGTACATCTGCGACTCAGTTCAACCCACTACACATGCAAAGTTGTGTATTCCAGGTCATGTGTTGTTTTCGGAATGGAGAGGCAGGTTAGCAGATTGCAGATTCCAGGGTCTGTTCTCATTACGGATGTATTCCCTTGTCAAACGAACCAAGCCTCCTCTTCTTTCAAATTACATCCTCATTGTGTACTATCCGGTCTTGAACCTACAGTGGTGCCAAGAGGTAACTTTGTAGAACACGTATTTTGTTTCTCTGCGCAAACAACATGTTTTGTATTGCATTACAAAGCTATGCATGAGGTCGATGATGAACAAGCCAACTATCGAATTACCTCGCACGTGAGCACAATGTTCGAAGCCCATTTTCTTTTCGTAATATTACGGGTTTTTTTGTTCCTGCTTTCTATCAGTTCTGTCATCGGCGTCATGTGGTGAGATGAAGAATCCGTTCAGAAATCTCACAGAGCAGTGTGCATCATGTGCCAGATAATGACTGCAGAAGAGATATTTCGCGAGACTTTTAAAATAAGCCTTGGAGTGGCCTCTTTAACCTTTAGACAGTAGAGTTGATACACTTTTCACGTGCTTAGCATTGATATTGTCTCATTACAGTTACATTTATATTTCTAGAGCTGGAACTGTAAGCAAACCGAGAGCTTAACCACATTTTGTGTGATGTTTTCCATTGTGCAGTCAGTTTCAGTTTTTCAGTTTCATTTATTAGGTATATCCCTGTGAGCCATGCGGCTCTTAAATCGGGTGCAACCGCAACAAACAAAACATGAACAAGGAACATCTTAAAGTGACTACGCACAAACAGAAAACTTCAGGAAAAAACAGCAAAATCTTCCAGAAAAGGCACCGCAAATCAACGCTCAGTGCAAAATCCAAGTGGGATGCAAGTCAAACAATAACAACCATAAAACTGATAATTGTTTTTTTACCCTTCTATCTGGCAACAAAACTGACACCT
>CM025610.2:5524750-5551115 GCA_014621495.2 Entosphenus tridentatus
CCTTGTAAAAAGGTGTCAGTTTTGTTGCCAGATAGAAGGGTAAAAAATCAATTATCATATTTTTACTGGCAAATGAGGTTTCAATGGTGTAAACCATAAGACTATTTAGATTAAAGTTATCAGTCTAACTCTGCACTACAACAAACAAATATGACTAAACAAAAACTTTTCGAAATCACCAAAATAAAACTATACAATGTTACAGTGATCATCACTGACCAGGCTAAAACCATCACGCGTGGTTGCTCAGAGCTTAGCAGTGCCGGCTCAGTGCTCTGAGTGATCTTCCCAGCCACCTGTTCACAGGAAACAATGTTTAAATGTTGTTGGGTTCAGGACCCTTGCTCTATTTCAACTGTCAACGCCCCTGAATATCAGTATTGGTGTCTGTGTTTTAATGCAGTGCTGAATGTCAATATCCAAAAAATATTTTCATTTTTAAATAATATTGAAAATATGCAACTAAGTGAGTCATGTTTTTTTAAATTAATCAGTCTTTGTGAACTATATATTACCATTGTCACTGGTAATTAACTTAGCAAACAGCCCTAAGGACTGTCAAAATGCCACTTCGCCCTTTAAATCACGCTTAATTCAATTTGCAATGAACATATAGAATATGCACGTACAAAGTATGCAAAACACATTTTACCTAAAATATCACGATGAGTTATAGTCAGAGCCTGACTAGATAATAATGAGATGTCATTCAATTTTTATTTCACCACAGAAATTAGAGCAATAAAATGACACTTATTGTTTCAAATAAGTACAAATCAGTCTAAAATATATATTCGATATTGTTGAAACTCACTGTGTTAATAAGCCTGTTTCAAGGTTTGAATTTCTGCAGCATCAAACAATTTTTTCATTACCAAAAATGGTGACACCCCACATTATTTGAAGACTCCAAGGTAATATAATTTGCGAACACAACCACACCCAGTGGGGACTCAGCCGACTGGTTTTGCGGTTGAACAGTTCGTTTCACAGTACCTTTCCAGAGCACGATTAATTCGCTAAGAGCTGACGTCCCTCCCCATCAGAAAGCCTGACGCGATCGCAGGTTGTGCAGCTCAGAGGCATCCACCCATTCACATACACGCGGTGCATCGCCCGCATTTCATCGGCAAAGGATCCCGAGACCAGGTCAGCACCATGGCTGAGAAGACTCTCTGGTTGCTTCTCAACCGTCCGAAGAAGACGGCCAAGCCTGCGGAGGAGGCAAAGAATGGGGACGACATCCCCAAGAAGCTGGAAAACCTGGCAACGGAGCGCTCTGCGGCACAGAGCGTGGGCCTGCGTGTCGTCTACATTGAGGACATAGTCATGTCATTGGAGGGAGGGGTCCTGGGTAAGTAAATGCATTGCTTTCTATGTAGGGTCACCGTATGGCCTGGTTTTCCCAGGATCATCTTTTTGAGGTAGCTGTCCTGGGGAATCTGCAATTGTTGGAGGAGATTGAAGGTCCTGGTTTATATCAGTTGTGGGTGCCATGGTGTTGAGATGTTAACTCTCTCGCCTGGTATACAGGTGGTCGTGGGTTCGATCCCAACCCTGACGCCTATATATTTGGAGTTTGCATGTTCTCCTTGTGGTCACGTAGTTTTTCTCATGGTTCTCCGGTCTTTCCCCTCCAGATTTAGAAACATGCGTTAGTATTTAGCTGCAATACATTTCCACGTGATAAGCCACTTCGTTGAGCGATCATTTGAGGCCATGTCGCTTCTGAAAAAGAGCTATATAGCTCAGTGGGCCTTACCTGGTAAAATAAAAAATGGTTTAGTTTAAGTAATACAACACTCAAGACATTTTGATTTAATGCTTTCGTGACTGCAGGGATTCATATTCTTGGTTGTTTCGGTAAAGTCACGTAGAAGGGAAATAATAAAAATATAAAACAATAAAAAAAAGTTTTTATTGTTTTATATTATTTTATTATTTCCCTTGTACGTGACTTTACTGAAAGAACCAAGAATACTCAAGACATTATCATGTCGTTCTCCCCTAATCTGGTATTGTGAGATATTCTTCTTCCCATTATATATGCCAGTTTATTGTACCATTAAGGGGGTTATTGTCATGTGATTGTGCTACACGTTCATCTTGTTTCCATCTTTGCCTGGAGGTTGAATACATCTTGGGGTTTTCCGTCACGTGCAAATATCCAGGGCGTTTCTTCATTAATAATGGTGGTGGTACCATTTCTAAACCAGGCTGTGCCTTTTGCATTTGTCCACAAAATAACTAATGGTTACTAAGGCAGCGAGGAAATATCCGGATATACTCTGCATATATTTATTTAATTTGACATTGTATGTATCAATGGAAACTAAATATTTATAAAGTGAGACATGACTGTTTTAGGCTTGAATAACATGTTTATTTGTAACTGTGCTGGAGAGAATGCTATGTTGAAACATGTTAAAATATACAATAAACCATGGTGACTGATCGAACAGTAAAATAGCGAATTAAATTGCAATAATTATATTAACATTGTAATACATACTTATTTTATGGTAGATTATATTTTAGCATTTGACCAAGTGCTTTCCTATATCTTGAGATATACATTTTTCATATAAAATTATTTTGTATTACCATTAATAATGTACAGCCCTGAGTCAATACACAAGTTGATGAAGACCTTCCCATATAATAAGCAATGGGGTTGTTTAACCATACTTCACCACGCAGGTCAGTGTGTGGGTTGGTGAAGGTGGTGGTAGCAAAGCATCTGTTGAGATATCACTTGACATTGATGTTAGTCGTGGTAGCAAAGCATCTGTTGAGATATCACTTGACATTGATGTTAGCCATGGCTGGGAATCGATTTCAGTTCACTGGGTTCAAAATAAAGTGTGCTAACTACTGTGTCACCGCTCTCCCCAGTATATATACTTTAGGCCTTCATCCAACAATATACAGATAATTGATGATGATCATGGATTAATAACATATTACTGAAGGAATTATTGTCAGTATTTTAATTGACAATCAATTGCAATCAATTACTCTATTTCAAATTTTTTTCAAATGCGTGAATGGTGCCTAAGGCAGATACAAACTATTCATCCGTATTGAATGCCATTAGGGACTACACCAGACAGTTTGTGTGATCTGCGGGGTTACAAGACATAATTGCCACATTTTAAGACTATTAAACTCTTTGAAAAAGGCAGGCAGCAACCTTCATTGATGTAGACTATTGCAGATAAATTGACTGGCTTGAAATGTGTCCCGTGTGTAAAGGGTTTTAAAGGTGCGATGTAATAATGCCATGTTGTGACCTGCAGCCATAATCACTGTATGATCGTTTCCTCCCCCCCCCCCCCCCAAAAAAAAAATCTGTTCTACAGTTAATCTTTCTGGAAAGGATTACATTTAAAATGTGTAAAAATAACATAAGATAAATGCATAAAGGTTACACAAACCTTAACACATCCGGTAAAGTCACGTAGGTATAAAATAAAATAAATCACGACGTTTCGGGAGCAACAACACATGTGTTGCGCCCGAAACGTCGTGATTTATTTTATTGCATTTTATACCTACGTGACTTTACCGAAAGAACCAAAGAGTATGGATTCCTGCAGTCACGAAAGCTTCAAATCTCGACTTAACACATCCAGCTGGCAGCCCAGTTATTTGTCTCGGAGAGCTCAGGCACATATCGGCTTATTAAGCTAACATTCATTACAATGAGAGAAAACATTATTTTTGTTAAGTATGAAAAAAAGAATAGGTTTTATCCTGCACCAAAGACAGCCTTCTTTAGAGCCAAGTCTCACCAGTGTCACACCAGAGATATTCAAAAGGCAAACAGTATGGAGACAATGCACGATCAGATCATTTATAGCTCGGGGTGAGCAGCAACAAAATTGGACCTTTTTACCAGTACCAAAGTATAAAACAATAATAGGTTTTACCCTTTCTGGTAATAAAACAGGAGGTGTTAAAATGTTCAAACACTAAATTGCTACTTTTTACACCGAATCAAGTCTGTATTAACCACACGTACTTGTGGTGAACATGCAAACAAACATGCTCTGATAATTCTATATTTTAAGTTTTCGTGACTGCAAGGATCCATACTCTTTGGTTCTTTCGGTAAAGTCACGTAGATGAAAAATAATACTAGTAAACAAAAACTACATTAAATCACGATGTTTCGGAGGCAACACAAGCTTCCGTCATCAGGTGGAACAACCACAGCAAAATTATTCACTACAGTAATTTTGCTGTGGCTGTTCCACCGATGATGGCAGCTTGTGTTGCCTCCGAAACGTCGTGATTGAATTTAGTTATTTTCATTTTTTTTCATTGGCCTACACGAGGGACAGCCTTCTCGAGGGCCTAGTCTCACCAGTGTCACACCAAAAGGCGAACAGCACAAAGACAATGCATGTGTCACAGTATTTATAGCTCGAGGTGAGGAGTTAAAACACAAGGTCCAATGATATCAGCTTATTAAGATAACATTAATGACAATGAGAGAAAACCTTATTTTTAAGTTGCAAGCAGGCAGTTAACAAATACCAGGCTGCCGCATGTAAAAATATAGCTGCTACAAATCACTCGAGCATGCCTCAATTCGACTCGTACGAGAACACAATTCGGAGGAATTGGGGGCACGCAATGCAATGGTATAGGCATTATAATGTTGCGTAGTTATATTTATTTTGTAGGTCAGATTGTAAATATTACATTTCCATTTTTTCATATTTTTGTCAGTTTTAGCTATGTTACACGGACATCACCCGTGTATTGCCAGGACATATTCTTTCCTTTATTAATATTGTAATCAAACGTTTTATGAAAAAGAGACCATGTCGAATTTCTGCATACAAATTCTACCTTATTTTTCTAAGAAATAATGACGTTTCAATATTTGTGCATATTACAATATCCACACAAATATCAATGACTGTATAGTTTATTCAAGATTGGACGCTGTCATGAACTAAAGGTGAGCACACTAGACTTGCAATCCAGAGGGTACCGACTTGCTTTCCCAGCATGGCATTTCAAACAATGGGCAATATAAATGCAGTATCAATGGTTACACCACAATTGTATGCATGTATTTTTTACTTCTTTTGACACTGTACGTAGCCATACCTGCTAATCCGAGGTGCGGCGGAAGTACAATAAAGTACATTTGGTGGGGTGAAGTGTGGGTACAACCACCTTAGACATCTAACCAGCAAACTGAGCTCGAGGGCATCGGTTCCCAACCTTTGCAAGTGTACGGATCCCTTTTCAACCTCCAAATATTTAGCGGCGTATCGCACGCAAGTAGTGATTTGAAATTGTGTATTTCCTTGGTTGGGAACCGCTGTTCTTGAGTGTCTCTCTAGACTTCTCTCTGGTAGAGGCCCTACTGCCAACAGTGCCATGAGCAAGTAATTGCAGGGCTGCACTTTGAGCTTTTTTATTCAAGAGCATCACATTACCATAAAAGCTTGGTGTAAAATGAATTCAGTTAACTGAATGATTATTTTTTTTCACATATCATAAGAAGACTTGCAAAAGATTGTTTTCATATTTTTGCTCGACTATCAAGTTATGACGAAATAAGACAAAGCTTTGCATATGACCACGTTAATGACATTTAATTGTAATTATGAAATATCATAGATAATTGAGCTCAAATGTATGATTATAGCAATTAACAAAGGGGTAATCAGCATTCAGAAAAATTAGGTGTCTTCTTTCCCAGCTAATTTTACCGTACGTTACCAAACTATTCATTTATTTGACCTTAATTCACCACGCCGGTCTGTGGGAACATCGGGGGAGGCCCTCTTACGGTAGTGGACTGGCAAATAGATGTATTATTAGTTTATGGTCATCAGCGATGCCAATAAGTCGGAAAACGTATCATAACATTGACAACACAGGACCGTGGCATCAATATTTAAGCATGCCAACTGTTTGGTAAAGCTTTATGGCATTATTAATCGTAAGTGGCATTTGAACAGCCTAACCCTTGCAGTCCGCAGTTGTGGTGGCATACCCTGTGAATGAGAAATTCTGTGTGTGGGGGGGGCTGCTGTCGACCCTGGTGCAGTGTGTAGTAAACATCGCCACTAGGGAGACAAAGGCGGCCGTGCGTGGTGTTGGCCACCCACCCCCTTGTGTCTCGTCCCGGCTTTCATAGGTGCTTCTCGATAACAGCACTTGCCCCAACTGTCTGTTAAGGCTGTACATGGGGGGGGGGGGGTCTTTGTCTGACGCTGTCTCAAACAGGCATGTACGTGACCAAAGAGAAGGTGATCGAGTACCCCACAGCGGTGCTCGTACAGGCAGATGCAGGCCGGGCAGGTGGGGACACGGAGAAGCTTCACACCCTGCTGTGCCACTTGGAGAGGATGGGCAGCCGCCTCTTCAACCGCAGCCAGGCCCTCTCTGCCTGCCGCAACACATTCCGCACGTACCAGGAGCTGTCCGGGCACGAGCTGCCACTGCTCGACACCTTCCTATGCGGTATGCGGCGGCAGTGCCGCGTGGCTTATCGGGCACAGACCTCGTCGGAGTTTGTAGAAGCCACAGTCTAATTGGTGCATCCGTCATCTATTTAATTATTTAGTTACTCGTCCTGTCGTACACCTGTCCATTCACATATTCGTACATACATACTTTCATTAATTTGTAGTAGCCTATCTACATATCAATATAAATAGATCCATATCTATAACTCCAATAATCTGCCCGAATATAATCTATCCGTCAAGCTACAACTTATGAATGTATTCTGGATCGCTGGTAAACTGGATTAGGCATGTGACTAGTAGTCACAGTTAAAGCGAGAGGTATGGTGAATGCGGTGTGCCAAGTATCGACATTTTCCACGTTGCTGATCCAGACATACCCGGCTGAAATGAAGCTCTGTTGGTATCCATTAATTTCACTTGTCACATGCCCATCTCTCCTTTAGCCATGAGCCCTGCCAGCATAATTATCATACAAAGGTAATCTGGTGGAAAAACCTTAAATAAAAACACGTCTCTGATGGTTTTTGTTTTAAACACAATCAGTGTTTGAAAAATACAATTCTCTAACTACACCGATTATATATATTAAAAAATCCGAATATTCCACAATAATTATAAATGTGCAACAATAACAATATAACAATGGATTGTTAAAAACCTTTCAGATTTTTTTTGTACACCTGCATATGGCGTCATATGTTTTAAAAGCTAAAAAATGCTCCGACAGTGTTGAGTTGAAGGTCTAGCATGACGGGCGGATGATTTATTTTAAAATATGATTTCATTAATGGTCCAGCAAAGGGACTGTGATATTTTGAGCCATAGGTGTGACTCATGTGATCTGTGTCATTAGAGCTGGGCGGAGACCCCCAACAGAGCTTCCGGGCCATGGCTCAGGAGGGAGAAAAACTGGAATACCCTATCCTCCTGCGAGAAAGCAAGGGTAAGCATAAACCGACATTGCCACAGATTCACTTCACATGGCTAGACTGCTCAAACTCAAGTGAAAACCCCATAATCGATTGTAGACATAGAGATTGTAGTAAATTAGAGTTTTTTTCATAATGAAGGTTGTTTGAGTTAAATCGAGTAAATATAAATGTGTCGTTAACCCACCAGCACCCGACACAGCCAATTAGTAAGGTTTGTCACGTAAACAAAACGTGCCAGTTAGTTACTACTTCAGCACACCGGTGTGTTGGAGAGTAAACCCACAACATTTCCAATTTGAGTACCATGAAGTTTCGCTGGTAATTAATTACAACCAGCTTCATCAGGCGATGTTGCGATCTAAGCCCAAAAAAAACCATTTACTACGAACAATATTGGTTGCGAAAGCCTCCGTGTTAGATTGAGAGTGTTATCATTCACCAGTCAATACTTGACCATGGGCATTGCCACCATTTTACAAGTTGAGGGCTAAATAACCTCACAACGGCGGGAGGTGTATGAGGCATGAGTGGCAAGGAGATTGGCTGAGGTTAAGGGTGCAGATGTTACGGAGAGACGGCGCATTGGTGTTTTTCACGTGGAGATGCTGTGGCTCGTTGTACATGACACGAAGTGGCTCCATATATCATGTGCAAAGGTCACGGCTTCACACCCATGCTGAGAGCGATGCCGTTTGTTATGTTCGCCATATTTTGGTGCACATTTCATATATTCGTGGTATAAACTAGCCGTAAATAGCAAATACTTTTATTGTTAACATTTCGTCAATTGGCTCCTACTTCCCAGTTCACAGTCATTTTTATTGGGTGGGGTGGGGGGGGCAAGTCTATTGTTTGCACCCCTATTCTGCCACGTTTGGGGACTGTTCAACCCCCATGTTCCCTCCCCCACCCCGTGGTGCTGCTTATATATATGCTTAGCAACAAACCTAGCAACCCTACCTGATGTGTAAATGCTATAAGCCCATATAGCCTGGTTTGAACTGTTTTGCATCCTCAAACAAACGTTGATAGCATTTTTAAAGGGCCTCTCGTAGCGTGTTTAGTGCTGTTGTTAGGCGGCGTTTCAGAAAACAGCAGTCATTTAAACCGAGGCTTAGAAACGAAATCTCTTGAATCGTCCCTTGTGCACAAAGACTCGCCTTGAAAAAACAATGACTGAGAGAGGCAGAGAGGGGGAGCCTGTTCGATCTGACTGCTGCTGCAAGCTAAACGCAGAGGCTTGTTAGGGTTAGGAGACACTCCCAAGATAAGTTTGATTTTATAGTTCATCCTTCTAAATAAGCCTCTCCAACTGGAGATTTAGGATACTCTAAATATGACAGTGGCTATTTTGGAGACACATTAGCTAACAGTGGAAGATTACGGTGTTGAATAATTTCTAATAAAGGGTGCTTAAAATAAATATGAAGATTTTAAGGCAGTCTAACTTACATTGAATTGATTATACGCCACCTGTGACCGTTGGCATTTTTTATTGTCATTTTTTTCTATTTATCATTGACAAAAGGGGCAAACGGGTTTTTTGTTGTTGATGCGTGGCCTGTGTTGTGATGGTGTGATGGCGTGTTTGTAAATTGTACTCGCAGGGCAGGAGGTATTCTTTGCCCGGGACAAGAAATTCCTGCACAGTCGCACGTACTTGTTGCGACGCGAGCAGCCCTACATGTTCCAGCGCTACGTGAAAGGGGGCGGCAGCATGGAGGTGCTGGTGTTGGTGGTGGGCAGCAATGTGGCTGGGGCCCAGCTCAGATGCTGCAAAGGCCTGGAGGCAGAAGGCACCCCGGGCGAGGGTAAACCCTGAATGTGTATTCTTCCTGATTATAAGATGCGCTGGTTTGTTTTTTTCTCTCTCCACGTAATTTTAAGTAAAAGGAGCGTATTATAATCCGGAGAATACGTTTCTCCCGGAGGACGTGTTTTAATGGAGTTGATTAGCATCATCTTTCTAATAGATGGTTCTCCATAACATTATATGACCATCCAGAGGGCAGAAGATACCACCAGCTGTTCAGAATAATTATCCAGAAGACTGCTCTAAACCATCTTAAAGCCATGCATTTATAATCCTTATAAAAGATGGCTATCCATAGGACCTTATTCTGCCTATTATAAAATACACTTCTTCTTTCTCAAATTGACGTCCGAAGTTTGACATGCGCCTTACTTTCTGGAGGGCATTATAATCCAGAGAATGCGGTAATTGTATGCATACAAGGAACAACATCAAAGTGGTTCCCCACGCTACCGCCAAGGGGAGATTCTCAACTCCCGTTTACAGCCCTAAGCTAGTGCTGAAAATTCCTAATTTCTATGGTCTGGATGAGTTTTTTTCATAGGACAACCACTGTCGATGTCCACTACAAAGTGGTACTCACCTTATTTACTTCAGAGGGAAGAGGGGCTGAGTCAACCCCCAAGGTGGAATTAAAATCACAACCTTGCCATTGCAAGGCACGGACTCCAGCGCTGCACCAGCAGGCTCATTCACATATAAACTGTTTTAAATATTGACTTAAAGCTTTCGTGACTGCAGGAATTCATATTATTTGGGTCTTTCGGTAAAGCCACGTAGATAGAAAAATCATAACAAAAATATCACGACGTTTCAATCACAACACAAACAATCGTCATCAGGTGAAAAAAAAACATAGCGGGAGAGCTGCTGAAGCAGGATGTTATATAGGTTTGAGATGGGTGTAGCCCTTTGATTTTACATTTACACGCAAATTCCATCTCTAGTCCCGCCCACTTACCCTTGGGCTACACCCATCTCAAACCTATATAACATCCTGCGCCTCAGCAGCTCTCTCGCTATATTTTTTCACCTGATGACGATTGCTTGTGTTGCGATCGAAACGTCGTGATATTTTTATTTTTCTATCTACGTGGCTTTACCAAAAGACACAAAGAATATAAACTGTTTTTAATTAACATACTTTACTAGGAGAGAGACGTAACACTGGATGACAACTCGCTCGTGTATGCTAACATAGGTGTCTATGCAAAATACATGTTACATTTTCAACAAATTAACCTTTTACATGATCAATGAGTGAACAATATCGCCATAGCCCTATTCTAAATTCCACCAAATTTCCAAGGCTGCTGCTATCCATTTCCACGTTCAGGAAGTCGTACTTAAGTCGGCACCTCTGAGCCCCTGAGTGTGAACACCCATGGCAGTTGATCAATAATGAGTGGTGTCTTCAGTGAGAACGGGTTCTCAAGTGGTTTCCCTTTGTCACTGAAGACTGCACACTTACTAAAGACATTTATCTCTCGCTCCAGATTTAAAGTACTCAGGTCAGGCCAACAGTGATGACTAAAACAACTTTCACAGGCAGAGTACCTTCCATGAAGGTCAGGTGAAAATGCTGTTATCTTAAATCAAAGGCATGCGTTCTGTGGTGTCTTCTACTCATGCTGTTCCGCACACAAGAAGTTGTTTTGTGAAATTAAAATTTTTATTTCTGGACAGCAATTCAGTTACTAATGCCTACATAATAAGCAACTAATTCATATAGCATAAGATGTAAACTTACATTTAGGTAAAACCAAAATAAAATTTGTGTGTATGCATGTGTACATGCATGTGTATATATGCATGTGTAGTGAATTCAACTGAGTCGGAGGCGTACTCTTTGGAGGCAACACATTTATTAACACCAAGACACGGGGTAACTGCCCCTTAACAGAATAACAACCTATGGTGGTGACCACCAGGCTAACTACACTAATTACAGCGTAACTAGCTACAACGGACCGGACCACAGCTTGGGTCCCGGTCCACATGTTGAAGACTCTGTAGGACGTAGAACGTAGACGAAGATTTCTTCAGGATGAACAACAGTGACGGTCGCTCTGGGGGACCCGGCTTATATCCTCTGTGGCGTGGCTGGCTCTGCCCTTGACCACGACCACCTTCCAGAATCCTCGAGCATAATCTCGACCCTGACACTGACCACCCCTAGCCCCCACTTGGGGCCCCAATGTAGACTTAACTGGTCACGTGTCCTCTGGGGTCAACTAGAGTGCCATAGCCTATAGTAACCCCATATCCATGGCCGGCACTCCCACACCCTAACCTGTAGGGGCCGACACTGCACGCCGAGCGTGGTGCCATCCAGCGCTATCGATCAGCGCTCACCGAGCCCCTCTAGGGCCAGTACTGCACCCACATCCAAGTGGTGTCCGCGATGTCAATACATCGCACGCCATGCCTGTCTCGGGCCGGCACCACACAGTGACATCCCACGATGTCACTACATATGCATATACATGCCCATTTTGTGTGTACATATACATGTATATTTATGAGATTGTGTGTGTGTATCCTTGCCAAGATGACAAATCAAAGGATTGGGAGCTGAGCTCTGAAGGCAAGGAGTTGGCTCTGAAAGTGGCCAAGATCCTGCAAGTGGACATCTGTGGAGTCGTCTTGCAGTGTGGAGACAATGGATCGTTCTTTGTCACAGAAGTGAATGCCAGCGTGGAACTGGGCGCACTCGGAGACATCTTCAAAGAGGATGTGGCGGGGGCTGCCCTAGACCACGTGCTGGCTTACATCAAAAGCCAAAAGAGTGCTGCCTAAAAACAGCTGCCATTAACCGCAAAGCGAGGCCCCGCTTATGAATATATAGCTTATTCATGGCATGTTAATGTTCCAAAGATTACATGTCACAGTATTGGTTATTAAGTGATGTACAAGTACTCAATTATGCCATTGTAACAAAAACAATCCAAGACGAATTTTTAATAATTACACATGACTAAATTATGACCACAATATTGTCTGTGTATTCCAGGACATACAATACTTTTAATATTCCATAAATAATTAATTTTCACATTCGTCATCAATTTAATTGAGAAGCTTTTGGAAAGATGACTTACATTTTAAATTATCATGATTTTAGCTGTTCTCCAGCCAAACCAAAACTAAAGATCCTGATACTACTTAAATTACATTTGAAACTGTTTGACTGATCTAACATGGCCATGCAGATATCATGGTTATGTGTTTTGTTGCATAAAACGTACATAGTTTATTATTCTGCAAATGTTTCTCTGTTGGTTATACTAATAGTTGTGAGGAGGGTTTCCACACAACTTTTAGTATCTACGTGGCTTTACCGAAAGACCCATAGAATATGTATTCCTGCAGTCACGAAAGCTTTAAGTGAAGATGTTAATTAAACAATGAAATCTCATCACATCAAATAATACTGATTTTGTGTATATGATGTATGTATAACTTCTTTCGCACAATGGAGGTGCGAACGAAGGATAACAAACACACACACAAACGGTTACATTTTCATATTGATCTATTTTGGAAAAGGGTGACACTGGTACTTGTATGAGTTTGACATTTGCTATTGCTTAGTCACGAAAGCCTACGTGTTAAACTGCTTAGAACATGTATTCATATATATCCTGGCTGTTTTATGTATATTGCACCTATACTCATTTGTACGGTTGTGATGACAGCTCTGCTTATTTAAAAGAATGAGCAATTACTACATGGGCTTTACGCTCCTCCCATGAGACATTTAAGGCACTACAACAATTGATCCATAATGCAGCTCAAGGAAATATTCACATTAACACATTGGCTTTGATAGACCTAAGGAGGTGTCGTATACTGTAAATTAAAACACTGGCTGATTTACATTTTTGGACGTTATAGTTTTAATTATAAATATGCTAATATTAAAAGCAATGGCGAATATGCATGTAATCGTTTACTCCCCTCAAAAATTAAATGCAATTCATCAACTGCATTTCAGTATCAACTGGTTTTTGTTTTTGTGCTGATTTGCATTGTCTTTGTAGTTTTGTTTCCTCCATTATCCTAAACATGATTGCATGGTATTTGCATTTCATTTGCATAATCATGATTCTTACAAACATGATTCTATGTACGTATTGGGAACTTAAGAAGTAATTAATAATATAATCATTGAATGGATTGACCGTTTACGCATAATGGGCAGGGACTACAATATCACCAAGAATTGACCACGGTATATGCTTTACTAAAAAGGACATTGTACAATGTCTATAGCAGTGGTTCCCAAACCTGTGCTCAGTCGATTACTGGTGGTCCTTAAGGTCATGCAAACTAGTCTGTGGAACAGGTGTGGATACGATTCATCTGACAAAACACCATGTTTTACTGAATGGTAATCCACGTATTATTTAAAATGAACCCAGTTCCGTGTTACTGCATGGTGTTTCTGTCATTATCTATAGATGTTCACGAATATGACTTTTCCACTTACAGTAATGGATGCATACACTGTATGTTGAACTTTTGCCCCGTATGTAGGTCTATATGGCAATACACATCAGAAAATCATGTTTCTTTGAAATTATGCTCTTTGGAAACATTTTAAGGTATCTCTTCAAGGCAGGGAAAAATGTCTTAATCAGCTTTGGACTGTATTTAGGTTACCACCTGTCCAGATTTGACCTGGACAGTCCGATAATTGGCATCGGTATTCTGGTGGCAGGAATGAATTAGTAACCGAACCTTGGTACTGGTATTTCTACCCACGTGACTTTACCGAAAGAACCCAAGAGTATGGATTCCTGCAGTCACGAAAGCTTCAAATCAAGATTGGTATTGCTATATTGAACTTTGTTTCAGTACTGTAGACCTAAGGTGAGAAATATATACTTGGTCTGTGGAAAAAGTGGAAACCTCTAGACTGCATGCATGTTAGTTAAATGTACCGTCATTATAAAGCACAAGCCAGATTAATGTTGGAAGTTGGATAATGCAATCTGCTCCAACCACTCCACTGTACAGGGTGGTCCAGATGTCTTGTCACCCCCATTTAATTATCTAAACCGTAATATTTGAGTATACCAAAGGGTGTGTAAACAAAAAAGAATAAGCAAAGAGAGAAACAATGTTAGTGGTCAATTAATTGGCGGGGTCACAAGACATCTGGACGACCTTGACGTTATACCACCACAGAAGACTAACAACGTGTTGACGAAGCAGAGTGCCTTTGTAAATTAAAACTAATGTGACATGTATTTTTGAAAATCGTTCAACTCCACTCCTGCCAACCAGATTTACACGAAGTTAGTCAATTTAACACGTAGGCTTTCGCGACCAATATTCATAATGAATTTTTTTGGGGGGATTAGTTAGCGTAAGTAGGAAACAGGAAAACATCTTAACAATTCTGGCAAAAATTGCCCGATTAAGCTGGTTGTAATCACCAGCGAAACGTCATACTCAAATTGTAAATGTGGATTTACTCTCCAACACACTGGTGTTTCTGAAGTAGTCCACAAATTGGCACGTTTTTGTTTACGTGGCAAACCTTACGATTTGACTGTCGGATGGTGGTGGGTTAACGACACAATTATATTAACGCGATCTAACCCCAACAAAAAAACAGATTTTACACGGTTATCTGAAGGGAGAATTCGAACCTTGGCTCACGGTCAGAGCAAATGACATGGCCATTATGACCCCTCTCTTGCCAACCCAACCACGGCCACTTTTGCCCCATTCCAAACGTACGCGATGACGTCACCACGCACGGACTCCGCGTTGCGTGATGACGTCAGCCAGCCGTTGCCGCGAACGAACTTCGTGCGTAACGCGAGCGTGATGACGTCGCCTCTGCACTGGCTCGTGGGAGGGGGGCGGGGCGGGGTTAAAGGTCGATATTCCTGGGTTCCGTATCGGCACGGGTTTGAGAGAAATTAGCCGCAAGAGGTTGCCGAACGTTCCGAAATCGAAGCATTTAAGTGCTGTGGCGTCGCTCGCTCGCTCGCTACAAACGACGAGGACAAAAGTCAAGAGGCCACGGAGAAAGCGGTGCAGAGCACGACAACGGTGACGGGATATCGTGCGCGGTGTGTGTGTGTACTTGGTCCAGTGAGTGAGCGCTGGTGAGACCGGCCTGCACAGAGCGGGAACGAGTTGGAGAACAAACAATGAACAAGAGTTGATAAACAATAATCAAACAACAAGGCAACGGTAAACAACGACTGAGACGTGCTATCTGGGCCCCCGGGACAAGGCGCTCGTCTGCGTGTGTGGGAGTCGGGGATGATTAATGCGGAGCTGCCGGCCTTGCTGTTGAAGCCCTTTGGTGGAGCAGGTGAGGGCCGCTGGTGACATTGATGCCCCCCCACCACCACCACCCACAAATACCCACTGGTGATTGTCTAACAGTCCAATCGATGTCGAATATTCGCCGTCCTGAGAATTAACCCAGTGCCGTTATTGCATATCGATGTTCACAAACACCTGACTTTTGTTTGTATTCCACTTACGCGATCTAACCCCAATAAAAATCAGATTTTATGGAGGATTTGAACCTTGGCTCACGGTCAGAGCAAATGACATGGCCATTATGACCCCTCTCTGCCACCCAAACACGGCCACTTTTGCCCCATTCCAACTTACGTAAAGGATTTGTGTACTGTATGCTGAACCTCTTTTGCACCGTACGTATCCGCTGTGCTTATCGGATGATTTTTGTTTAGATCTGGCATACGTTTGCTTATTTATTTGTGTCCAGTGACCTATTTGTGCACGGTGAAATTGACGCATCCGACCTTTTCCGATATACACCTTTAAAAATAACCTCATTCCCTTTGGTTCTTTCGGTAGAGTCACGTAGATAGAAATAAAATGAATCAAATCACGACGTTTCGATTGCAACACAAGCGAACTTCATCAGGTCGGACAACCACAGCAATAAAATACCGAAATAACCAAAAAGTATGGATTCCTGCAATCACGAAAGCTTCAAATCAAGATTAATAACCTCATTCCCCAGCGAGTGATATGCGACGTGATACAGTATTTCCATAATTTGATGTTGCGTGCCATAATTCATTTTTCCAAATGGGACCTCCGTCTCAAAGGAATCTCACCTGGTCACAAATTACATGGAATTATTCCATTTGTTTATGCACGAAAGCCTCTCTCTCGGAACTTTTTCAGAGAGTACTGCATTCAGTGATTGCATTGTAATGAGCGAGTTCTCCATTTGGGAGGAACACGGATACACTGGAGAAAACCCGCACGCAAGGGGATAATAGCCAAAGGTTTGCACAGGGGTTTCAGATCAACCAACCTTTGCATTATACAAAAAACACTTTATATTTAAACTGGGACATAATGGTCTACTCAACAAACTATGTAATTAAAATGCAATACAGTGTAAAGTTTTAACATTTGCATTGCTTTTTTCTCTCAAGTTATTTTACATTCTAATCTTCCCAGGGCTCGCTTGTAATATAGCGACTTTCGCCACTGGGGTCTGATCTGGTTACATATAAAACTGATTTCCTTGCAAAAAATACGGCCTCTGGTATATTCGTTGTCACATTATTTCAATGAAAAGTGTATTCTAAACAAGTGCTTAATCAGGATGTTTTACAGCAAGTACACCATACTATTAAAGTCAGATTGTAGTCTTGCCTATGGTATTATGTTCAGGAGCTAATTGCCAATGTCCAAAATCTTGACTTAAAGTTTTCGTGACTGCAGGAATTCATTTTCTTGGGTCTTTCGGTAAAGTCACGTAGATAGGTTAAAACAAAACACATTCCTGCGGAGGGAGCTAGTAGGAACGTTGGGTTGCTCGGTCAATGGCCAGGGTCAACGGCGGCGTGGTGTATTCCGCAAATATGCCCGACTGTGAGGGTGGGCACAAGCCGGCGTGAGTAGGTTAAACGTTGAGCTTTATAAGGGCACCACGGGGTGACCAGCCCCTCCCCACCCAACCCCACCCCTCCCACCCCCCACCCACCCTCCCCCCTCCCACCACCCCCCCCCCCCCCCCCCACCCTCCCCACCCTGACGGACGGACACAATAATCCCCTGTGGGCTGGTGGACCAGGTGGTTCCTACCAGTAAAACTACGACGTTTCGATCGCAACACAAGCAATCGTCATCGGGAGAAAAAAGATGTCCAGTTACGCTAGTCAAGTGAGATTGATGTAGTGGGTAAATGGTATATGATATTCATAGTTTTGCTGTTTTGCACAAGGTGAAGTTTTTTTTATTGCCAAAGAAGGTAATCGTGACGCAGAGCATGCTGATGATATGCATGTTGTTGATATGTAAACAAATACAGATTGGAAATGTTTTTTCAGTAAAAGACAAATGTTGATGAGATGTCTAACCTCATCTGGACACAGCAGCTGATAGGCTCGATCAAGGGGTCTGCAACCTGCGGCTCCGGAGGACTGCTTCGTGCCGTTATTTATCAAGGACCACCGTGATTTGAAGCTTTCTTGACTGAAGGAATCCATACTCATGGTTCTTTCGGTAAAGTCACGTAGGTAGAAAATTTAATAAATCACGACGTTTCGGGCGCAACACAAGTGTCCATCATCAGGTGGGAAAGCAAACACAAGCGTCCATCACCTGATGATGGACGCTCGTTTTGCGCCCGAAACGTCGTGATTTATTAAATTTTATACATACGTGACTTTACCGAAAGAACCAAGAGTAAGGACCACCGTCTCGTGTTCACCACATGCATTGCGGTTCTTGAAGTATTGAGGTTTTTAACTAATTCTAAAAACATTGCTCTTGTTATATTGGTTGCCGACCCCTGGGCTAGATGAAGTCTTGATAAAATCAACTTAGACTTTTAGCTTAAAATTAAGAATCTGGATGTGTGTAAATTATTGCATTTTTAAATGTATATTTTTGTATTCCTTCCACATTTCAGAATCCTACGTCATTAGCATGGATGTCATCAGAGTGAAGACCTGGGATTCCTTTCTCAACATCTACCCATTCGCATTGGTATATTCTGCTTCACATAAGCAGCACTCTCATTTTTGATACACATAATTGATATAAATCCACGTACAATTAGCGTTGCGTTTAGACTAGGGCTGAACGATTAATCGATTTAAAATCGAAATCGCAATTTGAAACAATGCGATTAGAAAATCGCAAAGGCTTCGATTTTTTGTGATTTGAAAAGTCCCCTATTTCTTATTGGAATTGTTTTACTTTTAATTATTATAACTTAATTTATTTAACTTAATAATTGTTCTGTTTGCTTGTTCTATTTCAATTAATTTTTTAAAATAAATAAATGTTGGAAGCAATTCATATATTTTAAGTTCTCATCCTTGCATTATAATATATAGAGCAGTTAATATTTTGATGGTATCGTGTGGCAATGCTCCATCAAAATTTTAATCGCAAATCAAATCGCAATCGAAATATCTGTCAGAAAAGTCGCAATTAGATATTTTCCCCAAATTGTTCAGCCCTAGTTTAGACCAATCATTTGTGCTGAAAGAGCAAGTGCTATTCATGTGCTTTGGGAAATGTACCATGGATGGCTGGCCTTGGAAACTGTGGCTCCACACTGCGTATCCTGTTACGGTAAGCAATTTATTTACATGTATCTTCATGACTACATTGTATTACCTTTATGCAAATACAGCAGTTAAATGTGCATTGGTCGTGACCATGAGATGCACTCTTCACAATTCGCATGTCTCTTTGTTATATTGATATTAACAATATTTTAAAAGCAGTACAGTTCAATACAAAATAAAATCAGAAATGAAAAAAACGGTCCAGTGAATTTCAGATATTTACATGCAGTGCAGTATAACATGTAATCTGTAGATGGCCTTACGACATCAGGCAGTGAGTGGTGAGTTTTGCAACACCATACAGTGGTGGCTAGCAAGTATTACACTTGAGGAAACCTGATGCAATGCCTTGCAACCTCTAAAGCATTGCTTGTCGATTGCAGAGCGTGTGGTGTTTACATGTGTACCAAAAAATGACCCCATTAATAAATAATGTAATATGCAAATTTAGAGCGATTACAATTTCTACTGGTACTTCCACACAGGCATTACCCAGGAAAGAGTTCTGAGCATTTGGTAAATATTTTACACCGTTTACCCACGTCTGCATAGTTTATATCATGTAGGTATTTAGCTTTTTAAAATTTTTAAACGATGGCTTAATGACAAGGCGAGTGAAATGTATGCATCTTGTAAACGTTGAACATTGCACCCCTGTGGAGTGTTTTGGCATGACACATGGGAGGATTGTGTTTACCCCGACTGTATGTGTAATGTGTGTTTTTCCCATGAAGGTCAGTAGAGTTGGGTTACGAGGCAGCCTTCAGCATTTGCAGTAGTCAAAGGCTTACTGCATATCATTTCTTTTGAATGATGGATTTTCTGCACAGCTAACTGTATTCACGTGAATAAGTACACCTCCGATTAGCACGGTTGGCTACGTACAGTGCGAAAGAAGTTCAGCATACGGTACATTGTGTATAAAAAAAAAATGAAACTATTTAACTAGGTGTTGGTTATAGTGAATGGTACAATTATACAAAAGAAAGTAATGACATTTTATTTAAACTGTCGCATTTTACTGTGTGTTTGTACGATCTCGTAAAAGTTCAAACAAGGAAGAAGTTTAAAAACAACGAGGAAAATGGTGAAATACCACAATGGTATGCTGTTTATATACATAGTACAGTGTGCTCTGTAAAGAGACCAGCTACACAGTGGGATCTAAAGTACTGTATAAACACGTTTCCTGTTTGATAACAGATGTATTCAACATTGGCCTGCCGGTTACAGCTCAGACAATGCTTTTTGTTATCAATGTTTTCATCATGTCTTCCATATGCTCATTCCTTTCTCTTGGGAGTTTTTTTTTGGTCTTGAACCTAAAAAAATAGTGAAATGTTCACCTTCACTTTGCAATGTTTCCATGGTGACACGTCTCCTCCCCCAGACACAGGGTTTTGAAATCCACAGGCTTCGTGTTAACTGACCTACGCAGCACAGCATTCTATGAATACCACATATGAATCATTCAGTCCTCGTGAGAATCCATTCACAGTATTCTGGTGTCGCTTAGTGGAGCCATATTTTCAGGTTATATAAAACATTTCCAGGATGCCCTTCAAAGCCAAACAAGTTAACTGGATCTCTAAAAGATGGACTATTTAAATGTAATAGTAAGGTATGATTAGGACTGCCAAATAAAGCGCAGCAGCATACTTTCTATGCACAGAATTTAGCAAAATATTGAACCGGCAGTTCTTTTTCTTCAAAAAGAAAAAAAAATTGGGGGGGGGGTCACAAGGATACTTAAATTACAATATACCCTGATGCATAAACTCATCGTGCAAGGTCGTGGCTTAAATGCTTAACAGGCAAGCGATGCACAAGTTTTAAAGTGAAACCGGATCCCCCCCTCCCCCATCATTATGAGCGGCAGATGTTGGTACAGACCTGTGTGCGGCAGTGCTGGTCACATGATGCCTGCAGTGTTTACCTCTGAGCTCATCAATAATACTGCAGTGATCATGAAAGGGTGGGGGGGGCACAAGATTTTAGGTTCAGATAATCCAGATGACTGGTACACTTGCTCGGCCATTCAGTGCAGGGTATAAGTAACGAGCGTTGTTTTGATGCACATCCCGTGGTCACGTTGCTTTCAGGCACGTGCTTTTTTATTTACGTATTTCATTGCCGGTTTGAGCACTGTACATCTATTTTTGTTTCGTGGTAGTCATGGTAGAGAGCATTAGCTTGGTTTTTTGTATCAGTAAGCAACGAACCAAAAATATAACAAGAATACAGTATTTTCTTCACGATGCTTAATTGCACTTAAATAATTGTTGTCATCGTCGTAATGTTGACCACGTCTCTTGAAACTTTTGGATTGGAAAAATTCACAATCACCTAAAACATGCCAATTAGCTACTAATATAGGCCTCAAATAAGTGTACTGTACTTATTTATACGGTAATACGAGTTTATTCAACACTGTGGTAAAAGTTAAGGAGTCGATTATATTAAAATATTGTACTTAAAAAAGTTTTGGAACACCTTTTCTGTTCGTTCACGAGTGTTGTATTGTACTAACTTGCAAACCAACAGCCCCTTGATTTACCACATTAATGGAGGGGACCGTAAAGCCATTTAATACATTCAATACATTCTTGCAATTAATGAAACACAAAAGCTGCTGAGTATATCAGGGGTTCAAGCAGGAGGTGGGGCTGTGAGGTTTGGTGTGATGGGGTGGGGGAGGCTTATATTTACCATAGACGCCTGTGAGGGATGTTCGAACGTTTGCAGGAAGGGTTGCATATACACAGACCTCATTGAGAATGTCGGGGTGGGTGCTTGGGATTGGGTCGCAGAGAGCATCACAAAAATGTGATGGTTGCTCCACACCCGAAAATAAATAAGTTGGCTACTGTACCACGTGTTTTATGGTTGATTGCGCGTGCAGTTAACCCCATCTGAGGTTTAAGATACTTTACATTTAGTGTCATCACCAATCGGTCATGCTCAGTCCGCTGCAGAATGAAGGCCTCCCCCAAGCTGCTGCCACCTCTCATGATCCTGTAATGTGACAAATCCACCTAGCCCCTGGCCACAAAAATGATGTCATTGCAGTTTAACACGTCGGCTTTCGCGACCAATATTATACATAATACAAGTTTTTTGGCTTAGATCGCCTAAATATAAATGTGTCGTTAACTTACCACCACCCGACACAGCCAATGAATGAGTAAGGTTCCTTACGTTAACAAAACGTGCCAATTAGTTACTACAGCACACCAGTGTGTTGGAGAGTAAACCCACAACATTTACAACGAGCCTTTTGCCTGTCCAAGGACGGGTGTATTGCAGTAAATTTGAAACTTGCAAGCGAAAAGCAGACCGCGATGTGATATTAACTGCATTAATGTGTGTGCAATTTGTAAAGGCGCGGTGACACAGACCTATTTCATTTTAAGGTGATAATCCCTTGCTCATCATGACGTCCTTTTTACTTTGATGTCTCAACAGCGTTACGGAGATCGCGTGATGACGTGAGGGTTCTGCCTTTGTCGTGAGGGTTGTGAGTTGACGCCGAGGAGGGGGAAGGAGGCGCCTCGGCCCCCCATGTGGAGTGACGTAACCTGCTCATGATTATTAATGAGGGGGGCTGGACGACGTGGAGTGACGTCACGAGCGTTGCACACAGACATTCTTGGCTCAGAGTAGATAATAATGGGGGGGGGGGGGGTGTCCATTTGGAGGACGTCACCTGCTCATGATTATTAATGAGGGGGGCTGTTCGATGTGGAGTGACGTCACTTGCGCATGATTATTAGTGTAGCTGCTTCACAAGTTGAAGAGCTCGCGAGAGGTAGGGGCAAAGGGCAAACAACCGTGGAGAGGAGGGTGTTTTTGGAGATGCTGGAGACGCCTATTTGAGTACGACGTCACAATTGGTTGTATTCACCAGCAAATTCACCAGCAAATGGATGCTCTCTGATCCGCTCGAATCCTTGGCTGCCATTCGGTTTTTATTCTTGAAAATCATCCGTTATCCATTCCTACCAAAGGTCACTTCCATTTATTTATCGTTTGAATGATGGCATGAACTTGTGTTTGTTCTCTACTCCATGTTTTCCGCTTTCTGTCTCTGGCACACTTTTTATTTAATTGTCTTTCTGAACCATATGCCATAGCAGGTAGTACACATTGATTAAACACAGTCTTCGTTAGGTACATTGGTATGTTGCTTTTCATCATCAAATTCAAGTTTTCAAAAGGACTCCAACCTGCTCTCATTTTTATATTTTTGATGTTGGGCTGCCTTTAATACCTGCCCCAGGTACACATACTCGACTGCTTTTGAAGTTGTGCCCATCCAACAGATGTCTATCTCCATTTATTTTGCAAACTTCTTGTACATGATCATTGTTTTGCTCATATTTATCCTCATCCAAACTTTTTAAAATACAATTATTGTAACATTTCCTGCTGTTCATTCTCATTAGACATTACACTAACTATATCATCACCAGGTTTCAGTTAGTTAATGTTTTCTCTGTGAATATTTGTCTTTCTTCAGTACAAATTTCTTAAAATATATATTTAACGTCGCTGTGAAAAACTGGTGCAAACGTGTCACCTGGTCTGCTTTGCATTTCAATATTTAGTATTTTGATCATTTGATGTAATCTTAGTGGGGCTGATCTGTTTTTTTGAAATACAGTTGATTTATTAGTTTAATATGAAGGCTTTCGAGACCAATATTCATACTAAAGGTTTTTTGGTTATATCGCGTAAGTATAAATTTGTCATAACCCTTCACCACCCGACACAGCCAGTAAGGTGTGTCACCCCCCACTCCTCTGCCTCTGATCTCGGCACCTGATGGGTGCAGTGATTGCATAATCTTTCTCTATTTAAGACCGGAAGCAGGTGGATTGCTTCACTATTCTGGCAAATCGCCCGATGTTGTTAGATGTAATTACCAGCGAAATGTCGTATTCAAATTGTACATGTTGTGGATTTACTCTCCAACACACCGGTGGGCTGAAGTAGTTACTAATTGTCGTTTTGTGTTTACGTGACAAACCTTACTGGCTGTGTCGGGTGGTGGAGGGTTACGACACATTTATACTTACGCGATCTAACCCAAAAACCTTTATAATGAATATCGGTCTCGAAAGCCTTCGTATTAAACTAATGAATCAACTGTATTTAAAAAAAACAGAAGTGGCGAATTGATAACTGGGGAAAGATTGCACTTAATGTACACATTATAGTGGAGCCCGTTTATGATTTAGGGCACTGTGTTCATGCAGGATACCCTTCAATATAACGGGGGTTACGTTCTTGGAAAGTGCCAGGAAAGTCAAAACCGCGATATTCATAACTTAAGTCTTGCCTAAATAATGGGGTTGGGAACATGGCAACCAAAAATAGAAACATCACTCTTGAAATACGTACTGTACAGTATTGTATGCCAAATATACCAAAAATATTTTTTTAAACCTATACAAAAAATATTCGTAGACAATAAATAGTAGAAATACTTAACAAATACCGTACTTACCGATGATGACAATCCAAAGTGGTGTGTGTGTGTTTGTCCACGAGTGGGGAGCGGTGGTGTAGCGCTTAGTGCTCTGTGCTACGAACCCAGCAAGCCGAGTTTGATTCCCATTCACACTCAACACCAGTGACGATTATCTGAATCGGTCCTGGGCCTCCCTTAGGTCGACTCAGCCTCATATGAGTACCTGGTGCAATGTGTAAACATCGCCACTGGGGAGACAAAGGCGGCCGGGCGTGGTGTTGGCCACCCACCGCCTCGTGTGCCATGCCGGGCTTCATAGCTTCTCACTAACAGCACTTGCCCCAACAATCTGTTATGGCTATATGAGGGATTTTTGTTTGTCCGCGACATGCTTACACGTCAAAGGTTAAGGTGTGACTGACTGCCTCGTGTCCCACGCCCGCCCCGCATTACAGTATCAGTCTCAACACCATCACTCCAGAACCTTCTAGAGTAATACTTCCTTGTATACCCGCTAAAGGCCAAAACTAACCCCTGCGACAACTAAATTGGTATACAGAGAGGCCAAAACCGCGAACAATAAACTCGCGAAAGCCAAGGGTTTAAGTACTCCAGTTCGCTTGTCTGCCCAGGAGCTAAAACTCATAAGATCGTAGGCACTAGCTCATTGTGCTGACTTGGTGCAACAGACTCTAAAGCAGGAGTCGGCAACCAAAATAACAAAAAGAGCCATTTTTGTTCGAATTTGGTTAAAAGAAATAGTTCAAGAGCCGCAATGCATGTCAATGTGAGATGGTGGTCCTTAATAAACAACGTCACGAAGCAGTTCTTAAAGAGCCGCATGCGGCTCCTGAGCCGCAGGTTGCAGACCCCTGTCTTAAAGTGTACTTCCAATCTGACTCGGCTTATCTACAGCTGTGTTCACGTTTAACGATCAATGTGATGTCATTCATGTTCATATCCATTGTGTTGCGAAAATAGAGTAGTTAAGTTTGTGATTACACTGCGGTCATAATTGAATTGCTTTGCAATCATTATTTTATTCCAATTTCTTACGATTCATTTAGGTATTACGCTACTGACACATACTTATAGGGAAATACAACTTGCTGTTTGTTGTACCACACCAACTTTCTTAACGGTTTTTTTAAATGTAAAGATTCGATAATCTCACTGGTCATGGATGACTGCACAAAAAAACTATCGCATTGAATTTGGTTGTGGACTTTATTTGCCTATATTCTATCTCTGACAATTGTAATTATTGGTTTTCCTGTCATGCGACGGGTGGGAAAGTTCCGCCCCCTATTTTGTGCGGACCAGAGGTCACTTGGACGAATCTCAGAAGTAGTTGTGTGATGTCTGCTTTTGTGGGATGCTGCGCAAGGTATCCAAATTAATGCCCACGTCTCATAACGTTACACAGATAGCACAATTGGGATGCTATAGGGGAAGAGGAAAAAATTGAAAAAACAAAAAAATCTTGCACAAATTAGCAGCACATCCTGACTGAAGACACTCACGCGGAGGTCTTGTATCACTGTTAATGCACATTTAGTAAACTTAACGGTCTGCTAATTTACAGCATAAATTGATTTTGCGGTAGAAACTACATTTTGAGGAATCCTACCAGTGAGGGGTAATTGTTATATACAGCTTGGTTGCCAAGTGCAGTCTGTAAGAGCCATAAGACAGAAAGTGAATGTATTATTTCTGTGTATACATTTGATGTACACCTGTCATACCTCCGCGCGCCAACCTCGACGTGGCGGCGGCTCTGCGATTTTACATTAACATGCTAATCTCTCACGTTAACATAGCCACCTCAGCTCGCTAGCCATGGAGGCCGCTCTCCGATCTCACATTAACATGCTAGTTTTTACCTGGCAGCCCTTTAATTGGTGGAAACCCACCACCAGCGCCGTCCTTGCCCATCACTTACATTAACATTAGCTGCCCCGCCCATGCTGCTGACACTTGGGCTATGCCCATTTTAAACCTTTATAAGCAGTTTATTTTTTCTATCTACGTGACTTTACCGAAAGAACCAA
>CM025610.2:5561115-5614675 GCA_014621495.2 Entosphenus tridentatus
GAGGGGCGGGGGGGTTGGGGGGGATGAGAGGGGTGGGGGGGTTGGGGGGGATGAGAGGGGTGGGGGGGGATGGCGGTAAAGGCGCCGCCATTTTGCGGGGAGAGCGCGCGCGCTCCGCGTCGCCGCGCGGGAAAGTTGCGCAGGAGCCGCCATCTTCGGCGGCGGTGGTGGCTGTGGTGGAGTTCTCCGTTGTCAGCGGCTCGCGCGTGTCAATTGTGTTAGTTGACGATAAACGTGTAACATCTGTGGTAGTAATAGCGATACTGAGGGGCGGGAGTAAAAACGGCATCGGCGATCGTAGCGCAAAGACGCCGTTTGTCACGATTGTTAAGGACGGGGAGGGATTTATTCCGGGTTTCTTTGCGGCAGGGAATAAACAGTGCAGTTGCGTGTAGAGGAACAATAAACCATCACGTACTATTCACGGGGACATATGTGAAAGTTTAACCACCGCGGTAGCCTGGCACCCGGGGCGGTGCCCCCCGGACAAAGCACTTTCGATATATTCGTTATTTTATTATTTTTCGTCTCTTTTTTTTTCGTGTGTGGACACAACGAAAAGGAGGCAAACGTCAATTGACGACGGGGTGGGGGTGAGGTAGACAACCACCCGACATACGCACTAACGTCGTTAGTTTCACAAGGGGGGGGACTGCGATCGTGGTGGCAGAGGAAGCGGAGGACGGCGTGTGGCTGTGCACGTCTCGTGGTAAGACGACTTCGTGTCGCGGTGTGGCCGTTGGGCGCGCGCGCGAGGGGGGGGTTGTGAGCGCGCGCGTGTTGACGGGCGGAGGTTTGGGGGCGAGTCAGGAGGTGGGGGGGGCAGGGGGGGAGGTGGAGGGCAGCGGGGGTTGGGGTGGGCTGTGGGGGAGGGGTGTTCCGTGCAGCAGTAGATTCTGGGAGGCGGTGGTGGTGGCCGCTGTTGCTGCAGCAGTAGAAAGATCGCGCGCCAATCCGTAGTCACGTGCGCCTGTGTGTGATCGTAATCGATAAGGAAGAGGTGGGAGAACGCGGGGCTCGCCGCCGCTGCTGCTGCTACGGGGTACACGTGCGTGGGGTGGTGAGCACGGCCAGGCCCTTGGTACGTGGTGACAGCAGCAGCAGTGTACATTGTGCGTGTCAAAGGAGCGGCGGTGTCGCAGTGGGGTTCACGCACTGCGCTATGAACCCGGCAACCTCCTTAAGGTGTTTGTTTGTTTTCTCGGCACGTGTTAGTCAAACCTGCAGTTTGGATATATCCCCTAGGTCTCCTGGACCGTATACGACGAGTCGTGTGTGTATGGTTGTGGTGTGTAACAAAAAGGCACTGCGGAGGTGAAGGCGGCCGGGCGTGGTGTTATCTGTACCCCAACCCCTTGTTCGCCGTTGTGCTCGTACGATGACTTGCCCCCGAAATGTGTATTCCCCCCCTCCCCCATCGATCTTTGTATACTGCTGTTACTGCTGTGACATGTCGCAAACGCCGTAGTATATAGTACAGCATTGTAGTGTTTCTTCTGGTGCTGGAGGGAGGGGGGGCAGGCTACTAATGCGCTTAAAGTTGAGCGAGAGAAGCCCTCTGCGTGATGAAGGGTGGGTGGGGAGGTCTGGGCCGTGGCGAGCCTTCCCAGGGCGGCGATTGTTCTCTTATTGTAATTGTGCGACGATTATACGTGCAGTTTTGACGTGTCCAAAGGGACGTGTATCGTCGATGTAATTTTCTACGTCGTGCTAGAAAGGTGCGACTCACACTGCTGTTGCGTGGGCGGGTGTGTCTTGCTTGTGTGACCAGACGGAAAAAAATGGGTCGATTGTTTGCCCTCGCCCATGCCTTCTTTGTTGGATTTCCCGCGGGTTCTCAGCTACGTTGATGCTCATTTATTGCCAATCTCGGCGATTCAAATATGCCAGTGTTAATACGTCGACGTTCGAATTAATGTTAAACGCCCACCCCCCGTATTAGGTGAAATCGCGAAAACGGGGGGCTCGTGTAGACGTCCGTAGCGCAGCTGTGAGAAACCCGCCTGGCTGTCCGTGTCGCCGTGGCCCCTTTGTGTGTGTGTGGCAGGCGGATGCGCGATCGCCCCCGCCCCTGAGGCCTCCATGCTGCCCGTCGCATGGATGCCATGGCTCCCGCACTCACAGAAGCCGCCACGACCGAGGTTCGCCGCCTCAAGCTCGCCCCGTCAGTGCCCGACCCGGCCCTCGAGGCCCCTACCACTGCCTCCGCCGCTGCCGCCTCGGACCGCCGCCTTAACAGCTACAGCAGCAACATACCCGCCGTGCGCAAGAGGCTGGGCTGCCTCTGCAAGAAGCCCGTGCGACTAGACGGAGGCATAACGCACATTGTTCAGGCGGCGGGCAGTGGAGAGTTCACAGACACGGAGCCAGGGGAGCTGTTGCCCTTGTACCAAGTGTCGGCGAATTCCAAACATTTAATTGTGAAGGGCAGGGTGTTTGGCAAACTCGGACAGGCGTCTTTACATCTGGGCCAAAAGATAATGAAAACTTTCGAACAGAATTCGGTGGGCAAGCAGAAGAATGGCGTTGCAAAACAACCGCAGACCATAAGGAAGGCCAACAGTGATCTTAGTACCAGACCCCTGAATGGGAAGAAAACAGGAAATGGGGATCAGTCAGCATTGAAAAATGTATGCAACTCAGGCTGTTTGGACCCCTTATCCAGCACAGCTCTGGACGTTCATGAACTGCAGAAACTATCTTCAACTCATAACAATAGTATTACCAGTAAACTTCCCATCTTGCGTGGCTCAGATGTGCCCGTGCTAAATGGGAAATCTAGGTTTGAGCAGAAAAAATATAACAATGGCGCAATTTCCAATGTGGCAGATTCAAGAGCGGCCTTGCTTGCAGAAAATTCCAGTACCTCCAGTGAACACTTTTCCTGCCGTCCAGACCCATTGGCGTTTGTGAACGTGTCTGGAGCCGATACCAAAATAGACCTACCTAACCCGAACCCAGGCGAGTGCCCGATGGCTTCCAGAGTGCTGAGCTCCGTGCACAAACTGGCCGTGCTTGAGCAGCGGGCACGCAGGCTGTCGAAACATCTGCGCCTGATTCAGGCTGAGCAGACCGAGAGTCATGTCAGGCAGCAACTTGGAGGTTTGGTGGAAAGCCTTGCAACGAGGCGTTCACAAGATAGCTTCAATCGTGGGCAAAGTCAGGCGTGTTTGCAGAATGGAGTTTCAGTGTCATCGGCTGCTTGCAAAAGATTGGATGTCACAAGCAGCCCCCTTTGTCTAAGAAGTCAAAGATTGCACTCGAGTCCCTTGGAGAGGGGAAGGAATTTGGTGTTTGAGCAGCTTCCCAGGGAAGAACTGGAGCGGGTTTCTCAAAGCTTAGATGCCAATCTGCGCCACGTTGAGAGGGCCTTGGACTCGGATGCCACAGAGAGCAGCTCTGGTGGAGAGACGGACATCGAGGAGGAGAGGATGCCTCGCCTTCATGTCAGACGCCGCCGCACGTCAATGTGAGTCCACTCGTGGTCAGGTCTTGTTGGATTTTTTGGGAACGATCATGTAACCTTTCACCGACGATTACTTGGTAGTGCCAATCCGATTGATCAACCTTGTGTGCTACAGATGCTTATTGCTATTTTCTTACTTTCAGGTAGTGGTGGGCTCTGCATCTTTGAAACCACTGACTTGAAAAATCACAAAAAATGTTATGGGACATGCATACACATGTAATTCCAGTTGTGTTTCTCTTGCACTCTCGTTGGGGTTTTTACTTGTGCAGGCCCATCCTTTGTTACTCAGCATGGGTACGGTGTTAGTAGATGTGTGGGTCTGGGGGGGGTGTCTTTATGAACAGTCTCACCTCCTCGACACAGTCAGTATTACGTTGACTTTGCAGCTGTGGGTGTACCACTGCATTTGCCATTACTGTCTAAGTGTTGCTTTTGTAAGCATATTCATCGGTGCCATTTGTGCCCTTTTGTCACATGGTCCGCGACTCTGTACGTGCAAGTTCAGAGATCAAGTCTTTGAGAAAAATGTACAGCTCCTTTCATTTACATAATGCTTATATTTCACATTTGCATGTTACATAAACGTTCGTGTTATATATGTGCCTAGTTAAGTGACAGTGCAGATATTTGAGTCTTTAAGTCACCTTGCAGCTGAGAAGGCCTTATTACAACATGAGTACCTCTTAACTCCAGTCTTTGGAATGCATTTGCCTGGACCATTGCACACGTTAAACATTTATCTGGTTAACAGCCACAAACATATCAATGTCACTGTTGCTTAGTCTTTGCAGATTTTCGCAGTGGCCTTTTCAGCTATATTCAAATGCTGTTGTTCAATTTACATGACATTGTGGCATCATCAATAGGTCGTGAATGAGTTAATGAAGATTTAAAAAACATGGTAAAACAAGACGGTGTTTGATCATTTCGTAACATTAAATTTGGTTTGGTTTGCCAAATTCAATGTTACATATTGTATAAAGTAATTTGTTTTTTATTTCATATAACCCATAAAGCAGATTGTGGAAAAATTGCAGTCTTTATAAAAATGGAACTATAAATTAGATGAAATGAAATTGAATCCAGCTCAACGAATCCATAGTTTTGAGAATATTTAACGTTTTTCATGCTGATTACCTTAATTCGTTCAACTAACCTACTTTTGCTTTTGAGGCCATTTTTATTGAAATTCAGCCACAATTCTGTTTTTGTCCTCAAGTGGCATGCTTCTACAATAAGTCAACAAGAGATGTTTTTTGTTGTCGACAGATTTTTAAAAAGTTTGTTTTCAACAAATTAAGGATATTGAAATATAATGTACATTTTAATGTGTATTATAATGGGTACACATAATTATTTAAGTATATACATGTAACTGTTTTGTACTTAAGATCACAATAGGTTGGGTAAAATCATTCGCTTCATTTAGATTTTTTCCTGTGGTTAGAAAAGTTGTGTTTTTCAGTTTATTAACTACATTTTCATTTTTAACAACGGATTAGGATTTTATTACAATGAGAAAAAAAATCATTAACCAAGCAAATCTACATTAACCTGACACCCTTCCCATGTATCCAGTTCCATACATTTTTGCCAATGTGATATTCTTTTGGCAGATTACCTGCTGTTTGCCTAAAGTCACAAAATGTAACAAATGTCTTGAAAGTATATCGTGTAAAATGATACTTGTAGTATATTTTCAACAAATATACTACTCATTGAACAAAAATGTAAAACTCCTTAACATTCCGACTAATACAATATGTATCTGAATCTTTTGGACATGGGGAATTTCATTGTGCAAGGTCAAATTTGTAGTCAATTTGCATTAATAACCAGCTGAATATTTCAACAATTGCAGCCACCGTTTACAATAGGCATTGTAGCCAAGTGCTTAGTTTATATGAGCAACATGCCTTTCCCTAATTAGCAACACAAAGATTAGTTTCTAATTATTAATCGAATGTTTTCCCAAGAATAACGTTTAGGCAGCATGTACATTTTCCATGATCTTTGTTTTGAATTCCATTCCATTTTTGTTATCGTAATTTTTTATCTATTTAAATTGTCGATGTATCTTAACCTTTTACATTATGCACATTCAACAATAATGTATTGCTATGTTATTCGAGTAAATTGTGTTTGGCCACATTGCTTTAATAGCAAAGCCTTCTTGCCTTTGATATGGACAAACTGCGTTTTCACATCAGCATAGAATAAGTAGGATGTTTTTAACCTGGGTGACCTCGCTTAAGTCACATGACTTGTTGTAGAGACCAATAATACTTGGCAATTACTATGACAGGTATCGGGCGAGAAGAAAAATACATGGGAATAAATAAAGACAGGTTGTTTTCCCAACAAAAAAGTTGCACAATATTCACTGTCAATGAATAATAATGGATCTTTCGGTGAAGCCATGTAGATAGAAAAATAATAAAAATAACATTAAACATTTAGTTATAACTTATCATTGTTATGAATTTTTACAGTGGATAATTTTTATATAAAATTCATGTAAAGATTTCTCAAGCCCCTGCAAGTAAGACGTGCTTCCAATGTTATCAAAGTTGTGGCAGTTTTGACAATGCTTTACGCTGGTCAGTACGGGTTGGTAATGGACTAGTCTCATACCGCTGATCACTTATGTTCGCCGTGTTTGGGAATACAACTCGGATTGCCCGATTTATAGTTAATATTTTTACGAGCAATTATAATTTCGCTTGTTTGCCCAGGAAAGCCTCCATGAATCTCATAACTTGGTTAAATCCATTGTTTGGATAATTGAGGTTATTCACAACCAAACCTATGCCGCAGTCCATACGATGGCACCATCCTGTGGGGGGCGCCTTAATGGACACTGAAGCATTCAGCGACCAACACTGGTGCATTGTGGTTGGTCAGTTGGTTATTTCCGGGAGTGGTTTTTATAGTGGAAAACTGGTTTAAAGATAGGTTTCACTGCATTTTTATGCAAACAGTTTTGACACTAAACTCTTAGAAACGTGTGAACAGAAAGTGGGCTTATTTGTAAATGTGTTCTGATTAACATTGTCAACCACATAGAAAAGGAATACTTAGCCATTGCCACAACGGAATTTTTTTCCAGAAAATGTTCAGTTATAATGCAACAACCACCTCCAATTAGCACGTTTAACTATGTACCGTGCGAAAGAAGTTCAACATACATATTTTTAAGCATGTTTAAAAAAAAGAAAGGTACGTGCACTCTATTTACATGGCCATAAAGTAAAATGGGCTGTTAAATATTTCACCTTTTAGGCTTGGCATTCATTTTTGGGATTGAGCTGAACAATGATGTTAATTTTGAAAGCTATAACAGCATAATGAGGGTATAACATCAAGAGAATTGAAAAATATATTTTAAAAGGCCTTTGTCCAAAGTGTGTTGATTGTTGTAGGATCCAGAGTTGCATAGGTAAAAACGGCAAAGTATGTTGCACGTCCTAGCAAGGTCGCAAAGCCGGTGCGCAGCAGTAACTCGGGATTACCACATCATTCCCACTGCACTAGCCAATATGTTGCCAGGAAGACGACCCCCATGCAACATCCATGTCTGTCTGCGGCTGTGAGGTAAGTATATATTAATAGTTTTAATGAAATGCGAGTCCTTTGGTGCGCATTCATTTTGTGAGTGTGTAATTCTAGTTTCCTTGTGTGGGAATGTGTGGTTTGAGAGTGGGTGTTTTTGCGTGTCTTTGCGTTCGAGTTTGTGGGAGAGTACAGTGCGGACCCGGGGGCGCCACGGTGGCGAGATGTTTAAACTACCTTGCCTGCTATGCAGTAGGTCGTGGGTTTGACCCCGACCCTGACGCCTGTATATTTGGAGCTTTACATGTTTTTCCCGTGGTTGCGTGGATTTTTATGGGAGTCTTCCGGGTTTCCCCTCCACATTTAGAAATATGCGTTTAGAATATTTTGCTTCTATAAATTTCCACCTGATACTATGCTACATCGTTGAGCTATCATTTGTGGCCAGGTCGCTTCTGAAAAAGAGCTATATAGTTCAGAGGGCTGTATAATAATATTTTAATAGTAAAAAAATGTTTTTTAATAGATTGTGCACACCTGAGTTTGGTGTGTTTGTGAGAGCTGCTGTGTGCATGTGTTTTGTATGATATCGTGTGCTTGTTTGTGTGTGTATAGACATGAGTAATGGTGGACTTAAGGGCGGTCTCGACTGGGAATCTCTTTAGGTTCTCTTTGAATTAATGCGGTTTATTTTGCGTAAATCCTATGTGGAATCAGAGTTAGGACGAGTATTGGTTTACACGATTTCCGTGATATGTTTAGGTCTTATCTAAACATTTTTACATGTTTTTAAAACCCTGTGATCAAATACATTTGTAAATACTACTGTTGCACTGTTCTCAAAGGTGGTACTGGTCTTTATCATGTGATTCACACGAGACCCAGTTGCCTTTACTTGCCTTGGTCCTTTTGGAACCAACATATCTATCATGCCTGGCCCACTTTTTATTTATTACATTGTTGGTGGGTTTTTTTTCTAGAGTTTAAGGAAAGTAGCTATTTGGCAAAGAACTCGGTGAGATTAAATGATTTTACAATATACGTAAAATGAAGGGTAAATATGTATTAAAAAAATTGACGTGTATACATTGCTTTCTTTTTTTAGTAAGCATATCGGTCACTTATTTGTACTGTCAGGTTACATTCTAGATTTGAAGCTTTCGTGACTGCAAGGATTCATACTCTTAGGTTTTTTCAGTAAAGTCACGTCGGTAAAAAATAAAAATAAATAATAAAAATAATAGAAATAACAAGAAATAAAGTCATAAATATTTATATTAGAATAATAGAAATAACAATAGAAATAAAATAAATATTTATATTATAATTTCTCTTGTTTTTTGTTTATTTTTTTTACCTACGTGACTTTACCGAAAAAACCTAAGAGTATGTCAGGTTACATTTTAAATGTTATTTTCAAATTCTTCAAAAAATATTACGTGTAAAGGAATTAAAACTAATATTTGACATGTGAAAAATAACAAAAAGCAAAAGGAAGTAGCATGGCCAAATTATGACTTAATTTGCCTTTTCATTGATAGAGGGCACTTGGCTGTCAAGAAATTGCCACCTGTTTATTTTTTTGTCGATTGTCCTAGGCCACAGATGATTAATATACACCTAACCTACCCTACAACATTCAAATTCTATCATTCTCTCGTTTAAATATGAGGTTTGTGGAGATGCATTTGTGAAATTAAATCAAGCAAACATTTCTAATTAAATTTCTGTGGACATTTAGGTGTCTCTAAGTGCCTCATTGGTTACATAATAAACATGCAGATATTTGTAACTGGAGATTTTGTATTTATGTAGTGGTAAAAATATTTTCTTATGATTCGGCAGCTATTGAATTGGACATTAGATTGTACTGATTTTCTATGATAATATATTGTTTTAATACCCAGTTTAAAATTCCTCTCATCTTAAGGTTTTTGGTTTGTCTTTTGAAATTCATGCATTTTTATTTGCTTAATTACTTTGGTTTAAGGTGAATGATTGCAAGTAGAAATATTTTCTTTTCAGCTTGGATCAAAATATCCCATATTCTGTCTGGTACTCTGGCAATTTTATATAATCTTAAATTTTCACATGTTTTCTGCCATATTTTCATGGAATTAATCGTTTCTATCGTTCACAAAGAAGCCAGCAAGGCAGTCCGTTAAGGGAGACTTTTGTTAATATGATTCCAAAACTGAAGATCTTTAGACAAACGGATACTTGGTTTACAGATAATTTTAAGATTCTCAAGATTTTTATTACAATTTGATTGTACATATACACCAATAGAGAATATAATTGGTAAAAACACTTATGGATTAAGGCCCTCCACATACTGTGTCTGTCATGGGGGTTGTTTAACTGTACTTGCGTACTTTATATTATGGTCAGTTTAGGTTTTTGAAGTAGAGGGACATCTCTCGGCACTGTTGTTAGCTATATGGCCAGGAATCGAACTTATGTTGCTAGTGTACCGCACTAACATTGCTCCACCTAATTTACTGTAATACATGCAGATCTATAACACACGTACAATCCAATCACCCATGCATATAGAGTACATCGTGGTGGTCAAGCACTTTGGGAGTGAGGGTTGGTGGCTCAAATAAAGATTTGTGAAACCCACAGGTGGTTGCATATTTCCACATGCAAGTGGGTACATGAACCCCTTTGAACCTTTGAGTGTTCACTTTGTATTCTGGATACTCCTACCCACAACACTTGTTATTTTGAAAACCATCGGACAAACATCTCAATGCACCAACTGCTCTTCTAAAAGTCTCAAGGTTCAGTGGGGTTTTCTAACTAAAATTGAGTTGTGATTAAATATAGCAACATCACCCCTTCTTTTGAAAACTTGGCAGGCCCTTTTTGGTAAGTAAGCATAATAATTACAATTTGTTTGTGATTTTGCAGTTATGGCGAAAATGGGTGAAGTGCCAACAGACAGGCGGACAAAACATTGCTCGTGTAAGGGTGGCTTGGATGGCTCGAGTACGAGCACTGCACAAGCACCGCTGTGTTCCTGGATAAAAAATATGGGCAGCTACCTCTGGTTAAACCCGGTTCTCAAGTGTAAAAATTTTATGGTCTTAGCCTAGTCAAGGACTGCATAAAACTCATGTAAATGTATTTATTTTCACTTAAATTGGCTTATTTTATTCCTAATATCAAAACGTTTAGTTTTGTCTTGCGACAAATATTCTGCAGGCAATTAAAGTTTACCCATAATGTGTTCATTTCATTTATTAGGTATAGCCCTGTGAGCCATGCGGCTCTTGAATCGGGTTGCAACCGCAACACACAAAAACATGAACAAGAAACATCTTAAAGTGACTACGCGCAACAGAAAAATCCAGAAAAAAACAGCAAAGTCGTCCGGAAAAAGCACTGTATATTAATGCTGTGTGCAAAAATCCCAGTGGGATGCAAGTCAAACAATAACAACCATAAAACTATTTAGATTAAAGTTGTCAGTCTAATCTTGATTTGAAGCTTTCGTGACTGCAGGAATCCATTATCTTTGTTTCTTTCGATAAAGTTCAGCAGTTCTACTGCTGGATCATATTTTTTTACCGCCTGAGGACGACCGCTTGTGTTGCGATCGAAACGTCGTGATTTATTTTATACCTACGTGACTTTACCGAAAGAAGCAAAGAGTATTGTCAGTCTAACTCTGTACTACAACAAACAAATATGGCTAAAACAACGTTTTCGAAATCACCAAAATAAAGCTATAAAAAATGTAACAGTGATCATAGTAATTGTGATTAAAATTGAACAATAAACGATATACATAGCATGTATGACCAAACTTTGCTTCGCTAGCTGGAAGCATGAGTCACTCCATAACAGCAGGAGTATCCGTAGGAGTTTCAAAAATTTTAAATGCACCGTTAAAGATCGGCACACTATAATCAAAACTCGATATATTGTGCAGCGGTCATCCGGAGCAATACATTTGATTTCAGGCCACTGAATAGCAGTGGCAGCTAGAGGTGTACAACTCGTCTAGAGCAGTTTTGAGTGAAGATTTCACAGGTAGTGATCCAAGTTGCAGTTTATTGGCGATAGCATTCCAGACCCTGGGGACATCAATAGCAAAGGCCCTTCAGTATTTATACGGCAATAAGGAATGTGAAGCTGGTCACATTTGTTCTTCGAAACAGTGAGGAGATCCAGCAGATAGTCTGCTGATTTTTTTGTAAGTACATCATGAATAAATAAGACCTGATGCACAAGCCGTCGATCATTAAGAGATGTTAAGTTTGACCCAATGTAGAGATCGTAGTGGTGGGTCCTATACGGGCAGTTAAATGCAAATCTTTGTGGATAAAGAGGTCCAATTCAGAAGTAGTTCTGATATCTTATTCTGGGGTCTAGTCTGCAAAAGTGTTTGACTGCTCGCTGCAGAGTGAAAATTGCAAATTTGTCTTGTGACATGATGGTAATACTCACAATGACAAAATTGGGAAATAAATAAATCCCATTTTATTTCAAGCAGCTTTAATGGCTTGCTCAAATTCGATGTGGTATGCAACAGAGCATATACGTAATACATGTGCAGGCGAGGTTACAAACTCGCCGTATATATGTTAATCTAGTTCGAAATAGTAATTCACAATCCTGTAATGCAAGGTTTATTTAAAATATAATCTGCATATGCATCTAATAAGCTACCTAATATAAAGTTACACGAAAATACTGTGAAAATATGTTCTTGTAAGTAAAAGGTTTTATTATACTGTACCACCAAATATCAGCAAAAAGATCATGTCCAAGAAAATTATACTCCAGAAGGAATAAGTAGGCCTTTTTGGTTGTTTTGGTTAAGGTGAATAAACACATGACTAATCTACTGACAACACTTGGGAAATTCCCAACTCATGGTTAAAACTTCCCAACAAAAACTTCCATTGCTTTGTTTGTAAACTCAGCTATTCCAGGTCCAGCGATAACGGTATATGCATTATATATCTTGACTTGTGGTTTGTAAAATTGGGAATCTAAAAATTTTCACAAGGAAATATATGCGAGTGTTAAGTCATTCACTTTTCATTGTTGAGTGAAGCTTTGTTAGATGTCCTGACGAATCAGCAGTGCTCTCATCTGCCATTATAGTCCACTTGTGGTTTCACATGTCAGTTTCATGCAAGATGTTGCAACATTTTGATACGAGTGTGGCTAAGGAGGTCTGGGTTGGATTATAAATGTGTTGCTTTTAGATGGTTTCATGGAAACCATTGGTATATTGATGTGATGGAGTTGCTTTGTAAGAGTGGTTGAGTATAATATGGAAGGTACAACTTTTATATTAGATTATGCAATATTTAGAGAAATGTACAAAGGAAGAGGCCAAAACTATTTTAAGAAAGATATACAGCAGAAGCTAAAAATAAAATTATGGATTTTTAACCACTGAGTTTCCATTTGACTTAATATATTTTAACAAATTGTTGTTTAACTTTCATCTGCTGTATGTGAAGCGTAAAGTGGGTTGGGTGAGGTGGTAAAACGTCTGTTTAGAAAGTTGACACAAACCTGTTTTTAACTGATTACGCAATTGCAAGAGCAAAACAATTCTTCCCTAACATTAATATCTGTTGAAGGGACACAACTTGAAAAACCCATCATAGTATGTTTGCTTAGGCCCTCTCCCCGGACCCTTAATATTACGCATATGTAGCAGACTTTATTAAAGTGGATGATGTGCCCTGCTCATGTGGGTCCACAGACAAACAAGTGCTGGGTGGCGCTGGGCAGAGGAGCGGGCTATGGTGGCGAGCCGCTGGACATGGCTCACTGCGCAGGTGTCCGACCTGGAGTATCGCATCCGCCAGCACAATGAGCTGTACCGCCAGATCCGCACCAACAAGGCACGTATACGCGTGCCCTGTCTCTCACAGGCCATGGTAGTTTGTGTGTGTGCATGTTCTATAGCCATGTGGGCATGAACATTTCCAGTGTGCAAGGGACTGGTGATGTTGATGGTTATTTTAAAAATATTGGTTGACATTGCCTGCAGTCCTTCAGTGATTTGCAGCTGCTATAATTACATTGGGATATATCTGTCAGGCCAAGGTTAGCATGGAGGGAGCAGCTTGATAAATATTGTTCTTTTTTTGTATGCTTATTCTGAATGTGCATTTGTTCACGTATTTTACTAATATTTCATGTTTTAAATCTGATAAATTTGTTCAATTTCATTTTGAAGTAATTTGACTGCAACGTGTTCTGTCCCAAGGGGGCATTCATTTGTTGGCATATGTAATTGTACATGTTTATTTGTTTGGGCAGTTTCAATAACTGTAAAGGATACCCAAAATTTCATTGTAATTTGTATCTGTACTAATAGTAAAAACTGTACTTGAGATGAATGCACAAAAAGCTTAAAAAAATCTACATAACATATTGAGGTTACTTTACCTATATCAAGATGAATTTAATTTTTTTGTTTGACACTATTACAAGAAAGTGAGTAAGTGGTAGAGAGGTTGTGAATGCAAAAACAGCCTGCTAATTGAAATGAAATGTTCTCGTGAAATTGTTTAAAATGTATGTTTTGGAATAACATGGGCATTTTAGTTTTAATGGGTGAAATAGTTAACCAAGCAGCTAGCTTGGATTTCTTGTAATCGTACAGTTTCAAATACGGCAAGTCCTCTATTTACGTAGGGGATGCGTCCCTGGAAAACGCGACATTCGGCAAAACAATGTAAGGCAAAACCTATTTTACCATTAATATAATGAAATTAATTAAGGATGCATTCCTGGGAGTAATTTTTAGGTCAAAAGTAGCAGAACATATTTGTATTAGTACCCTAAAATCATGAAATGTACCCAAAAATATGTTGTATAGCAATTTTAAACACGTTATTTAAGTTAACACAGAGTTCTCACCAGAGATGGTGGCGGAGATTGCATTTAGTTGGAGGCCTGGTGCAGGGTAAAGGGGGAGTTGAGTTACGGTATCGTGATGTAGTGAACACTGCTGAGGCTTGAGCTCTGGCTTGGGTGGGCGGGCGCCCATGGCGTAGTGCGTTAAGTACGCAGCTCAAACTTCTACCACGTTATTGTCTTTGAATTTTTCAATATAATGTTACAATTAATCGTGCATTTGAAATCGAAATTGCGTTGGCAACGTTGTGAAACAACTTAAATAGGAGCAACCTAAATAGAGGGCTTTCTGTATATCTATTTTACCATTAGATTTTTCAAATTTACTTGGAAAGATGTGCATTAAAATCCTGGTCAAGAGTCAACTCGGCCCTTCAGTTCTCCAGTCAGTAAAATTTAGTAGCACTTTGGGAGATGGTCAACAATAGTATTCTACGGAGAGAATGGGCCCCAACAATGGGAATGTTGATTGCCATCACTGGGTGAAAGCTGTGAACGAATATTCCATTGCTCATATGAGCATGAAGGCACGTGTTTTTTATATTTAAATGAATATTGGCAAAGGGCTGAAAGTTAATCTAATGCCTTGAATGATATTACATGATATTTCATACACACGTGCTGTATAGCTCCAGTAAAGTTTCTGCAAACGGTCTGTTAGTCATGGCCTCTTACTTAAAAGTGGTATTTCCATTTTAATAGTGAAAAATAATGTATTTCTAATGCTTTTTAAGGTCAATATTATTTATTTTATAGCAAAAACTGTTTGTAACGGTGCCCTTAATGTAATCATTCTAACAGCATGCACCTTCTGTTTGTCTGTCCCTTGGGCATTATTGCATTCACTGTCAAGTACATTCACAGTACGCATGCATAGCATCACTTTGTAACAGAAGCCAGACATACAAATGTTGTTAAACATAGAAACGCAGCCATAGATAAAATAGACCAACTTGTATCCTTGGGTAGAGATTTAGATTTATTAATTAAATGCCTGAATAGTAATTTTGAATACTGTGCATTGCTGTACTGATTACAGCCTTGTCCACTGAGACTGTAATCGGTACAGCAATATAATATTTTACTTCTTACAGACTACAGTAAAACCCCAGCTAGCAACACTCATTGGGAGGGAGCTCTGGTCCTGTGAGTTGATAAGTCCAGCTAGCGGCAAAATGAATTAAAATGAATGTAACCTATCACTAATTATCCTGAGAACCCTAATGAGCATTACAAACACATAACATGAATGAAAATGAGTTTTAATACATGTACTGTACTCTAAACATTTAAATATAATACATCAATAAAAAAACTACTTATATTTGGTATGTGCATTGTATTCTACTTAGTAGTTATGTACTCGCCATCGAATTATGTTGATGCCATGGAGGAACAGGAAGGAAGAAACAAACATGGAGGAAAATAGCTACAAATAGTGCTACAGTGTAGGGAAACTGCAGTGCATGCAGCAACAAATCCTGTGCCACCTACTGCGCATGGCTCTGCACTGCCACTCTAGGTGTTGCAGGAGGCTGTGCAGAATTATTTTATTATTCGCCTGGCACTGGTCCGGCTAAATGTGAAATTCTGCTTGCCGGGATTTGATTCCGAACCATTTCAAAGGATCATAAGCTTAGCGTTCCCATAGTTTTCACACAATGCATGAGTATTAATATATACACATATGTAACTGAGAAAGGGCACCGTTATGTTTTATATACAGGGTGCTGTGATGTTGGGGGAGCCTCAGGCACCAGTGGACCTGATGCAGCGGTTGGGTGCAGCAGGCTCCCTGCTCAAAGGTCCACTCGGCGTTCGAAAATCCACTAGGGCCGAGATGTCTCCCTGCAGCCCCGCGGTGCTGCTCAGCAACATTCACAAACAGGTTAGTAAGTGCACTCTTTCATGGGCGAGTTGCGCGTGCATATTCATTGAATTATTTAGATGAGCACAGATGAGGTGTATGACAAGTTATATGTTTTTACTTCCGTGGACTTTATTTTACATCAAACGTTTACTTCAGCACAAGTACAATATTTAATAAATTCATGTGTTGATACCTCATGGTACGAGCTTGGTTATTTCTTTAAAGTGCGCACACCATTATGCAATCTGAATATTTTTTGTTTGTTTCATTCATGGTATAGACATCTTTGATTTTAAATAATGGAAGTTTAATTTGCTTTAACAATATGTTGCTTGTTATGTAAACATTTCCCTTTTCGGTTGTCAGCTAATTGTCAGCTGTGGCTCGTGGGCCACATGCAACTCATTGGTGGTTAAAGTGCGTCTTGATAGAGATGCCATTTTTTTACTTTGGAAGCGGGAGCTACCTGGCACTTACCTCTGGTAGCGGAGCCAAAGATGGGTATTTCCAGAGTGCTCCCGCAGATAAAAAAATTCAATACCCAACAGTTAACCAGCGCGAGCGATTCGACCGCGTGAACACCCACGTGGTCATTTGTGTCTTGTGGCTCTTGGCCATATGGAGGTTTTAGTATGTGGCTCCTAGTGTCACTTTTGTAACCCCTAATATATTCTTAAGGCAGACATGTTTTTCCCAAATATAAAATGATCATGTTTCTCCAAAAAGTTTATTGCAAGTCATTGCAATGAAGTGTGGAATCCAAAAGTCAATGTTTATTGGCTTCTTGATCAATCATTGAGTATTGTGGTTCTCTCAAAGTTTTCCACAGCTTCGTAATGATGCAAAACAATGTATCCACAGAGCTCGCAGCTGACGCAGACGCTGGGTGGCCTGGTCTCGCCTCTCAGCTCCATCTCCCCTGGCTCTCCTGCCCACTCCAATCCTTCCATGCCCCAGCTCAATGGCACCGTGCCTGGGTAGGCCAACCACACTTTTTTCCAAGGGCATAATTTGAATGCATTCATGCGGGGAATTGACATACCGTTGTTATCCGAATTTGTCACCCAATAAGTGACTGAAAGTTAGATAGGGATGCAGTATCAATGAATTACTAGCTTGTATAACTTTACAAATCCACACTCTTCAAGCTATAATTAAAATCGTAACAAGTGAAACAACATTTTATTTTCTCTGCCACATTTGTCAATAGGCATGTGAGGTGTGGTTGGAAAGCTGTTGCTTACATTTAGGCTGTTTGATGGTTCCCTGTGAGTGTTAAAACTTATGAAATTAAATATAATTGACTCTTTCATCAGAACTTGATTACTGTTACAGATCCAAGTTAGGTCTCACGGATCTGCCGACCATGGTCAGCTAAATTAAACTAGTGCTTTGGTGGAAAAAAAGTCCTCGTCTCTCATTCATTTGGCAATTATATAAGGGCTTTCAGTTGCATTGTTAAACCCTATTTTCACTGTTACTGACATGCATTACAAAGTGGCCATGTTTGGAAATGTTTCTTTTAGCCTTGCTAAATTTTGGCATGGCTGGTATTGGATTCCTACTCTTTGGTTCTTTCGGTAAAGTCACGTAGGTAGAAAAAATAATTGATCTTTCCCACCGGAAGACGATTGCTTGTGTGACGATCAACGTCGTGATGTATTATTTTTTCTACCTACTTGACTTTACCGAAAGAACTAACGAGTATGGATTCCTGCAGTCACGAAAGCTTCAAATCAAGATTGGTATGGGATTGTTTATAGAACATTACATGCCCTTGCTTGCCCAGGCCGGAGAATGGAGGGTGTGCCGATAGTTCCACAGAAGGCTCAGATGTGGACGAGTCTGATGGATGTGCTGCCATCATGCAGTCTCCACCCCTGTCACCACCTGACAACACCTGCGTGGCTGCGCGCACGCGACCCCTTCGGGACTTCCGCAAGCGACGCACGCTCCGAGTCGGCAATGCCTATTTCCTCAGCCGCAAGGTAGTGTGTTGCCATTAACATGCACATGTAGTGGGAAGATTTCCCCATTATATAAAGTATTATGCTGTATTTTATACATGTCCTTGATATCTGCACTTAGCATTTGTACAACAGATGTGACAAACCGTATCCACTGTTGTTATCCAATCTAATATTTTCGCAAGCATAACTCGTAAAACATTATACTCCTAAGTATATAGTTATTGTTTGAAAATATGACCAAAAATACGTTAGGGGCCGTCCATAAATGACGTACCGCACCTGGAGGGGGGGGTCAGACATTTGTGCCGATGGGGGGGGGGGGTTGAGAAATGTGACGTCACATCAAAATGCGCAACTTTAATTAAATATAGACAACACGTTCTACTTAATTAGATTTTTTAATAAATGTTTTCTCCTATAACATCAGAGTGCAGCGCCACTTTAAATACGCACTACAATGACAATTATTTAAAGTGATTTGAAGCATGTTTTATTTTCAAAATGTTAACATGGTTTTGGGCGGCCCCTTAATCCATTTTTGCGTACTGCACTTATCCAACAATGATGGTATTGCGATGACAACGGCATGTAGAATAATATCTGAAATTAATTTGTGTGAGCTGTGAAACGAGTACAATAATTTTTCACATCTTGTGTACAGGATTTATGGAATGTAAAAAATACATTACGTCATCTTATATAGATTTATATCGTCTTAATCGAAGGCATTTTATAAAGATTATAACATTGTACAGCAGGTGATAGTGGTTAAAATAAAGAGAGTGGTTATTAAAAGTGGTGATGTAGTTAAGTTGACCGGAGGACAAGTGGGAGTGTTAAGGAGGGGTTGGGGGGGGATAGGCCTGATATTAGCTGGGGGGGTGGGGGCAGAGAGTAGGAGTTGGTTGGGCAAGGGAGAAAAGATGGGGTTTTAATTTATAACTTATGAAACCTAAAGTTATTGTGGTGCGTTGGAAGTAAATTTAAATACTGCTCTGGCCATATTCCCACCTCAGGCCCAGCGCCCTTTGACCACACCCTGTGGCTGTGAGCCACCACTGGCGTGCATCGTTTGCGCCTCTAAGGTGGTCACGCACCAGCCCTTGGACCAGGACACCATGACGGTGCCGGAGAGGGTGGCACTGCTGCGCGCCTCCTTCCACCCCGTGCTGTCTTTCCCACACGGTGTGCCACATTTCACTTTGTTGACTGTGCTGCCTGGGCAACAGCTGGAACATTTTCAAGTTCTCTCAAAAGAATAGTATACTGGGGGACATCTCATTGATGTTTTAGGTTACGTGTTTCAAAATATTTTTTTGGGGGACAAGTGCAGTTAACTTAGTCCTTTCACCAGTGGGGGGGGGGGGGAATATGTCATTAACTTTTATTGCTGTTATCTCCAATATTTTTTTATTATAATAGCGTTTGAAAATATATTACACGTAGTGCGATGTATTTACTTGGTATTTTTACTTTCATTAATGCCCCCTGTTTTTGTACAATTTTCTCACTCCAGTTTTAATTTAAACAGTTTTGCAAACATTGCCAATACAATAATTACCCTTTTTTGAAATGCCTGCTGTGGTGTTATGCACAGAAATTCCCTTGCAAGAGCGGTTTGGTGGCTTGCTTAAGCAACTGGAGTGGCAAGCAAGGCTGGTACCAAAGGCTAAGGCGAATACCCTGAGGAAATTCTGCACGCCTAACAAGTGGGGAGCTTCTGGGGGACTCTTAGAGCGTAAATTGCGTCAGAAGCTTGACACAGGACAGCTGCCATCTGAGCGTGAGTGCCACTTGTGATAAAAGTGTTGGAAGGTTTCTGAAATTCCTTAGGTGGATTTATTACATATCATATAGTAATGAAATGAATTACACATCTCAATTTATACCATGATATTTTTGTTTTCTTTCCAGAGTTAACTCATGTAATAATTGTCATCTAACTTTTTTATATTGTTTTTCGTGTTGTCCTTCCCCCGCACCTCCGATTAGCACGGTTGGCTTTGTACAGTGCGAAAGACGTTCAACATACATATGTTGTGTTAAGGCACTTGGATGTAAATCAGGGTTTTTAATTTGTTTCACTTACACGATGGGCACTAAAATATAGTATATGTGCCCCCCACGTGTGCTTCGAGTAGTTTACTTGGTTTGATTTGGACAATAACATAATGAATACCACTTGTTGAAGGTGGTGTTCTAAATGTACTTTGGTATGGGCTTGGCTGTGGTTAAGTTTGCTTTCTGCACAACAAAGTACCTAAAGTAAAACACAACAGCCGAGCAGAAAGCCTGCAAACAACAGCACAGTGAGATGTGAATGAGAATAGTTGATGAGTTGTGCACTTTTTTGTCTAACATATCTTAAGAGACCTGACTGCTGTGTGTTTTTAAATTCTGAACAGGGTTCGAGTGGAGCAGTCTGTTCCTGGAAAAGTCTATGCGACAGTACCTGGTGCGGGCAGACCTGGACCATTCCCTGCTGGAACCCTCGGACACTGAGGGAGGAGACAGCTGCAGCCCCAACAGGAAGCGCCGGCGTTCTGGCACCGTTCTCGGTATCATGCAAGCGTTTATATTTTGACATTGTAAACCCAGTTGTACAAACGCTTATATTCATCACCAGCCTCAAATGAATTATTTCTAATTTCTCCCGGTTATATTTAAATTATCGGTGTGATGTCAAGAAACAAATACATTCTTATTTGGGATGACGCTACTTTGTATCAAACGAATGGTCCTGGAATTTGTCGTATAACTACTTATAAAGTCACCTCCATTGGCACACTCTTTGTTTTTGGTCTGCAAAAAATGCTAACATGAAGAAAAGTTATTCCATTATCTTAGCCTGGAATGGCCTCACTGCATCTCAGGATCTTTTCAGTCGTGTCGTTTATCAAGATGTTTGGCCATTACCATTAATAACTGTTTGGCATGCGGGAAGAAATGTGATTACCCAGAGGAAATTCACACGAGGGGTATCACTCAACACTGCTATTGTCTGGCCACTTTCCAGAATGATATATTCTGAGCGCTGGAATATGTCAAATGAAGTGAAAATCCCTGCTTTAATTACAGTGTTTTGTGGAGCATTTTTGTTACTGAGCAACTCTCACTATACTTGAGAAGCCTGGTTTTATCACAGCTGGCTGCCTGAATGTGATCCCAAAGTTGGTGCTGCTCAGTCCTCTGCTGTGTAATCTAATGACTTAAAAAAAAATACATTCACCCTGACGTGAATGCCTTCACTTGTCATACATGTAGTCCTGAGAATGATTTCCCACCTTTGAATTCCATATGAACACCATTGGTTCCACCTGCAGTTTGTTGTACTATAAATCTTTTGCAAAAAAATATGCCAACTATATCAGTACCCATGTCCACTTCCTTTAAAATGTGATAAATTCTGTTTCTTCTGTGCCAAATTCCCATTAAGGTATTGGATGGGCTGCTTGTATTTTCATTATCTATGCATGTAATGCTGTTAAGTATTTTTTCTCTCATTGCATCCACTTTAAATTCAGCCGAAGTGCCACAGCTATTCATTTGTCACTATATCGAAGCGCTTAAGAATTTTCCTAACCCCTTAGATAATTAGTGTCAAAGTTTCTTTATTTACTTGGGTAATGTAATCCACAATTTTTAAGAATTTTAAAATTATTGAAAAATGATTTAAACATTAAAATAATTAGCATACTTGACGGGCTATTATAAAACGTTACTTTTAAAGTAGGTTGCAACCATTTTTGTTCATTAATTGGACTTGGTTAATGTTAAAAATAAGGTTTATATTTTTGCCCACTGCACTCAGCTAAGTATTTCCATTTAATTTGAAAAACAATTCTAATTACTTTTACTCGGTTATTAATGTTATGCAGAGTCACATGACTTATCTTTGAGTTAAAACGCCTCTTTGTGTCTGCTGCAGTGCCGAGCAAAAAGTCGCGAAGTTTGCGGAGCTGCAGCTTCACTGTGGGAGACTGCCCTGATGGGGTGCTGGGAACCCCCATTAGGCACACACAGACACCTACTCTGTGCGAAACACCCACCACGGCTCTCGGCACATCAAGCCAAACTTCAACACCAACTCCATCAACTTCCGCACAGGTGATGACGGAGACGGTAGCACACAAAATAATTGTATCTTGAGTTGACGTGTACATTATTGACACGCTGGCTGAAAGAATAAGCCTTGACACATTTTCAGACTCGTAGTGAATGTTATTGTCAACTACTGTTTACACAGTTTGCTAGAAGCGCTGTATGGAAATGTTTGAGATTAAATATGACCATCGATTACTAAAGGTAGAAAATAATTATTCAGCTTTATCTGCAGTGTAAAACGTGATGCTAAGAGTTGTGGTCCCTTTTGTCTGAACCCAGAATGCAGTACGGCGTCGCAGGGGTGAGAGCTCATATGACATAAATAACATCGTGATCCCACTCTCTATGGCTGCCCCAGCCCGGGTCGAGAAAATCCAATACAAGGAAATCCTCACTCCAGGGTTTGTATAATCCTTTTTTTAGGCTTGTGTTGTAGTCGAAACGTCGTGGGAATTTTTATTGTTTTATATTTGTATGATTTTATTATTTTCCTTCTACGTGACTTTACCGAAAGAACCAAGAATATCTTAACACCTGTTTTGTTGCCAGGAAAAGGGGAAAACCTATTCTCAATCATGTACTAAATATGTATGTTCCTTATTATAAAAATTTGTGGAAAGGCATATGCTATGATGAAAAATTGAGTGGCTAACAAAAATATTGTTTCCCAAAATTGCTGGTTGCTTAATTGTTGTTGGTTCTTTAGGTGGCAAGAGCTGGAGCCTGTGACTAACCTGCAGGAAGTTAATGTGGAGGAAGGAGAGGTAAATATTTCCCATTCCTTTCAAAATTGTAATCTTTGCTTTTTTGCTGTTGAGTTACGGAGTAGATGTGCAACAATGTAGTGTGCATTGTAAAAAAAAAAGTGTTTTCTGTAAAGTTCAAATTATTTGTATTTATTGGGACTTGGAAAAAATGGATGAATAAAATACAAATTAACAAAAACAAGTGGAGTTGACAACTGGAAAATAAAGCATATCTGTGTTGGTAATGGGTGTGTTCTCTGGCTGTGTGGCATAGGTGGAAGACCTTTCAGATGAGGCGTTTGCCATTCGCCATGCCAAGTGTGAGCAGTTGGAAAAGGCTCGCTGGTGCGTCTGGTCGCCTGCAATTCAGCGTCGTACCAGGTCCGTATCGTGAGGGCACATGGCCAGGGACTATTCCAACATCCTTAATTGCATGGCACGCAGGCCACTGATGGCCCCTGGTAGCCTTTAGTGTGGCCCTTGACGTGCGGCCCCCGACAAACGTGAAAACACTCCTTGCAGGCGGTGTGGCGGTCCTCATACTAATGTCTTATCGGTGAAAGTGGCCTCCCTCTGAAAATGTTTTAACACTGTACTGTATAAATATTTGTATGTGATTTTAAATTAAAGACTTGATAAAGCTGAGTCTTGCTACATTTAACTGCAAATGCTGTCAGGGAGTCTGGTTCAGTTGGAATCTTCAAGTTCCACCTATAAACATTTCTCATTCAGAAGGAATTTTTTACTTGGCCACTGCTTAACCCCCCCCCTCACCCATGTAAAAGCACCTTAAGAATGTATGAAAGGAACTCTATATATAAGCTGTAATTATTATATTTGATACTCAAGAGTGCTGCATATATGACTTGTGACTACATCACATGAAGGAATATGCATAGGATTAGAAGGAATGCAGTATTAACTTTTTGCCTAGGAAGTGAGAAAATTAAGGGAATAAATCATCCCTTCAGGCTTTGTGGACACATTTTGGCACCTCGCTCAAGTAATATGTAAAGCCCAGAGGTGGCCTGTAGATGTCAACTACTAGTTGGAAAGACACATTTTTTTTAAATACAAAAAAACTCATTTCCTAATTGTCACTCTCGGACAATAATAATTCATAAACTTTGTATTAATTATTGACAATCATATTACAATCTTGATTTAAAGCTTTCATATTACAAGGTACATTGTTCATAATGTGATGTCTACAGTCAAAAGTGAAATATATATGTGTATTGCAAATGGCATTGCCACAGCACATTGAATCCTGTGGATTTGTTGCAGGTCATTTCACAAGAGTGTCTCAGATGGGCGTGCTACACCCCCGCCTCCGTCTCCTGATACGTCCATGTCAGGAGGCGGTGGTGAACAGCACTCATACACCGAGCCGCCGATCCAGCAAAGAACGACAGACAGGAGTCTGAGGGACTCTCTGTGCGAGTCAACTCGTTCGTCCACACCCGACATGAATGCCGAAGAGATATTTGTGGTATGTAATTAAAGGTTTCTCTTTATATGGGTCTAGATTCAATAGTGAATGGGTGAAAGAGAAGAATAGTGCCTTAACCGAGTTATTTTTGGCAACGATTTAATTGGGGCAAACTGGTGAAATGAATAAAATTTTACCAAAGGCAATATATAGCACTGGCTTTGAGGAAATTATAGGTGTCTAACCAGCATTGATCCTAGTGTTCATTGCTGCTCATTAAACCTTATTAGAACATTCACCCATGAAAGTTGGTCTAACCAAGAATAGGTTTTATCGAGATAAGTTATGCGTCTTATCTATAAAAAATATGTTTTTGTCTGTGTGGACATACCTTGTGACGTTTTTAACTGACAAAACTGTGGAGTTTATGTATAAAAAATGTACCCAGATACCACACGATAAGCCCCGGGATGAAAAAGCGCTATTCGTATTTCCCATCCGACAAGTTGAAAGTAGTTAAATTAACAATGTATTACTATTTATTATATTACTACGCTGAGCACATGCCAAGGCTCACATCTGCGCATGCGCAAGAACGCTGACTCGTGGTTACCCTAGCAACGCACACCCGATCTGTGGGGGCGGGGGATATTTTTTGTTCGTGTTCAAAATAAAAAAACAAGATTGAGGTAAAATTTCACACTGATGTCCTCTTCTCCCCCACCCCAATCTGTGCAGTAACTACTATAGAGTCGTTAGATACTACTATAGTCAGTAGTTACTCCTACTGTAGAGCAGGCGGAGGGATGGTGGGGGGGAGTAGCAGCCCCGCTCCAAGCCGGCCAAGGTGCCACCTCGGCCGGCTGGGCAATCTAGGCAAGGCCGGGGGCTCTCCATGGGAATAGGCCTCACCACGGTTCTTTGTATAGTTAGTAGATACTGCTATAGAGTCGATATATAATATTATAGAGTCGGTAGATACTACTGTACAGTTAGTATATACTGCTATAGAGTCGGTAGATACTACTATAGAGTTAGTAGATACTATTACAGTCAGACACTACTATAGGCAGTATATACTGCTATCAAGTCGGTAGATACTACTATAGATGTAATTACCAGAGAAACATACTCAAATTATAATTTTTAACCCGAAGATGCTGGATATAATTACCAGCGAAACGTCGTACTCAAATTATAATTCTTAACCCGAAGATGCTGGATATAATTTCCAGCGAAACGTCGTACTCAAATTCTAAATGTTGTGGATTCACTCTTCAAACACCGGTGGGCTGAAGAAGTAACTAATTGGCGTTTTGTTAACGTGACACATTTTTTATTGATTGGCCATGTCGGGTGGTGGAGGGTTGCAACATATTTATGCTTACGAGATCTAACCCAAAAGCCTTTATTATGAATAATACTGGTCGCGAAAGCCTACGTGTTAAACTAATGACTGTACAGTCACAGAGTTGGCAGATACTACTATAGTCAGTAGATACTACTGTAGAGCCAGATACTACTATCGAGTCACTAGATGCCACTATGTATGTCGGGTGTGTAGGTATATATGCCTACGGGGGGGTTAAAATATTTTTGAGGGGGGGAAGGTCGATCATTTTCAGAAACATTTTAGATCAAATATTTACCCGCCACTTTCTATTACTTTTTGATGCAGGACTTCTGCAAGCCTCTTATAATTTTGTTGACAGACAAATGGACAAACGGAACACCGGTCTTTCACAATAGCTTCGTATTTGAACCTTATGGCGGGACCCCGGGGTCCCGAATAAACGGAAGTTAAAATCGTAATTAATTAACTTTGGCGACTCCATTCCACCACGCACATAAACTCTGCGACCAACCTGGCGCGAATAATTATGTTGTCATGTTGTCCAAGCGCAGTGAGGACGAATGCGCAGAAGATACAAAACTTTGAAAATTTGATTAGTGCATTGTGTAGAGCTCGTCGAGAGGAATAGATTGCTGTATCGTTCGCCTTCAACAGACATAAAATGACGTCGCAACGCAGGTTATGCGAGAGCTGAGGGCTTATGGGACCCCCCCGGGGTTCTACCGTAAGGTTCATTTGTGTATGTATATGTTTTGTTTTTAAGAGAAGTTTTGAAATCAAATTTTCCCCTGGGCAATGCCGGGTACTTCCCGCTATTAATATATAAAAATGATGCAGGTTCCAAAAATTATGCATTACATGTACGTTATTGGATAAAGTTGTTTTAGTAAAATGAGTTGGATGCAGCAGCAGTGGAGCCTTGGTTTAGTTATTGAGTGTTTGAGTCTTGACAGTAGGCGGTGTTCATTTCTTCGTGCGTTTCAGGTGGTGCAACCATGGGAGCGTCGGACGTTCCCTCTGCGGGAGGAAGAGGAGGCGGCCTTGGCGGGTGGTGATGAGTGGAGCTCAGCAAATGGGCAAGACCCATCATCTCCCCTTGATGTAGTGACACCCCTGAATCCAGACTCTCCAATACCATCCCGTAACAACACAGACAGCAGCATTTGGCAACAACTGACAACTGGATCTTTGGCCCAAGGCATAGAAAAACGCGTACATTCGGCAAGCGACGTGGAGTGTACACAAGGCAAGCGCAATCTGCGCTCTACTGTAAGCAGGTTGGCGAACACGAGCAGCAGTGTACAGAACTCTGAGATGCATGCGCACCACACCACATCATCGGTGCCACCTGACCCACCTGTGGACGCCTCTAATGATGTGCAGCGTTGGTCATCGTGTGATTACGCGCATGCCGAAACCCCCCCTGGTGAGAAATGCAACTCATATGGCTCGTCACAGGGGCTTGGTCGTACCAGAGCAGGAACAATGACAAGGTACTCTGCAATGCTTCGAACGGCTCGTAGAACAAACTCTCTCTGATGAAGGTTGGGTATCTTCAAACCCCAAGGAGAACCACCTCAACAAAACATGCTTTTGATAGTCTACAGTGCTGAGCTTTGGGTTGTGCATTTTGCTATGACATTGACATTCTACATCAATGCATGTACATGGAATTATATTGCTGTTGATATACTCTCCATTTTCATGTTTCTAGATGGACAGCTTTTAAAAGTTGGTGGGATGTTGGTGAATGGTTGCCAATGTAAAGCAAACACTATATAACAAAAAAGTGAAAATGTTTAGTTTGGCTTAATTTGATAATGTGATTTAGTGGAGATGAACATGAAATGGGATAACGTCTGTTTTGTTTGATGGGTAACTTTTTTCTTCATTTTCTTATAAAGAGGTTATGTAACTGAGCAGTTGTTTTGACCAAATGTCACGTGTAGTTAGGTTTTTGTTGCTCCATTGCTTGCTTGTTGGAATGGTAGCCGAGAGGTCTCACGTGCACTAAAAATGGTTGGTGTGCACTAAAGTGTTTGGTATTTATTACCGCTATGTGACATGACTGGTTTGTAGAGCGAAGACATAATCCCAGTTATTACTGGCCGTCAGTGTACAATATGTATAATTCTACTTCGCACGTAAGTAGCATTTACTATTTGCTTGTGTGATTGCGAGCATTGTTGATCTTTTTTGATCAGAAGAACATAGTTTAATGTTAAAGGTATTTTGTTGTAGAAAGTTACGAATTGTTCTCCTGTACATATTTAAAAAATGTCTTTATACACAAATTATACATTTAGAAGCTGTACATGTACCCGGTATGTATATAACCCGCTGCTTTCGGGGAGATGGGCGTTATAACTTTAAACAAATATACCACTGAGAACATTGCTTAATACAATTAAAACAAACAAAAAAACCTCGATTAAATCTGCTGGTCATGCGTTCATACAGGTGATGTTATAAAATAAAAGTAAGGCATTCATAATGGAGGAAATAGTTTTCCATTGGTTATAAATGTGCGCTATTGCCACGTGATTCAAGTGGTCGGTGTTTACAATTTAAGGCTAATTGTGCACGCAGTTATGACGTCTGTTCAGAGTCTTAATTTACTAGCCATTTGCCCGTCCAAGGACGGGTGTATTGCAGTAAATTTGAAACTTGCAAGCAAAAAGCAGCGCGCGACGTGATATTAATTGCATCAATGCATGTGCAATTTGTAAGGGCGCGCAGTGACAGACATTTCATTCTAAGGTTATCCCTTGTTCATTATGGTTTCCTTTTTACTTTGATGTCTCAATAGCGTTACGGAGATCGCGTGACGTGAGGGTTCTGCCTTTGTAGTGAGGGTTGTAAGTTGACGCTGAGGAGGGGGGAGGAGGCTCCTCGCCCCCCCCCGTGTGGAGTGACCTCAGCCGCTAATTATGAAGGGGGGGGGGGGTTCCATTTGGAGGACGTCACAATGATTAATGAGGGGATGGTTTTTGTGGAGTGACGTCACCTGCTCATTAATGGGGGGTCAATGAGGAGTGACGTCACTTGAGCATTATAATTAGTGAGGGGATCTCCATATTGAGTGAAGCCATCCGCTCATGATTATTAATGAGGGGTGGGGTTGTCCATTTGGAGGACGTCACCTGCTCATGAATATTAATGCGGGGGGCTGGTCGATGTGGAGTGACGTCACGAGCGTGAAGGACACATTCCTGGGTGATTATATTATAGTAGGTATCCTGGAGGAATCTGAGCCAGAGATTTATTTTACAGATGTCCAGTGGGACAAGTCAGAAAGTTACAGCAAGCTACAATAACGTGCAAAGTATAGGAAAGGTAAGTAAACCACGAAATAAACGTGATTTCACCAGGTAAATCCCACTGAGCTATAACTTATTTTTCAAAAGCGACATGGCCACAAATTAAAGCTCAACTTTGTGGTGTATGTGGAAATTTATAGGTGTCAATCTGATATAAGCGCTCTAGTGTTGAGCAATGGGATCGCATTGCAAAGCTGTCAACTGATGGTCTATCTTGTGTATGTTTTCGCATTTAACTTTTCAGTGGGCATTACCGGGTGGTGGGCTCTACAAACAAACCAAGACATTTAAACGTCTTCTCTACATCCACGACCAACTAAATGGGGAAGCCTTAATCCAGAAGGGATTGACATGCCTGTTCATTTTATAGTCTCAAAGCACGTAGAAGCTTTACATGAAGTGTTAAGGGAAGTTTATAACATGCGAGTTTCCCCTGTACAGTGAAACAAGGAACCTATAAGTAGTTTTTAATCTGTCAAATTTAGAAATGCACAACCTCCCGATTCCATAATCGCCTATGGTTAAGTATTGCAATACGAACGAGACGAGGGTAAAGTACCGTGTTGAAGCACCCGATGATCGAAGCAACGGATGAAATTGCAGGCAAAGGGAAAACACGCATGAGAGCAAATATATATTTTAATGTGCGCAGATGATTACAGACACTGCACGGATACTGCGTGTGTACGAGCAAGTTGAAAGTTCCCAGAGTTAAGGAAAACACATTCCTTGCGGAGGGAGCTGGTAGGAACGTTGGGTTGCTCAGTCAATGGCCAGGGTCAACGGCGGCGTGGTGTATTCCGCAAATATACCCGACTGTGAGGGCGGGCACAAGCCGGCGTGAGTAGGTTTAACGTTGAGTTTTATAAGGGCACCACGGGGTGACCAGCCGCTCCAAACCCAGCCCCACCCTTCCCACCCCCCACCCAGCTCCACCCTTCCCACCCCCACCCAGCCCCTCCCTTCACGACGGACGGACGGACACAATAATCCCCTGTGGGCTGGTGTAACCAGAGGTTACTACCAGTAAAAACTCCATCTGGAGGTATCGGAGGAATATTCAACCATTTGGGAACTGGGTTTTTCTGCAATTTTACTGTGCCCTTTGGTCAAATTATATCACTGCAGTTTAACAAAAAGTATGTTTAACAACGCACCATTTTAGGTATACGTGCATTATACAAGAAATACATTATTTAACTTGGCCTATTGCAAAATAGACTTGTCTCAATGGGTCCTTGCATCCAGTCCAGTACTGTTATGTTATTGGGATTGAATTAAGTGGTGGCGCCAGAATTAATGCTCTGCTGTGAACCCGGTGGCCCGAGTTCGATTTCCGGGCACGGCTATCCTGAATGGCGAGTGCCATCTGAACCCGTTTCCGTGTCTCGCCTTCAATCCGCACTAACAATTTTGGTTTAGGACTATGACCGAACAACTCCCATGACCGACACGGCGTGGGAAGTTGTTCATCCAGCAGTGGACTTGCAATAGGGCTGCACGTTTGTTTGTTGGTATTGAGCCACGTAATTATCCTGCAGTGGCCGTTAATCACTATCGATCCTTCTATTCATAATCTCTCCATAGCTAGCACTCCCCCATCCAACCATTAATTTGCTCAAATTTTGCTTTAATCCACGCATCAGGTTCGTTCATTACTTCATCTATTTTATTCACCTCTATTACATTCATATGTACCATTGCTAATTATCTATAGGGCCTTGGTCAAAACGCTATATAACTTACGTTAAGATGAGATGCATCTTGACAACGCATTGATTTACCCCGACCACATGCAAACGGAAATGTATGCATGTCGAACTTATTTCGCACCATACATAACTAACCGTGCTCATCGGTGATGCGGGTGAACGATAACTAAACAGTGCATAGCTCGCAGTGGCTTGCACGCACTACCCCCTGTACACCTACGCCATCCCATGTATTGTGGGGGAGAGTATTCAGCATTTGAATGGGGGCAACAACGTAAAGCACATTCTTGGTAAAGTCACGTAGAAGGGAAATACAAAAAAATTATATTCATATTTCCCTTCTACATGACTTTACCGAAAGAACCAAGAATAAAGAATCCCTGCAGTCACGAAAGCTTTAAATCAAAACGTAAAGCACGTGCGCCCACTCGCCAACTCGCCCTTTGTTCGCACCCGGCAGGGCCTCGACCAATCGCGGGGTTGGGGGTTGTGGGTGGGTTGGGGGGGGGTGCCCCATTGCCAACGTCAACGAAGCCCGAGCTCCAACCACCACCGGCGCGCGCTGCCCCCCGCGTTGAAGGTGAATGGGGTGGGGGGGGGTGAATGGGGGTGGGGTTGCAGGCACGAGACGCGCGCTTCCCATTGGTCCGCGGAAGCGATGGAGGGGGGGGCGGAAACGAGCGGCATCGGCGCGCGACCGGTTCAGAGCGGCGGCCATCTTGGTAAGGGGAGCAAAATCGCGCGCCAGTTTTTGTCGCGCCGTGATGATGCCGGAGCTCCACTCTCCTAAACGCCACTGCAGCGTTACAGTCAGGAGTAAGCCCCGCGTTCGTCAACTGAAATGCAAATATATATTGTACTGTACTAGGCGACGTTTCGAGCAACGGGTCCATCGCAGCACGTAGGTCGGATTAGCGGAAGGAGGGGTGTTGGGAGAGACGGAGAGACGGGACTTAACCACGAAAGCGGTAACACCATGACGCCTGAATAACACAACAACAACAATGCTTCCCGACGAATGCTTAGAGTGGCGTATGAATCGCTACCTCTTGCCTCACAGACGAAGCAACCCGTCAACTCGTCGAAACCCCATCACCCACTCATCTCTCCCTGAACAACATGGCCGCTGCAGCCTCGCGGCGGCTGCGCGGAAGCCGCCACCACCACCGCCGCTGCTGCCACTGCCGCCACCGCGACCGCTGGGGCCCACACCGGCTCCGACCACCGAGATGGCCACGGGACGCGTGCTGCTTTTGTCGCGCTGCCTTGGCCGCCTCGGCACGGCGCGTTCGGCCTGGCTGGGGGGGAGCAGCAGCAGCGAGGCGAGCGAGGCAGCTCGGGGCCCCCCTCCTCCCCAAGCAGCAGCGCGACGGTGCTCGGGCTCGCTCCGTGCCGGCGGCGTGGAGAGCGCGGCGGGGAGGCGCGGAGTGGCGGCCGCCGTCACCTCCAGCCAGGCCGGTGGTGGGCTCGAGGCCGGGTACTCAGGCGAGTGGAATTATTCGTAGTGTGTTAGATCTGTCGGTCACTTCGGTTGAACCCACATGGGTAAACTCTGTTCTGTCCCGTAACATGTCACAGGCTTGTGGCAGTTTCACGTGGCCTCAAGGTTGCACCTCGCCTGGCACCTAGCCTGGCACAAGCGCCGCAGTGGCTCATGTCGGGTGGTTGTTTTGTACGATTTTTGTAGTCCGCGTAACGGCGGAGTTGTATTATTCTGCGTTAATTCGAAGTCTTTTGTGGTGAAGCGTAGACACGCGGGGATGGGTAGCACGTGCTTTGTGGCGATGCATGCGCTGCTCAATGTCACCCTCTGAGGCGGCCCGTCTCGCGTCCTCCGGCTTAAGAGGAAGATGCGGATAGTAAGAAGCTCCTCAAATGTGTACGCTGCGTCGGTAGAGTTCTACACGTATGGTCACACACATACCTACACATCCCAATGTTTGCTTTAGAATACGTACAGGGCTAAGTCGCGTCTTATAATCATCCGGAGATTACGGCAAGCCACTGCTCTCGTAGAGAAACCCAATAGCAGATGGGTTGGGGACTGCAACTGTGGCGAGATGTTAACTCCATCACCTGGTGTACAGGATGTCGTGGGTTCGATCCCAATCCCGACCCTGACGCCTTTATATTTTGAGTTTGCATGTTCTCCCCGTGGTCGTGTGGATTTTTCTCCGGGTCCTCCGGGTTTCCCCTCCACATTTTATAATCAACATCACGCGTTTACAGTATTTGGCTGCCATATATTTTCACGTAATTAGCCACTTTGTTGAGCTGTCATTTGTGGCCAGCTCGCTTCTGAAAAAGAGCTACATAGCTCAGTAGGCCTTACCTGGTAAAATGAAAAGTGATTGCATGCTGTTGATCTTCTTTTACACCGTACGTAGCCAATCGTGCTAATCGGAGGTGCAGTGGAATGACAACAATCTAAACACAAAGCAGTTCTAAAGATACAGCAATATACAGTACGGTATTGTGAATGGGGACACGACAGTCGGTCAACAGGACACGTGTGATGGGGTAAAGTGTGAGTACGTTCACCTCTCCAAGGACATCTGGCCAGAGTGGAAGAGCAGACTGGACATCTGTGAAAAATAGCGTTATAGCTCAGTATAAATCAATGTTCTGATTCTGATAGACGTACTCATGCCTCTCTACAGGGGCTTTCTTATGCTCTCTCTAGTAGAGGCATCTCTGCCAGCAGTGTTGTGAGCAAGTAATTTCAGGGCTGCACCTTTCCCTTTTGCACACGATGTAAGTTAACGTTTGGATGTGAGTGGTATAGTCTTAAGAAAATCCTTTACCTTGGTTACCACATACCATTTTCATATACAAAGATTACATTTTAAATTTCAAGCATTTTTGCGATACACAAAAATATATTCTCATAGACAGTGGTGGAATCCGTCTGTGCTTGGTTAACTTCCATAGGTTGAATATTATATTCCGATCTCAAAGTTTACAATGATATCATTGGTGTTATCATGCTGTTCCATGGATATGGAATTCAGTAATGGATTCACTCTGTGGCTTCGCAATGTGAACTGCCGCTCATCACCCACACATTGTAACGGGAGAAGCTGTTTAAATTCCATGTGATTAAAATTTGCACTGAACATCCACAGATGAGCAAGAAGCCTTGCTTCAAGAGTTCCCACTGCCTAAGGACCTGCTGAGGACAGTGCTGGAACACGTTGCGAGTGCCACCACATGCCCCACCAAACTCTCCTACACCAACTACGATGGGAGGCTCAAGGTGCAGTGCAGATTCGGATGAAAGTTGTCGAGGCCTGGCACATATTCGGGTTGAAGTTGTCTGTCTTTGGCAAGTTTTTACTTTGACCGAGACGGAGATACTTTCCAGATTGATAAACACATACAACTGATTCAAATTCCTAATCTTTGTAATATTTTAATTTAATAATGTACTGTATTGCAAGTTGAAAATTGTATTCTAATTGAACACTGCTAGGAAGCTAGCTATTAATTTGGTACATAATTGTCGTTGTTGGATTAAATAAGGACAGCATCCATCACTTCAACCGTTTTTCTGCTTAATTGACTACATTTTTAAAAATAAGTTTATATTTCTGTAGGTGCACTTATACTAACTATTATGCTGTGCATGTACTATGTTGCTAGATATATGCATATTGTCAGAGATACCAATATAAATTGTATTTCATTGTGAGTCCAAAGGATAGACTCATGCTCGATCGTGCAAATTACATTTCTAACATTGTATTGTCGAAGGTACCATGGTGGTAAGATGTTAACTACCTCACCTGGTATATAGGAAGTAGTGGGTTCGATCGCGACCCTGATGCCTGTATATTTGGAGTCTGCACGTTCTTCCCGTGGCTGTGTGGATTTTTCTCCGGGTCCTCCGGTTTTCCCTCCACAATTAGAGTATTTGGCTGCTATCAATTTCCACATGTTAAGCCACTTGGTTGAGCTATAATTTGTGGCCAAGTCACTTCTGAAAAAGAGATATGCAGTAAAACCTTGGATTGCGAGCATAATTTGTTCCGGAAACGTGTTTGTAATCCAAAGCACTCGTATATCAGTTGTGATCACGTGGCACTCGGCAGACAAAGCGTATACACGTACTACTCATATTGCAAGACCTCGCTCGTTTATCAAATTTATATTTATTTTAAAAAAATTTGCTCGTCTTGCAAAACACTCGCAGACCAAGTTACTCGCAATCCAAGGTTTTACTGTATAGCTCAGTGGGCCTTACCTGGTAAAATAAAAACGTTTTAGTTTTATAGTCTCAAAGATTGTGTGCTTTACCCCCAGCGGAGCGTACTGTCGGTGATGTGGCCAGTGAATCTGCGCACTGAGGGGTTCGGATGGCGCAAGTTGCAGGCAGAGAGGCATGCTGCTGCTCTCGCCTGTGCCAGGCTCAAGGTGCTTATTCATGACTCGTAACATTTCATGTAACTCGTTCTGTACATTACATGAAATTTCATTAGTTACAATATCTATGCATATCTGTGCATATTTTTTTTTATTTCTCCTGTAATGCGGTTGTTTTGATCTGATTTGGTTTTCTTTGTCATGTTTGTCACCCAGGTCACATCTTGAAAGTGAGACTGTTCTGATCTCTTGAGTTCTGACTTGGTTACATAAAATTAACTAAACTCAACAACCCCCTACCATTTAGATGAATTATCATTGTCTGGTTCATGATATATTGTTTCTGGTTTTTTTGGTCTTTTCTGTAAGATTTTGTTCATTATTTAAAATGTAATAGTATATAATTTGCACAAATCTCAAAGCATACATTTTCACGTGCACGATTCAATACATGTATCGTGAGCATACACATACATTTAAATGAGATGCGTCCTTACATGAAGTTTCTTAACATAACCGAGTAAATCTTTACTTAAAGCTCTCGTGACTACAGGAATTAATATTCTTTGGGTCTTTCGGTAAAATCACGTAGATAGGTTCAAAGAAAATAACAAAAAACTACGACGTTTCGATCGCAACACAAGTGGTCATCATCGCTTGTGTAGCGATCGAAACGTCGTAGTTTTTTGTTATTTTCTTTAAACCTATCTACGTGACTTTCCTGAAAGACCCAAAGAATAACACATTCCTGCGGTGGGAGCTGGTAGGAACGTTGGGTTGCTCAGTCAATGGCCAGGGTCAACGGCGGCGTGGTGTATTCCGCAAATATGGCCGATTGTGAGGGCGGGCACAAGCCGGCGTGAGTAGGTTAAACGTTGAGTTTTATAAGGGCACCACGGGGTGACCAGCCCCTGCTCACCCAGCCCCTCTTCACCCAGCCCCTCCCCACCCATCCCCTCCCCACCCAGCCCCACCCAGCCCATCCCCACTCTCCCCTCCCCACCCAGCCCCTCCCTGCACGATGGACACAATAATCCCCTGTGGGCTGGTGTAACCAGGAGGTTCCTACCAGTATAACCGAGTAACTATGCCCTTTCTCAGAACACCCTGATCTCAGGTCGTGATATGTTTTGTTCATCATCTTCAAAAAATGTGTTGCACAAATTTGAAATTGAAAACTTTGCATTCTGGCCTATGCAGACATTGGTTTTAATGCATTGGCACTGTGTTGCAGGAGCAAGGGTGGATCTCGGCAAACAATAAGCCTCTGAGCTGTAACGAATACCAGGCCATTGCATCCCAGCTGGGTGTACCAGAGAACCAGGACAACAGCCTGGCCTTGATCCCTCAAGCAAGAGATAATGCAGACATGGGAAGGTACCAGAGAAATAACCCTGCTGGGAGAGGACATAGAGGTGCTCCATTCCAGAGGTAGGTCCGAGTCTACAACATTACTGCCTTCTTCTTGAGGTTGTGTTTGCTGCATCATAACTGCGAGCAGTTTTGAATGCTTTCCATCTGAGGTTGAAAACAGCAGTGTTATCCATCTGTACGAATGGCGGGGTGGGGGGGACATGATAACTCGCATAACGATGACCCAATATGAAAAATAACCTTTAGTTTTAGGTTGTGATGTTATTAGGGATTTCCCTGATACAAAACCGGTCATTGATCAAAGGGTTCACTGTGCCCTCCCTGGCAGAGCCACTATCCGAACCCCATCTCATTGTGGCCTATGCACTGCTTCTACTCAAAGACATATATAAAAAAAAGTATCTCTTGCATGGGCATCCACTTTCCTATGGCAAAATTACCCTATCAACTAAATCACCATAAATATCCCCAATTTCATCACCTCTCAGAAGCTGAACAGATTGAAGTCTGGTTTCTGACTGGGATTAGTGACCACCATGGTCCCCCAGGTGTTATATTCTTGGGTCTATTGAGATAGCCATGAGATTGATGTGCTGAGCATCACCCCCTTGTGTATGCATGGGTTTTTTTCCAGTTATTTAGTTTACTATATGTTAACACATATATGTATGTCTGTTGAACTTCTTCCGCACGCACTTAGCCAACCGCCCTTATATTGGCCAATCATTCCAATGTAGCAGGACCCTCCTGCGAAAAAGGTCTTGAGGCTCATGGAGGCTTTACTGAGTAAATAAATTAGAATTATTACAAGCATCTTGCTTTCCACTCAAAACATGATTTACTCAGTGCTATGTGGTGCAGATGGTGAAGTCTTTTGCAAAACTTTGATCAGTGAATGTTGCACTCATATGTTAGTTATTCTTGTGTTTGGTGAAAATAGCAGCCGTTTGCATTTGTTTGTATTTCTCTCAAACGTGACAAACGATATAATAATAATAATAAATATGACTTACGCAACCTGGCCAGATTGGAATTGACAACTCTTGGCCCTCCTAGGACAAGAGAGCAGATCAGCCACGCTTCGGAGATGGCCGAGTTGATGCAGAAGTTTCCCAATTCCAAGACGCTACTCTTGTCAGTAGTGCAGATCGCCACCGCCTCCCCCTCTGCAGAAGTGAGTATCATGCTACTTATTTTTTTACACTTTAGAGATTTTCTAACACACTTTTAAGATCGTAAACGTGATGAGCAGCGTAGATTATTTTCCGCAACGTGTGTTCCACTTTTACTCTAAGTATTCACCAGATAATCAGATTTTACATTAGCTTCATGTACGATAGGCACGTTTTTCATATAAGGGGGATGGAGTGGTACATGCTAACCACTGTTAGCACGCTTCACCCTTGAGCCCGTCCACTAGAATTTGATTCCCAGACATGGCTAACATCATTGGCGAGTGATACCAGAACCAGTCCCGCGCTTCCTCTTTTTACCAACATAAACTGATGACAGTGGTGAAGTATGGTCAAAACCTGACTGACGTGATATGGCGAGACCTTCATCCATTGGTGGATTGAGTGGCTGGAAATTATTATTTGTATTTTATTTCAATCTTATGCATGGAATCGCTTAGGGTCTTATTCGTTCACTACATAATGTAATTTTTCTGGTCAGACCTGGCATGAATTCTATGCTGGAACACCTCTGAGTATGTTGCCGACGGCAGCATGAAACCCACTGTGAACTCTTTAATCACAGTATACAGGAGGCCGTGGGTTCGATCCCAACTCTTTACGCATGTATTTTGGAGTTTGCATGTCTCTCTCCCCATGGACACATGGATTTTTCTCCAGGTCCTCCGGTTTTTCCCTCCACATTTCGAATCAACAGGCGTTTAGCGCAATTGGCTGTGATACATTTTCACGTGATAAGCCACTTCATTGGGCTATCATTTGTGGCCAGATTGCTTCTGAAAGAGAGCTATTTACCTCAGTGGGCCTTAACTGGTAGAATAGAAATATTTTTGTGTTTAGTTTTAGAATTGAGCAGCAGTAATACCTGTAAAATCAAATGTCTGCTGATCTAACTGCACTCTCTACCCACTCCGCTGTCCCTTTGTGCAGAAGCATGTGCGTTTCACGGTGACGGAACAGCGGCCATTCGAGTGCCACCTGCGTCTTTCGTGGCCACAGGACATGGTGTTTGTGGCGCACGCTCCCAAGAAGAACGAGGCCATAAAACGGGCCTGCGCAATGGCGTGTGCCTCTTTTAAGGTTTGAGCAGCCGCCACCTGATTGCGTTCAATGACCTTTCACCCTCGGGAATAGCCGCACTGAACCATTCTAACAAGGACCCCGCGTGGCTCGTTTCTTGTCCCAGCACTCCACAAGAGCGATCATTTATCATGCTGTATTATCAAAAACAGTTTTCTGGCTGGCTGCCTGGCTGGCTGGAGGGAGGGGGACAGATGAACAGATGGTCATGTCCAAAGGATGTGCGCATTGCTAGTTTATTGTGAAGACAAGTAGTTTATTCTTGAGTTAGGTTATGCTATCCCGAAGCAAAATCTGATATTTTTTTATATTCTGCAGTTGTGTTTTTATAGAAACACAGCTCTGAATTTGACCATAGTGAGAGATGCCACTAACTCTGGGTGTCTCTTTCACCTTGACCCCATGATGTCACAACTGGTTTTGAGGGTGGCCTGGGTGAAAGCGTGCGAATCGCTTAGCAAATGGAGTCACCTGAACCACTGAAAGAGAGGCACGTGGCCCCAGGGGTACCGGTTTGATCTCGGAAGGCTGCCATGGGAACTCGTGTCTTGCCCAATTGTCCAGTGTGTGAACTTGCGTCGACTTTGGAGCATGCCTGCGAGTGCATATTAAATCGTTTCGCTTTGTGCTTATAAGCAATGTATTTCTATATACGTGATTTGTTTAATTCATTTCCTCATCTCTGCCCCCACAGGAAATGGGGTTGTTGGACAGCGGCAACCGCCCGCTGAGAAACGTTGATTATAATAAGACGGCGCTGCAGGACATGCACGCTCAGCACCGGCGACCCACTCCCATTAGGCTGCTCCCAGCCCTCGCTACACGCCTCCACGACTTCCTGCTGCAGGTTCAGCTTGCAATTAATTTATAACTGGTGACTGAAAAGCAGTGTTAAGCAGCATGGGAGGGAATTTTGTTGACTGCCGTACGCACTGTTGGAAGTTGACGGAAATGTCCAATAAACCTTTTTGGTAATGCTTCACTTGACAGTAGTTCACACAGGTAGATCTTGTCATGCTCACTGAGTTTGTTTTGATAGGCTGGGATATTTTATTGCTCCAGCTTCCAATGCTGCACGAAACCTTTATGAACGCACCATCTGGCGCAGAGTGGACAATAAAGATCTGAATTTATTTCTGAAAATGTAATTTAATAGCACTTTACCTTCCTGATGCACGTTGTAGATCTCCAAGCAATTATTTAATCATAGCCTGCTTCTCAATATGGAACAGGATATAGAGGATAAATTACCGCTGGGATATCCAATTATTTAGTTAATTAATCAATTTATCTACCGATTAGCAGTTTTATTTCTGATCATATAGGAAGAAAATAGTCTGAAAAATGTCTCACTTCGACTCCCACGTGTGCCGCTGGAAAGGAAATGATGGGCAGAGCATGGTGCTATCAGCATCATTGGCCTCGTCACACTGAGCAGTGCTTCGGGGTCCCTGCCTTCGAAGGGAAGGATGTGGGAACATTTTAAATTTATATAGGCACCTGAGTAATTGATCACGAAAAAAGTAGTTAATTACAATTTTTGGTCAACAAACTAATCCTCTCGCCTTCAGGGTGCATTAGATTAGTGGCTTGACAGGGCTGTAAACTGTTATTATTGTTTATGTTCCACAGCGCGAAAATTACACACAGTCCTCGGAGGCCGCGCAGGTGCTGGATCCAGCGGAGGAGGAGGCATGTGTGCGCTGCGTGTTCACGGGCCGCCCCTACAAGCCGTTCACCCCGGAGCAAGCGCAAGAGCTGAGCGACGAGCTGCTGTCGCGGTGGCGCGCCGCCAACCCACCCGTGACCCCCGGCGAGGACCCTCTGCCCATCCTGGACCATCGTGACGAGATCTTGGCCGCGCTGGAGGCGGAGGACAGGCGGGTGCTGATTGTGGCGGGCGAGACGGGCTGCGGCAAGACCACCAAGATCCCGCAGCTGATCCTGGAGAGCATGGTGTCGCGCGCGGGCAACGGCGCCCACTGCAACGTGGTGGTGACGCAGCCGCGGCGCATTAGCGCCGTGTCGGTGTGCCAGCGCGTGCGGCAAGAGCTCGGACCTCACCTGCGCAGGAACATCGGGTACCAGGTGCGTGGTGCTCACGACAGTCGTGTTTTTTTCAGGCTAAAGGGCATCCTTGCAGCAACGGCGTTTTGGCTAACCCATTACTGCATCGCGTGCGTTCAGATGCGCTTCTGCGGCCGTCTGGAACTCCCTTCTGATATTAGGAAGCATCTGGAGCTATGTACTTTTTAATCTGAATTAAAAGCTCATTTCTTTAAAGCTGCTTTTTGTATTTAGTTTGTCGTCCTTCCCCCACACCTCTGATTCGCATAGTTGTATACATATGGCGCAAAAGAAATTATATATACATACAGGCGGCATGAGCAGTGTGTTAACAGCTTTTGTAGTATAATCATAATTTTAATGTGCGTATACAGCCCTTTTGTCATGATACATGCATTCATTCATGCACGTAATTAACTATTTATCCAATGTTTATTTAAATGATGATATCTTACATTTAGGCAAATGGAGTTAACAAAATAAAAACATTCATAAAAAATAAACATTTTATGATAAAAACGAGACTAGCATCGATTTTTTTTTATCGAGTAACAACCACCATATTGTGACAGTTCATTAAAGCGCTGTGAGGCTAGAGGGGGTTAATTTGTTGCATGCCCAGCTAATGCTGTTGCTAAAGTGACCAAACTTGCTGGTTTTGCCCGAATGGTCCCGTTTTATGAATGGCTGTCCTTGGCATGCAGAAGCATTTGAAAGAAAAATGGGATTTTGTCCAAATTGAAATTTCCTGGCCTCTTGCTCGACTCATGATTTGGACAAAGATTGGGGCTATATGGGTAATAAGTGGGGCTGGCAGTGGAGTAGGAGTGGCCAATGAGCAGTAGACGCGACCAACGTTAGAAAAGAGCGAGACAAGTGGCTGATTGGATCTGGCAGTCCTTACGCCCCTAGACTTAAGGAAGTAACTTCTGCCTGCTCACCTTTGATGGCCGAGCCTGGCACGACTCAAAAGAGGTACCAGATAGTTTTTCGACTAGCATCAGAGCCGTGCCATTATTCTCACATTTAATTAACTGTTTTAGTCACGTGTAGATGATGGAGTGATGACGCTGTGTCTTCACAGTGTACTGACGTCACATGAAATTAACGCTTAATTTGTTTCTACTTGGTCCTGGGCCAGAATCGGATGTCTTGTGAGGCCATGGTATTGCAGTTTGGTTTTGGCTTAGCCCGTTAAATAGCCGGTGGAAAACTACCCCTACCGTGAGGGCCACACGCTGGCCTGGCTTGGATGTCCTAACAGAAAAGGGGTACATGTGTCCCAGTTGAGCCTCCCAGAAATGTGATGTTTAGCTTCCGCTACCGTCGATGCCGCCGCGTCGGCTAGGTGCGCATGGAGAGTTCTCCTCCCACGCCGGGGGGCGCAGTGCTCTTCTGCACTGTGGGCATCTTGCTGCGCAAGCTGCAGAGCAACCCGGACCTGCTGGGCGTGAGCCATGTGCTGCTGGACGAGGTGCACGAGCGTGACGTGGGCACGGACTTCCTGCTGGTGCTCCTGCGCGACGTGCTGCGTCGCAACCCGCGCCTGCGCCTGCTGCTGGCGTCCGCCACGCCCGACACGCAGCGCCTCGCCCAGTATTTCGGCGGTGCGACGGTGCTGCGAGTGCCCGGCAAGCTGTACCCCGTGACGCCGTACCACCTGCGGAACGTGTGCCAACTCATGCAGCGCCACCCGCCGAGCAAGGTGCGTGCGGGGACGGCGCCACTCGTCGGTCTGTGCCAATCACTCGGTTTCCGTCGAGGAGTAGAAGTGACTCAATTAAATCCAAAGTTGCCCTCTTTTCGTTCAAGTAAGTTTTAATTTAACATTTCACTGTTTTGCAGAATGGAATTATTGTTGTAATGCTAACACCAGCAGACCATGTGACAGACAGATGCATGTGGATGGACTACAGAATGTCGCATTCTAACCCACGATTATTTAGCATGCGGACAGTAGTCTAGTTTTTTTGGATTTTTGTCATTTTTCTTATTTTCATGATAGTCTTTGCAGAATAACCCAAATTCCATCTTCCTCGAGTCCAGCCTCAAGAGATGTTACTGTATACGTATGTGTTGGTGTGCGTGCTTGTATGTCAGTGTGACTTGTGTATTTGGACAAATATTTGAACGAGGCTCCCAAGTGGATCTATATAATTGTATATTTGCATGACACACACGGTTCCAGTGTGCGTGTGTGTGTAACACATGTGCGCGTGTGGGTGTGTGCTGTCCCATAACCCCGGTGTGCAGGATTCTGATGACCCCGCGCCCGACCTGGATTTTGTCGCTGAAGTCGTGGAGTTTATCTGCTCACGTGGCACGCCAGGTCCACATTGCAGCTCTCTCATGACAAACAAATGGAAAATATTGATATCGACTTCACCACTAAATAACGAATAATACGTGTACGCTAGGGGTCGGTGGACCTTCTTCGGTTGTAAGCAGAAAAAGAATTGTGACTCAAGAGACATTTTACAATGCAGTCCCTTGAAGCTCTCAATATTAGTTAAAAAGCAGTTGCTAAATATGTGATTATTGTCATTGTGTAACTAACATCAGTGAAATGTATCTGTTATGTGCAGCCTTTAATTGATATGTAAGAACGTCTATTCGCTTATTTTCATGGATAAGTGGGGTCCAGTGGCAAATCATCATATGATCCAAGAATAAGACATGCACAATGAAATTACACTATTCATTGATTATGAGTTAGGGGAGTGATGTAGAGAATTAATCCTATCATCCCCTTTTTCCTTGACCTGGAGTGGTCGATGCAGGCACTAACTTTAACGCCACACTACAAAACCACACCCGCAGGAGGTGATGGTTTCGATCCCGACCCTGATGCTTGTATGTTTGGAGTTTGCACGTTCTCTCAATGGTCGAGTGGATTTTTCTCTTGAGTTCTCCAGTTTTTCCCTCCACATTTAGAATCAACATAATGCGTTTAACACAGCGGTGGCCAACTGACGTCTCTCGAACTGCGGGTTCTTTATAATCCACCACAATTGGCTCTGCCGAAGCGGCATAATGTAGAACATACTATCAAAGTATAAAAAACATAATGAATGTCTGCCTTACTGTGCCAAAAACTGTCAATATATGCACATATATATACTTGGCTCTTCGCATAATTCATCAGTACTTTTTAGCTCTTGGTCTGTTACAGGTTGGCCATCCCTGATTTAGAGTATTGGCTGCTATAGCGTTTCCACATAAGCCACTTCATTGAGCTATCGTTTGTGGCCAGGTCGCTTCGGAAAAAGAGCTAAATAGCTTGGTGGACCTTAACTGGTAAAATAAGAATAGTTTCGTTTTTTAGTTTACACAGCCGCACCTCCAATTAGCACTGTCTACTTATGGTACTAAAGAAGTTCAACATGCCTTGAATAGGTGGTGACGTCTTAGGTAATGTATTTTCTGCCTGCACTTGTGCTCGGCTGTGCCAGCTGTATGCTCTAATGCTGTTGTGCTGTTGTCTACAGGGGGAGTGCTCTGTTTCTTGCCGGGCTGGCAGGAGATTCGAGGGGTGATGGACAAACTATCCCAGCGTTTAAACAACCGCTTAGACAAGCACCTTATTCTGCCAGGTGAATCCCTTTTTTGTCTCAAATGTGCTGTCGGTATCTTGTCCTCTGACAGTGTCAATTCATAACTCTTTAATCACCCCATGTTAGATAACTGTCTGCAGAAAATGCTATCACAGAATTACCTTTGAGATTCCTTCAAGTGACCTTTTTCATCTACGATAGGGGAGAGCACTTTTCTGTCATGCCCTGCTACATGGAAACGTTTTGGCATGGCTGTCAGACCAATATAGTTAGATTCTTGGAGATAAATGTTTGCCAGTTGTTAAAAACCTGATTTAATGCATTTTTTGTGTGCAGTCATGGATGGCCATGGTCATCAATTCACCACACTTGAGAACCAAGTTTAATCATGAGCGAATTAAGCTTGAATTAAAAACCCAGGATCTTGGCAGTGTCAGCCCAGTGCATTGACCGCTGAATCATGTGGCTGCCTACTAAATCCCTTCGTCATCGAGACGCTAGGTCTACTCTCCATATGTGTGCAAAGTTTAAAGTCCTTAAAGATGACAATATGAGAATAGGTTTTTTCCCCTTTTTTCTTGCAACAAAAAAACACCTTTTACAAGGAATCATGTCTGCATTAACCACAATACTTGTGGTCAGAATGCAAACAAAAAACATACTCTGATAATATATACATTAAAATTAGATTCACAGCTTTAGTGACTGCAGGAATTACTCTTTGGTTCTTTCGGTAAAGTCACTTAGAAAGAAATAAAATAAAATAATAATAGAATACGACGTTTCGATTGCAACACAAGCAATCGTCATCAGGTACGATTGAGTGAGAAAACAAATCTTGTAAACTTAGAAATATAATGTAATACAACACAGAGAGTCGGCTAACATAACAGTCAACACCCTACCTGGTGGATTACGTTCTTCCAAAGATTGCTAAATTTGAGAGAGAGACAACACAGACACGAAAACACATACACAGATACAAGCAGAGAGAAACTCAAGCAGAGACAAACAGAGAGACATACACATAGGCACACAGAAACAACGCCTATGTGTCGAGATCTTAAATATAGAGAGGGGGGGCAGAGAGCGTGGGGTGGGGTAGAGAACAATGAGAGAGTTGTGTGGAACAGCTTCGAATCTAGTTTTAACCACCTCTACGGGAGGATTTGCCGTGCTTGTTTGTTTCACACTTCTAATTTAGCAATCTTTGGAAGAACGTAATCAACCAGGCTATGTGTTAACTGTGTGTTAACCGACTCTGTGTAGCATTGCATTACACTTCCTAATTTGACTAAATTTGCTTTCTCCGTGCTTGTTTGTTTAGAAGTCCAGTGCCTAGCTCCTCCGTCCGCTTTGGGCAGGCCGTGCTTGTTTGTTCCACACAACTCTCATTGTTCTTTACCCCCCCCCCTCTGCCCCCCCCCGCCTCTCTATTTAAGGCCTCGACATATAGGCGTTGTTTCTGTGTGCCTATGTGTGTGTCTCTCTGTTTGTCTCTGTGTGAGTCTCTCTCTGCTTGTGTCTGTGTATGTGTCTCTGTCTCTGTGTTTTGTCTCTCTCTCAAATTTAGCAATCTTTGGAAGAACGTAATCAACCAGGTAGGGTGTTGACTGTTATGTTAGCCGACTCTCTGTTGTATTGCATTATATTTTTAAGTTTACCAGGTTTGTTTTCTCATTCATTCGTACCTGATGACGATTGCTTGTGTTGCAATCGAAACGTCGTATTCTATTATTATTTAATTAAATTTATTTTTACGTGACTTTACTGAAAGAACCAAAGAGTAATATTTGCATTGTCTTTGAAACTGATTGGTCCACACCTTTTGTATGCCTTTTGGCATCCTCTGGTCTAACACCGTTTGAGACGAGGCTCAAAAGAAAGCTGTCTCTGGTGTGGACCAATCAGTTTCAAAGACAATGCTTATATTATCAGAGTATGTTTTTTTTTGCATTCTGACCACAAGTATTGTAGTTAATGCAGACATGATTCCTCGTTAAAGGTGTTTTTTTGTTGCCAGAAAAAAGGGGAAAAAACCTATTCTCATATTTTGGTACTGGCAAAGGAGGTCCCATGATGACAAATATGCTTAGCATGTCATTTTAATTTGATCGGATTGTATTGCAGGCTGAGGCCAAAGGTTTCTATCACTCCCGTGCGTGGTACAGTAATCGACATCAATGCAGAGGGTCAGGATTATGGTCAAGAGGTTGTTACGGGCCAGTGCTGTTGGTGCCACCATGCCTCTCCATCACTTCCTTCTCCTCGATCCAATAGTTTTTGGACGTTAAAATTTGACTTCAGTTAGAACAGGCTGGAAAAAAATATCCAACAGGAAATGGGAATTTTGAATTCTTTCGGAACTGAATATTCTGTTCCTGAAGAAGCTGCCAACAAGTAGAGCGAAACGTCAGACATTGTGCCGACCAACACGTGGTACAACCCAACAAAAAAACACATCAAAGAGCTGTAAAGCACCAGTGCGAAAACGTTATCGAGCAGCGAGATGTATATTTCTGGCCGTTTCCACGTGAGTAAACCCACATGAACATAGTGATGCTGCACGGGTGGCGCTACGAGTGCGCTAATGCCAGCGCTGTCCCCACCCCCCACCCCCTACCCCCGCGGCCCGCAGTGCACTCAAGCCTGTCGGTAGTCGACCAACAGGCCATCTTCCAGCGGCCGCCGGAGGGCGTGCGCAAGGTGGTGCTCGCCACCAACATTGCCGAGACAGCCATCACCATCGACGACATCGTGCACGTGGTGGACACGGGCTGCCACAAGCTGCAGCAGTATGACATGCGCACGCAGGTATGGCCATAGCTCCCTCTCTCACTCCCCTGAGTGGTGGCTCCACCTTTTGGATGAATCCCGCTAGTGCACTGCGTGCAGTGATGCCTCCTACTCGGTGCTATTGGGCAGGCCGTACGACTGACTGGTGAGTGAGAGTAGAGAGTTTTCAGGTATCGTAGTGCTGACTGTGCACGTGATGAGTGTGAGCGGTGAGTGTATGTGCGGGGTGTCAGGTGACTGATTGGCATTCCAAAGTATCGGTGCAGCACAGGCGAGAGGCGGTGGAAGCGCCGATGCAGCGTACGTCATTTGTGTTTGCCGCGCGTGTGACGTAAACTCGTGTGTGGCCACGCAGGTGTCTTGCCTTGACACGGTGTGGGTGTCTAAGACGAATGTGGTGCAGAGGCGAGGCAGGGCAGGCCGCTGCCAGCCCGGCTTCTCCTACCACCTCTTCTCCGAGGAGCAATTTGCCGCCATGCCCGAGTTCGAGACGCCAGAGATCCTGCGCACGCCGCTCGAGAGCCTCGTGCTGCAAGTGAAGCTGCACACACCGCACATCCCGGTGAGCGGCGGCCCACAGTTCTTCTCTGAACGAAATTATTGCCGAAATTTTTTTTTCAACAAAATGTTATATTTTACTTAGACAACAATGATCATGGACGAAAATAATCAAGTGTGACAATGACTCTGTTACTCCCCAACGAGCAAAGCATGACCTACAATTAGATGAAATTAGCTCGTATGAATGAAGACGCAGACTATGATAATTTAGAGACTGCAGTGTACTGGTGGAGCCCAAAATGGTGATTGGATGTTTTTAAATAAGACTATGTAATGTGTTCACTTATTGGGGGAGAATTAGAGAATGACTTAACGTAATCCAGACTAAGACTTCAATACAAATCCACTGCTTGACGAGACAAAGTCTGTGACTAAAATTGAAAACACCAAACACTTCCCCAGCGCTCGGGTTGCCACGTGGGAGAGGCGTACTCATGGTGTGATGATACGATGGTGTCGTCGTTGTGCAATGTGCAGGCGGCACAGTTTCTGGACCAGGCGCTGGACCGGCCGAACAAATACGCTGTGGAGGAAGCTGTGAGCATCCTGCAGGAGATCGGTAACACTGTGTGTGCTTGTGTGCACCAGGGTGGGGAGCGGTGGCGCAGTGGTTAGCATGCTGTTCTATGAACCCGGCGACCCGAGTTCAATTCCTGCTCACAGTCAACCGCAGTGACGATTATCTGAACTGGTCATGAGCCTCCCCTAGGCCCATGAGTATCTGGTGTGGTGTGTAAACATCACCAGTGGGAGGACAAAGGCAGCTGGGCGTGGTGTTGGCCACCCAACCCCTCGCGTGCTGTGCCGGCCTTCATAGGTGCTCGCTAACAGCACTTGCTCCAACAGTCTATTAAGGCTGTACGGGGGATCTTCGTCTTTCTTTACACGTGCCAGGATGAGGCACCAGTACCGTCCCGCTCTTGGCTTGGCATGCCGCACTTCATCCTGGTCTTGCTTTCTCATTAATACCATATGTGCACTGATTCCAGGTATGGTGGCGCACCCCTGCGATCAGTGCCCATGGGCCGGGATGCCTGGGCACTAAGAAACTAAGTGTCGGGAAATTATCATTTGATTGAACCACGCCCACACCAACCACGCTACGCCACTCCCAGTGATACGAATATTTTTTGGCAAGGGTTGGTGGATCACGCAGGTCACGCAGAATTGTAAATCTTCCAAAGTTTGTGAAATGACCAGGGGATGGCAGCACAGTGAATGGATTCCTGAATCTATCTGTGCCATCCTTTGGTGTCCCCTCCTGTGAAGGTTTTCTTTATAATTTTCTCCCACAAGCCAAGCATTCTGTTTGAATTGGTTAAATTACACAATAGAGTTTCTTCCTGAAAATTGGTTAAGACTCGACTTTCCTGGTTAAATCGCATTATTATTTAAATTGTTGTTTAAGTTCCAAAACATCACAATGTGCTTTAAACATATAACGTTAAAACTGCTTCCTTAATATTTTAGGAAACATTTCTTATCTTGTATTTACCGTTGTGCTTTTTGTCCTCTTTTCCCCTCTGCTCCTCCTGTGTTCCTCCCATCTTGTGTGTCTCGCCTCTTCCCCTCTCCTTTCTATCGTCTTCCTGCCGCTGCCTTCCCCCTCTTCCGCCTCCTCCCCCCCTCCTTCCTCCCCTCCTCCACCCAAGGTGTCCTGATGATGGATGAGTCCCTGACCCCACTGGGCGCTCGGCTCGCCCATATGGCGGTGGAGCCCCGACTGGCCAAAGCCCTGGTCCTGGCCACCCTGTTCCGCTGCCTCTACCCCGTGCTTGTCATCATCTCCAGCCTCTCGCGCGACCCCTTCCAGAGCGGCCTGCAGCAACGTGCGGCCGTCAACAAGGTGTGCGTGGGAGTGCGGCGCATTCCCTGCCACCCCCCCACCCCACCCCGAGCTGTGGTCGGCGTGTGGTGTCGCGTCAGCCCCTCCCCCTGCTGCGTCGCCATGGCGATGTGCGGTCGAGTGACTCCGGTCAGGGCGTCAGGACCCTGAAGGACTGATGAGTCTCGAGTGTAACGCAGTCAAGATTAGCGTCGCCGCTAGCTTTTTCATTTATTTGAAATGCCTCTTGCTGTGGGAGTGCTCCTACCTGCCGTGCTTCATTACATTTTCACATCAGCTTCCACCCTGATGAAGGAGCTATATTTCTGTAGTGCCAATCATGCAGAAACCTTTTGTATATGTGTAGCGACATCGCTGCATGTCGCTGTGTGTGGCCAGCCTGGGAAAGACACGCCATGCAATGTATTGCCACCACGGACACCGCTGATTGGGGATGCAGTACCGGGCCTCTTGGGGCTCTGGTTGACCCCGGAGGACATGTGACCGGAGGTGTCTACCCGGGAACCCCCAAAGGGGGGGCTGGGGGGACCACGTGTCGAGAGGAGAGCCTCCTCGAGAGTTCGAGAAGCGGGTCGTGGCTAGGGGCGGAGCGAACCCTGCCACACAGGATAAAAATCCGGGTCCCCAGTGGGACCGGATTTTTATCCTGGCTGCTTTTGTCTTCATGAAGAAATCTACGTTCTACGCCAGGAGAGGATTCTCCAACACGTGGACCCGGACCCGAGTTGGGGTCGGGTCTGTTGTTGCTAACTCAGAGTGTTAGAGTAGCTAGCCTGGTGGTCCACCACCATAGGTTATCTGGTAAAGGGGCAGTTACCCCTTCGTGTTAATAGTGTTGGTGTTAAGGTTAATAAATGTGTTGCCTCAATTAGTAAGCCTGAGTCTCCGTCTGTACCCACTACATATGTGTCATAGCAACATTCAGCAAATTGGCATATTAAATTCAAGTCTGAAGAATTTACTAAATCCTAATGTATAGTGAGCGTTCCACCTGTTCTATACATAATTACCCACTGAAACAACGTTAATGCGCTATGTTGTAACAAACCGTGTTTTAAAGCTTCCTTGAACACCTATGTTGTTTTCCGTAGCACTCACAGTTGAATGCACGATCTCAGTTACATCGGCTTGAATCATGAAGGAAGGGTAGCCTGCGTTCCTGCTGTCCCTATTAAAGCCTTTGGTGTACTCGCGGTACAAGCATGTGTAGGCCTGTCACAGACGTCTCTCGCACTCGGACATCTCTACTCATGTACCCCTTCCAACAATGACGTGCAGTAACCCTGTCGCGTAGTTTACCCATTGCCACCGTGGCCGATTGATTGCCCTCGCGTTCGTCCCACTGTCGTCCCAACGTCATTGCAATGTGTTCGCAGGCACGGCGGCTGCTGGCGGGCGAGACTCGTAGCGACCACCTGGCTTTTGTGAACGCACTCGAGGAGTGGAGGCACGCGTACGGCGATCGCGCCGATGAGCAGCACTGCGCCGCGGAGAACATGCTGCACCCGCCCGCCGTCAGATATGTGCAGGGCGAGTGACGGCCCCCACGAGCACGCGGCGCCGCGTCAAACACACACACTGCTGCATACCTGTCAACCCATATGGTTTACCCCGTATTCTTGTACATAGAAATTGAGTTTTCAGATCCATACGGCACTCAGCCGTTTCAATACGGGCAAACATTTTTTTGTCTATTTGTTCGTGTTTCTCCCTTGTGATGGGACTTTGTAGGATGAACGTTGAGATTTATAAGGGCACGAGTTAGCCAATAATAAGGTAGGCACTCATAAGGGGTTGACAGGTATGCTGCTGAGTCGCTCGTCGCATGAATACACCACTACAAAGCAAATTCGATGTCGTTAATGGTGAATAGTCGTATGAGCATTTGCACACAGTACTCAATGCGATGTTATTATAAGTCAAGTCAGAGGCACAAATTCGTGCAGTGCAAAAAAAGTTCAGCATACATACAATGTGTTTGACACATTTTCAAGACTTTCGCCCACACACAAATTATACCCAATGTTTTTTCCTCCTCAAACAAACAAACAATGCGTTGGGCACTCATTCCTGTAGGCAACTCTGACCCAGCAGGGGAAATTTCACACTCCTGTAACCAGTATCAATCTCGTGTCTAGGATTACCACTGCATTGTACCGTGTTCCGTAACTTCAGGCCAGGGTGCTGAGACAACCTGCAAATCGGAAAACCAAAAATTGCCTTTGAACGGAATATTTATGTCGGGTTTTTGTTGTGTATCTTGCTGTTTCAGGACTGATGAGGCAGTTCTCACAGGGCATTCACGATGCGAATTTAGTAGAAAACACGACGGAATGCCTGCACGACGAGGCACTGTGCAACGAGTATTGCCGCCAAGCCGAGCTCGTGCTGGGGGTGCTGGCTGCTGCCCTCTACCCCAACATTATACAGGTACGTGCCTGGACACGCACTTACCGTACAACGTTCACCTCGCACCAGCAACTGGACACACACTTACCGTACAATGTCCACCTCGCACCACGAACTGGACACCTTACGTACAGTGTTCACCTCGCACATGGAACTGGACACACCTTACGTACAGTGTTCACCTCACATTAGGAACTGGACACACACGTTCCATACAGTGTTCACCTCACACTAGGAACTGGACACACATCTTCCTTACAGTGTTCACCTCACACCAGAAACTGGACACCTTCCATACAGCGTTCACCTCACACCAGGGCCACAGCCACTGTGAACATTGTCGGTGTCCAGATATCCCCAAAATGTGTACTTTTTCACTAATAGACACCTTTCAAAAATTTCGAACAAAGATCATGGACATTTTTTATGTGCGTTTTTCTCCGTTCAACAAGATGAGATAAATGCTGAATATGTTGATGATGGAAAACTTGAAATACATGGTAGAGCACAAGTCTGTAGCGGGTAGTTGCGTAGATGTAATACAATTATAGTGCAGTCGAACTCCTCTTGTCCATTGCAAAGTGGAGGGTGAACGTCGCAGATTTGATCTGTAATCAAACCGATAACCACCGTGAACCATTCGTGAGTAGAACACCTATTTTAAAATGTGTCTGCGTCCCTGCCTTGCGCAGGGGTGGCAGTGGCTCCCGGGTTGCGAAGCAGCTCGCTGTTTGATGCACCTGCGTGCGTATTTTTTTGCCCGTTTGCTGTCAATTGTCAATCACGGTTGTGTCCCCGCGTGCTTCCGGATCCCAGCTGCGCTTAGGGGAAGTTACGCGGGAAGGCAAGCTGCGGACCGACAGCCTGGTGTGCCGCACGCGCACCGGCAGGGTCCTGCTGCATAGCAGCACCCTCAACAAGTGAGTACGACCGGCGTGAGCAGAACCAGCAATTATCAAGGCCACCGCTACTCAGCAGCCCGAGTATTGTTTACACCAGGGTTCTTCCACTGGCTATGTTTGGCTCATGAAAACGCTTGGAGTGGCCCACTGAGAGATGTGGTTTGTTGAGACGTTAAAAGATATAAAATGTATATGCTAGAGCAGTGGTTCTCAACCTTTATTGGCTACTGGTTACCCCCTTGTTGAATTTTGTTTCAAACCTTGCCCTGACCCAGCATGGTTCTCAGAAATAAATGCATGAATAATGAACATCAATATTTTAACCAATTGTCCATTTGGCAAGGTATCCTAACTAGCTAGGAACTGCAAGCGAATACAAAAAATTAAACTGACGCTCTCCTGATTGCTCTTGAAAACCGCTTTGTTTACGATCAATGAGTTTAGAAAATATTTTATATAATTCTAGGTTACCATGTGGATTTCAATTTCATTGTAGTTATTTGATATTGGCAGATTCATACATGCTTATTCACCAATGACTCATGTATGATATAATTTCACACGGTTATAAATCATGTCACTTACCCCCTGGGACGTTGCCACGTACCTCCAGGGGTCCACGTAACCGCGTTTGAGAACCACTGAGCTCAACAATACGCCTCCTTCCCATATCTATCTTCTTGTGTAAAAAAATACAACTTTTTTATACAACCCATCTGCCTTTGGGAGTGCACAACCTCAGCAGCATTGATTCAAGTCTGAACCGATTTCGAAATACATCGTCTCATCAGTGGGAGTCATTCTTGCTTGAATTAAGTATAATGAGATACAGATGAGTGAGATGTGAGTGAGCGAGAAAGATATCACCATGAGATAAAGATTAGAGAGTTATAGGTTAGTGGTCACATTCACAGACTTTCATACATGTCTCAGAACAATGTGACCCCATGTGTCCAACCATGACTGATGACGGTTGCTTGTGTTGCAATC
>CM025610.2:5614685-5694805 GCA_014621495.2 Entosphenus tridentatus
CCCCATGTGTCCAACCATGACTGATGACGGTTGCTTGTGTTGCAATCGAAACATCGTACTCTTTTATTTAATTTATTTTCTTTTTACGTGACTTTACCGAAAGAGCCAAAGAGTAATTCCTGCAGTCAGGAAAGCTTCAAATTAAGTTTTCATGACTGTGCAATACATTTTATTTTTCAGAATAAGCCTTTAAGCGGCCTTCATTCACAATAGTTGTATATGTCATTGGTGTTTATTGCATGACAGTAATACCAATATTTTTATTCTCCTGGCTGGAATTTAGCCAAACTAAGTGAAAAACTAATTTAACACGATGCTTTGTTGAGACAACTTGCAGTGAAATCATGGGCCAGTGAACCCAGTGGTGCTGGTCAGCGCTCTGACTTCACGGCCACCTCCAGAGTTGTGTTCAACAAACTCAACCACACTGATGCATATTTACACACATTCCTGCGGAGGGAGCTGGTAGCAACGTTGGTTTGCTCGTTCAATGGCCAGGGTCAACGGCGGCGTGGTTTATTCCGCAAATATGCCCGACTGTGAGGGGCGGGCACAAGCCGGCGTGAGTAGGTTAAACGTTGAGTTTTATAAGGGCACCACGGGGTGACCAGCCCCTCCCCACCCAGCCCCACCCCTCCCACCCCCCACCCAGCCCCACCCTCCCCACCCAGCCCCTCCCCACCCTCCCCATCCAGCCCCTCCCCACCCAGCCCCTCCCTGCACGACGGACGGACGGACACAATAATACCCTGTGGGCTGGTGTAACCAGGAGGTTCCTACCAGTAAAAGCATCTGTCTGCTCGTGGTGACCCTGTATATTCTCATGTGTGGTTTAGGACCGAGGAGGAGTTCCGTAGCCGCTACCTGGTTTATTACAGCGCCATGAAGTCCAACGGCAGGGTGTTCGTGCGCGATAGCTCCATGGTTCACCCCTTGGCTCTGCTGCTCATGACTGACGCGCCCATTCACTGGAGAGGTAATGTGCTGCCTTGAATTATCATACAGTACGTTATGCAAGCAGTTTAAATATATACACCACGACTCGGTCACTGCATCGCGTGCTGTCAGATGCGCTTCTGCGGCCGCCTGGAAAGCTCTTCCTTCCGATATTAGGAAGCCACTTTTAAATCATCTAGATGGAAAACTCATTTCTTTAGAACTGTTTTTTGTGTTTAGTTTATCATCCTTCCCCCTCACCTCCGACCACAAGTATTGTGGTTAATGCAGACATGATTCCTTGCAAAAGTTTCAGTTTGGTGTTTTAACAACTTAACACCTGTTTTGTTGCCAGATTAAAGGGGAAAAACTTATTCTCATACATTTTCACATTCAGATGGTCAAGCCAGATAACCGCGTCGGGAGCAGCGGAGTGTATCGCTGTAATGCCACTGACGTATTTAGCCCTTTCCCATTCCGAGACATCTGCAAGTTTCAGGATGGGTCCCGTTCACACCTGAATCTCAGAAAGCGCAAACGGCTGAGCGTTAATTTTATTTAGAGAGGCGTAGCGGCATTATTTTTAAAGACATTGTACTCACCGCAGAGAACCGTAGCGACACGACCGCACTCTATGATAGCCGGTGCTAAACCGGGCAACACGTCCTCCCACATGGCCTTGTGGGAGCCTCGGTTACCGATAGTCATTCTATTAGTTGTAGTAATTTTTTTTCCTTCCGGTTTCATTTTGAACGGAATCGGAAGGAAAACTTATGACGTACACGCACGTCAATCGGAACGGGAAAGAGTCTTTAACGGGTGCGCGTCCGCCCTCGTTTTCGTGTGCGGCGCAGAGGGGGACGGTGACGTCCTGCTGACGGTGGGCGACGGTGACCTGGTGCGCATGGCGTGCCGTCACGAGGATGCACGCCTGCTCCTGGGCCTGCGTGAGGCCCTGCGCTCCATGGAGTGTGAGCTGCTGGCGTCGAGCGAGCCCGGAGCCCTCCCCGCGGACGCCCAGGAAAGGCACAGGCAGTTGCTCGACATCTTGGTGGAGACACTCAATGCGCCGCAGGAGCCGTTCACAGCGCGGAGCTGATGGGCGTGGCGTTGCTCCTCTTTGGGCTTTTGTCGCTAATTTGGCCCGGCGTTACGCAACTGCTTTTGTTCTGTACACATGTGACCGCTTTTCTTTGGGACTGCGGAGAAGTTTTTTACGCTGAGCTCTGGCTTTAAGTGGTTGATTGCTGGGCGTTTTTTGTTCATTGAGCGCGGTTGTACGTTTGTATATATATCTGCAGGATTTAATCTTGAGCTATGAACATTTTAATGAACTGACGACCGTGTGTTGGTTAGTGGAAGGCTGTCATGCAAATGCTATAAAGCAACCATGTGGGTGTTTGTTTCAATAAGTAAAAGATTATTAATGATAATTTAAGCTATTGCTCGTCAGTCTATTTTTAATACTCAAGCAATATTTTGGTAGAATTACCACAAAATGGCAGACGATCAAACATGTCAGTGCCCTTGCACAACTACACATTAGAAGAGCTGTATGCTGTTAAATTTTTGTCCTCTTAAGTGAAATGTAGCAAAAGAATGAGGTTGCCAATTGTGGCAACAATTATAAATGGGTGGAATGGCTGCAATTAGGATATGAACATGTTTGTGATGTCGAGTGCAGTTGATGCCTTGGCTTCATCCAACGTCGCCCGAGAGGTTGATATTGGACGACAGATGAGTAAGATTAATTGCATAGCAGCATTAATAGGGTCACATTTCATAACAATTCCTCAATACCTTCTTGTATATGTGTACCCTCTTAGAGCACCAAAAACGCATAACAAACTCACTGCTCTTCTAACGTGCAGTTATGCACTGATACCACCATTATTGCTCACGTGATACCATCTCGTGGCAAAATCAATAAAAAATATATATTACAGTATTGAAAATGAATACCAGTGTCATGCTCCTTTCACATTGCATTTTCTTTCCAAAATTGCAAAGACAGGTTACTGAATTATGAAATGTCTTATTTAATGAAAGTCATTCAAAGTCTTATTTACTCATTTAAAGCGATGAAAGAGCACCACTGAGGCATTGTAACACTGAAGAGCAGTTTTTCGGAACTGGATTACTTCTACCAACTTGGAGAAAATGGGTCTCCACTCTCAGCCCAATTGAAACTTGTCAGGCTATGAAATCTACCGAGAGTGATAATTTGCAAAGTCTTGTGCTTATTCGTTTTTTGGTACATGCAACTTCATTGCGTTACGGCCACAGGTATTCTCGACGTGCTCAGCCAGACGAAGGCAGTGGCATGAATTATAAGATTCTGGATGCTCCCAGAATCTTTGTTTATCAGCACTGTGTGTTTATATTGTTGGCCGCGTCGACATATTTCGAAAACTGATATTTTTGGACTTTGCTTCTAAATGTTAAGCGGGGTTTTTTTATATTTTCCTTGAGCAATCGTTTGCTGCACTGTAATTATCATGTTACCGTCATGGCTAACATTGTTTGGCTCAGTAGAACTCTTCACTCAAAGGACATGCACTCTCTGTGCAAGGTCAAAGTTCAGCTGTCATTGCAATGGTATCAAAAATCCATTGAATGTCACTCTTGTATTTTAAAAAAACTATTTCAACAAATACAGCTGAATGCAACTGCTTAATAAACAGTGAATATGTTAATCTTATTTATTTGTTCATATCTATATGTTCATATGTTGCTGTGAATTTTATGTAGGTTGAGGTTCATTATTTTAATGTACTGTCATATGTTGTAGAGACATATCCTTAGCTAAAGTTGAAATACAAAGTTGTACATGTAAAATATGAAAAAAATTAAAACCACTCGCAAAACCCCTCATGTGTCAATCAGTGAACTCCAGTCCTTAATTTGATTTGAAATTAAGTCACAGTATGAATTGACTGACAATTGCATAAATTATGCATCATAGTAAAAGATGTGTAATTTATTAGCATTTCAGAAGTTATTCACAAATGTTGATCTGTACTATTGTAGTACAAACTTATCTTCCGTAAGATTACTTGTAATTTATTTCACGATATAAGTCAAATGAGATGCTTATTTCACACCAAGAATGAAAAAAAATGTGGGTAGATGGTGTGATTTTGATTCTGTTTTGGAACAGTACTTTTGTGCTGCTTTCAATTTACATCTACAGAACCACGACTGGACATCACAACGTAATACATTCATTGAATCGTCAATTCAATTTCTCCCGCATCAAAGATGTCCGCTTTACTTTGTGCACAATTTTGGAGATTTTTTTTTTATAGACGGTGGTCATGCTAATTTCTTAAAAGAGTTTACGAGTTCACTTGCATGATTCCTACTTTGCATTCATGGAATAATAACACTAACAAAAACTAAATCACCAGCTTAAAACCAGGCTGCAGTCTGCATTATAGACTGCCAGTACACTCACCCAGCTTAATAACCATTGCTACAGTCAACATTATAGACTGCCAGTACTCACCAAACTTAATAACCAGACGACAGTCCACATAGATTGCCAGTACATTCACTCCGATTAAGAGCCAGGCTACGGTCTACATTAGTTTACATTTTTTTAATTGTATTTTAGTCACTTTGATTTTTAAATTATTTTTCTATCTATGTGACTTTACCGAAAGAACCAAAGAATATGAATTCCTGCAGTCACGAAAGTTTTAAGTCAGAATTTTACAGTGTGAAAACCACCCCAATATCACACGGTGAAGCGACGCGATTTTTTTTCTTCACGACATTCCCCCGAGGGCCTGAAAGCAGTGCTGTGCGCTTTTGGTCATTAAAAGCATGACACGCATTCTCAGAGCTTCATCACAGGCTGGCGATCGCCTTTGACATGGTGTGCGAGTTGTGGTTTTCATGGCATGGGTCTCTTCATGGCACGAGCCCTTAAACACGTTCCTTCGGAGTGGGCAGGTCGGAACTTGGTTGGACAGCGCATTCGTGCACGACAGACAAATATGCACGACAGACAGACAAATAATCCCTGGTGGGCAGTGTGGAACCTGTTGTTCCTACCTGTAATATGCATTGTCATATAATATTCGGAAAAGTATTTTTTTATTGGGGGAGGGGGGTTAATTTATATGCTTCATGTTAACCTATAAATGTATTAATTTGTTGTATCTTTTACAAGGAATACATTTGCTTTTTTGGACAAACTGAATCACCTTAAGGTTGGGAATGTTGAAAGAAACACGAGGCAAAAAGATCCGCTTTTTTCTTTTCAAGGCTTCCATTTTATGAATGGAGCCCCCCCCCCCGTTCCATTTTGTGAATGAAACATCGCCCGTCTCCTCATTGGCCCGAGTCGCGGCGGTGCCCCCCCCCGCTCTACCAACCCCAACCCACCGCTCCCATTGGTCGGCGAAACTCCGCGAGCTCGATTAATTAAATCATTATATTCGGCGCCCCTGAGCCAATGGGAGGGCTCTGGTAGGGCGGGGCCGTGGTATGCACGACAGACATAATCCCTGGTGGGCAGTGTGGAACCTGTTGTTCCTACCTGTATTACATTCAAACGTGGACACAATTGGCTGGTTGTTTTGGTGTACACATTGAGGAAGTATTGTGTTTTTTCTGAAACTTTTAATCAAAGACATTCGTATTGATATTTACGTGTAAGAATTAGTATTTTGTTATTGCAAAAATACTGTGAATGCTTGTTAAAAAAATTAACGAAATGTTTAATTGGTTTTGTAATACATTGTTATACGGTACTGCAGGACAGCCATTGTAATATTGTACTAATGTACCGTATACTACTGTACGGTATTACAATTGACACAATTTATATTTTAGTAAAAAAATTACAAAAATAATTGGGAATATGATGTAGGTTGCCTTTTTTTTCAACCAAAAATTCACCAAATATTTCCTCTTCTCTATTCGACGATGGAATAGACGTGACCCTAACACGTGAACGCAAGACCTTGGCGACGTTCGCGATACAAATTATATTATCCACTCGAGATTTCTCGACGTGCAGATGTCTCGGAGGCAAACCACTGAGACTTGCTTTGCGCTCTCTTGAGACGCACTGATGGGGTGGCGGGGGGGGACATGCCCAGTGAACGTCCCTGTCGGGAAGGAATGCGCAGTGATGAATGTGAAGGCTGCCTGGGTATCTCATGAGATGGGACAGAGACGTTATACATGGTCAGCCTTGACACAGAATGAGGAGTCGTCGGAGCAGTGTTGTTCATCGTGCTACTGTCAAACCCCCGATGGTTTAAAATGTGTGGCGGCCCTCACACTGACGATGTCTTATCGGCGAAAGTGGTGGCCCCGCTTTGAAATTAGTGAAGAACACTGTCCTCGGGGCTTGTGGAAAACATAAGTAATCGCCAGCTATGTAAGTTATTGGAAGCCCCTTCTCATGCCAGAGAGAGCCGTGGATATGTAACTCACGAAGACATCTATCTCTAGTTCTGTTCCCAGTTTAAGTGAAATGGAAAAAATAATCTAGCATCTGTACCAAATATGCTTCTAGATTGCTATGTCAGTCACAAGCATGTGGAGCTAAAACATTTTCCACAGCAGAGAACTTGCACCGACATGGCTGAGTTAATGTGTGTACGATTAGCGAGGTGCATTTTTGTTAATGCACTCATTTAAACTATTTTATTTTACCAGGTAAGCCCCACTGAACTATTAGCATTTTTTAAAGGCGACCTGGCCATAAATTAAATCTCCTCAAAAATCGGAGGACCCGAAGAAAAATCCACATAACTACTTGGAGAGAGACATGTAAACTGCAAATCTACAGCAGGCGTCAGGGTCGGGATCGAACCCACGACATCTTGTATACCAGGCGAGGGTGTTAACATCTCGCCACCGTGGCGCTTCAATTGTCGGGCTGCACCTTTACTTTTCGCCAATTCAAATGCATGAACCGTTGTTTTGGTACTTTGAACTCCCATTCCAATTGTTTTACGAATATCTGTGGACAGTGACTCAATATTCCATTATGTAACAACTCCTTTCAGAATCCCACAAAAGGCTGGGAAATTACAATGACCCTCTCATGCATCGAGTCCACTGGAGTGGACTGCTTTGATTTATGCTGTAAATTATTATTGTATTATTATATGTAACATACGTGGGGGAAAAAATACCAAGACATTTGAGGGGGTTCCTTTGACTTCCAAAATCACATTGTCCAAAAACGCATTTGATTTTAATAATTCATGGATAGGAGGATCCCTCAAGGGCCTCTCCACTATTTATAGACGTGCACTGTTCAACTCGTCTGCTAATAAATGTCCCTCTGAGCTGGACCCGACGGAGTAAAATGTACTTCTATAATGAGCCAAGAATGTCTGTGTCCCGCGCGTGACGTCACTCCACGTCGGCCAGCCCCCCTCATTAATAATTATGAACAGGTGACGTCCTCCACATGGACCCCCTCCCACTAATTAATAATCATGGGCGGGTGACGTCACTCCACATGTACCCCCCCCCTCCCTCCCTCATTAATAATCATGAGCCGGTGACGTCACTCCACATCGAACAGTCCCCGACATTAATAATCATGAAGACGTGACGTCTTCCAAATGGACACACCCACCATTAATAATAATTATCGGGTGACGTCACTCCACATGGGGTTGCGAGGCGCCTCCTACCCCCTCCTCAGCATCAACTTACAACCCTCACTACAAAGGCAGAACCCTCACGTCACGCGATCTCCGTAATGCTATTGAGACATATTAGTAAAAAGGACGTCATGATGAACAAGAGATTATAACCTTTAAATCAAATAAGTCTGTCACCGCGGCCTTACAAATTGCACACGAAATGATGCAATGAATATCACGTCGCGGTCTGCTTTTCGCTTGCAAGTTTCAGATTTACTGAAATTCTCCTGTCCTTGGATGGGCAAAAGGCTAGTTTAAAAGAGTTTGATGTGATTATTGACCAAATGCATTACTCACCTTGTAGAGTTTTGCTGTTGACATAAAATTAAATGTAGAGCGTTTGCTGTTGATGTCGAATCATTGAAACGGTGGAAAAATATATATTTTTAAGTTTATATTTTTCCCAAGGAATAGCATCTAAACACAACTCAAAATAGCACTGACAGCTGCAATACAACACATTGGGCACAAAGTACATGGCTTAACATAACAAAAAAATTACCCAGAGGTGCATGTCATTGTTGTTCAATGCTCTTTGCTGGAAAAAAAACAATATTTTGGTGTCTTATTACTTGTAAGATTTTGGCAGATGTTTAATTTCTATTCCTAACGGTTTACAAAGGGTGAGAAACAGACTGATCTGTAAGCGTATAACAACTCAACAAGTCATCGAGCTCACGATAGGTCAATATATGAAGCTGGCCAATCTGACTACTTAAAACATTCGGAAAATGTTTGAACATGAAAATGTTTTTGACACCATCGGGTTTTACGTAGACGAGCAATTAATTCCATTCACAACAGTCTGCAAAGCAAAAGATGCAATTGAACATAATTGCCATCTCAATATGTTGAGCTTAATGACTAATAAAAACCGCCAATAAAATGTATAAGACAGAAACTTTAATAATCTCAAGCGTTCCATGCTAGGCTAATTAATTCCGCCTCCAACGCGACTATTATTGTTGCGCACATTCGCCTATCTGACATCCGGCGGCAAAAGATGGTGATCTCCGAGTTGGAGCTAAAGAATAAATCCATCTCCACATTTTACAACGGCCACAAAACCCAGCGTTTGACTCCAGACTTGTGCAAAGTCAACTTCGCGATGGGGAAGAGGCAGACTCAAACCTATAGCCACCTTCCACCATCCAAGCTATGGCTGGAGTTCGGGCTGCGCTATCGTCCAGAGGGGAAGCCCACTGCAGGGTTATGGAAAAAAAGTTCACGAGAAAGTTCTTTTTGGAGATCAATGGGAATCTGCAGAAGCATTTTACTTTGGAAAACATGTGATCCGAGCTTTTGTTGTCACGACCGCAATCGGCACGTGTTTAACGTTGCAAAAGAATGCAAACTTTGAGAGAAAATCATTGAGACTTACCATTGATGGGAAATGTCAGCGTTTACAACTCCACGTTGACAGTACGTAATTAGTGGCATTCGTTATATTTTAAACAGTTGCTATTGTGTACATATTCTTCGTATATAGATGTTGGTAGTAAAAAAAAGTTACATACTCGTGTTTTACTTAAAATGTGTAGACACGGTTGAAAATAAATTACCAGGGCGAGTTAATACCATTCAAGTCTCAGTCAGGGCAGATAACCCCTGTAATCGGGTGAATGTGTGTGTATGTATGCGTACGTATGCGTGCACGCACATACACACAATGGGCTACTGACAAGCCAGAAATATGACTGTCAGAACAAGATGGAGTCAGCATTTATTTCCAAAAACAGTCCGGTTACAGTAATTTTATCAGAAGTTAATGCTTCTACGGACGTCTTTCGGCCGGCCTTCAACACAACACTGCTTTGCAGAGTTCAGCACAGGAAACTCCGACGATACCAGACGTATCGACGAAACCATACGTATCGATGATGCCAGACGCATCTATGATACCAGACGCATCGATGATACCAGGCGTACCGAGGAGTTGTTCGAGGTCCGCATGAAATCTGTGAAACACACAGAGCTAGGTAGTCCCACTTGACTCTCGAATTCCTTCTGACTCATGCGGTGTCCTCAGCTGTCGAGGTGTCATATCTGGAGCCCTGCTGCTTCCACAACATACATACATATCCCTTCAAGTGAACACCAAACCACCGATACTAACAAAGATTGGCACTATTTAGGCTCAATGCTATTGTCTTACATTTATAACTAACAATCATTTCCAATATCGTCTAATACCAAAGCCATCGTTTATGCCTCTGTCGTTCACCAACAGCACTGCCACTTCCATCAAAATCCTAAACGTAACGCCGCCATCACCTTCACCATCGCACACCCATCATTACCAGCAGCAACACTGCCATCGTAATCCTAACGTCAACATCACTCTGACCCGCCATCGTATTTCCTCTGCATTGTGCTGAATGACAAAAGTGTGCTCTTGTCAGGGATAATGGATTCCCGTTTGACACGTGTGTAATGTGGTCGACATTACAGCTAACATACTGCAATGTAATTCCCGAAAACTTGCAACGCTTGTATACGCTACAAGCCATTGGTCATGCAAAATGTTCTTGGATAAATATTTTTTGTCAACACCATCATTACAATACTATGTTAAATTTGCCGTCTGGACATATCCCTCGTGGCGCTTTCTACCAGTAAGCCGGCAATGCCACCGCAATAAATAACCACCGTCTCATTCCTCATTCCTGACTCGTAGACAGTTAAAAGTAGTTTTACACCTAAACGAACTACTGAAAATGTAACACCTTCAACTTTCCAAGGTGTTAAAATGCATGGCAATATGAATATTACCCTAGAACTACTCCAGCTACGATAGAGAACATTTAGGATGTAATAAATATTCAAAAGTATTAAACACAAGCAATAGCCAGATTAACGTGTGGGAGATTAACTGCCAAGGTTGCAGGACATTGCAGCATTCGTTTCAACTACGAGTGAGCTCAACGGCACGGCAGGTCCGTCAGAAGACGTGCGGTGAGACGAAAACCGTGCTCGGTGTGCAGACATCGCTCGGCCTCACCCAGCCAGACCATCGACCCCACCACAGTCTCATCGCGGCCACTCGCCAGCCAGCCAGTGCGTGGGGGGCCAGACGTGCCCGCAGCGGGAACTTAACGTTACACGTGACCTGTATCTCGGCCCCATGGATGGCACTTGCAAGCGAGTTATACTCCGTTGCGATTTCGTGTGTTTTGCTTCACCACCGAGATGTATTAGGTTATATATATGTACTATATATTAGATGGGTTTTGCAGCCAATCATGTACGATTGTTTTTCTGGTAGCATGTACTTGTACGTGTTTCGAAAAACACTGAAATTACTGTTACAGAAATACCACGCGTAATAACGTATTCATACTCTGCCAGCTCTTTTGGGTCATTTACAACGGTCATTTCATTTAGAAATCTCGAGGTGTTTTTAAAGGCTATCAAAGCAACATTATCTTTTACAGAATGCCAAAACTGCGTGCAGCGTAATAACACAGATGTGGCAATGGATCGGGAGTGGGGGGGGGTGCAGTTATTAGAAGCTCCTCAGCCGTGCACGTTGTGTGTTGTGTTGTGTGTTCACAACCAATGGTGCCAGCCAGAGTGGTTGCAGATGCAGCACACCCTGCCTCTCCTGCTTGATTGAAGGATGGGGGGGGCATATCGGGTCTGGCCGGGCACATTCCGGTGAAACTGGATGCTGGGCTGCATGGGCTCGTGCGGGCAGGTATGAGAGCACGTAACGGTGGACACGTACAGGGTCTGCGTGCTCGTGTGTGTGCGAACGTGGTGTGCGCGTGTCCACACACACACACACGTGCGCACACACGTGTCTGTCTCAGGAGTGCTCCCGTTAACGTGTGTCACGTTAACGGGAGCTAGCATGCATGTGTGCGTGCTGGGGCGGAGGAGGCGGTGGGGGGGGAAGTTTGGAGGCGCTGTGACCCTTTAGCCCCTGCTGCCACTTCCGACCCGCGAAGTGCTTGTGTGTGTCCACCCTACAGCCCCTGCCCGGCCAGTGCCTCGGTGATGTCAGTGGACAGCTGCTGCTGCTGGCTTTGTTGGTGGTTCTGTTGCTCCTGTGCGTCGCATGGCTCAGGGGAAGCGTCCTGGCTCAGGCTGCCCGTGGACGACACCTTGCTCATGCGTCCCGAGGGGCCTCCTGATGTCGTGGGCGAGTGGGAGGAATTGCCGTAGTTCGTGCGGGACTTGGCAGTTTCGCGGAAACTCAGCTTCTGCGACTCGATCTGGTGGGGAGAAAGGGATGTGAAGGAGATGGAGATGTCATCTACCTGGTAGACACCTGGTAGACAAGTGTGTTAGGTTGACCATGTAGACTGGCAGAAAGTGTTTTGATATCTCCCAGGGAACCGATTGTGGACGTTTTAGAGACAAAATAAAGCATGTAAGCAAACTGGATTTCGGAAAGCGTTTCCCATCAGTGACCACGTACACAACATAAATAAAGTGTTTGAAAAGACAAATGAATTTCAAATACAATCGTGCCTGGTTTTCATTGTTTATAAAAAAAAAAGCAATCGATTCAGTGGAAACTGAAGCAATCGTCAAAGATTTTACAAGGAAGGCACTGCTATATTGAGTTTTAGGCTTCAAATTTATTTTATTTAACCAGGCGATAACTCAAGAGACAGGAATAGTCTCATTTGCCAGTAGGGGGCGATAATTGCTATTTATAATTTGCGGGTAATTTTCAAATTTGGCAAGTTTGATTTGCCAGGAGAGAATTTCAAAATACAAATCAGAACAGGAGTCAAGCAAGGAGATACGCTCTCACCAAGATTTTTTGAGCAATTTTTGAATATATCTTTCTAAGCAATACGTTTAGGCTGAAACGTAAATGGCAAAGGTTGTAGCCAACTCAGCGAAATGCAATTACGAGAGGTATTGAAGAATTTCACGAAGAACGCTGCAAGGTTGGACTTAAATATTGGCACATCTAACTTAGTGTAAAACAAGTTTTCTAAACAATACAAATTAACTGTGGTACGAATACAACTTGAGAACACAGCAGCATGTGCATACATATGGCATCACATCAGTGAAATAGAGAATAATATCAGGAAGAAGTGTCTTTAGAAAGTTGATGCTGGTCCTGATCCGCCCATACTAGACATTTGTGAAAAAGAGCTTCATAGCTCATCGGATTCCTCCAGTCTAAATATAGATTATGAATATGAGCAGAACAAGGCATCTGAAGAAGAAAGTGTTCCATCAGTGCAAATTGTCAGATCTGATAATGGATCACAAACACGGCCATTGACAGAGGCTATAGATTAAAAGCTGAAAAGTACACGAAGCAGAGTGGAGAGATGAGTGCTTGGATTTACACCTCCAATTAGCAGGGTTGGCTACGTACGGTGTGAAAGACGTTCAACATACGTACACACAAGAAACAGAAAAGTGATCACGTGGATCAGACAACAAACACAGGTCAGAGACATCATATTGACACTCAAGAAAAGTAAGTGGTCTTGGGCAGGACACATCACTAAATGGGTTCATGGCCATGGATGGGATTGGTGATGGAATGGCATCCAAAGGAGATAACGTGTACCGCCTCCCCCACCACCCCTGAAGAGGGAACGAAGAAATAAATTAATTTGCAGGTGTAAGATAGATGGAAGCAGCACTGGATCATGACAAATGGTGACGGCATAGGAAGAGCTTCGTCTAGCAGTGGTGACGATGTGAATGTGTAAAACACCTGCCAAGGCACTAGACAGCACACTCACACATTCATGGGACATTCACCTTAACATTACCGCCTCCTGGAACATGATCTGCATTGTCCAGGGAGCCTACTTTGGATTGAGCCTTCTCGCTGAAATCCAGCTTCTTGCTGACAATCTGAATGTTCCCTCCACCTGTCACACAGACATACACACAAAATCCCGTTGGTGTTGAAGGGATTATTTTAGTTATTTGTGTAGCTCACATATCTCAGAGTGAACCACAGATGGCTGAGGGCGTAATACGGCTTGACAACAGCACAGCCCTAGCTGGCTCTCTGCAGTCACAGCAGTGTGGAAAAAAAACGAGTCGACCTCCGGAGCATGCATCGCCAGTGTGCTGCCGTGACAATATTCCTCTGCAAAAAAAATGGTTAAGTGAGTATGGCACCGTAGACAAAGTGACTGCCTGTGATTGGCAAAATACCCCCTTTCCTCTTTAAAGGGCACTCTTAAAATAAGTGCCCCCACTACACCACGGCGTGCGTCTTTATGTGGAGGAGTGTTGAGATTAGATAAACACAAAAGCATGCGTGAGGTTGCCTCGAGTCCTGGTGGGGGGAGAGGGTAATGAAATGTACGAGAGTATCTAGAAACTCCCCTCAAACGTTTTTGAATTGAAATTCAATGAGTTTTGACATTTTCGGCTGCAGGGGCTTTAAGTGCATCGAGGTGAGATGATATTTATCAATGCAGCAATCACTATAGGAGAATGTCATCCTGGCATTAGTATTCGTACTCAGGTTGATCTTACCCAAGCTATATACCAGTATTGACAGGAGATCAATATATAAGAGAAGCAAAGTAGGGATTTGCTGACTCTTCTATTCTAGCTGAGTGAATAGCTGCTCGCGACAAGACATTGATCTCGCAACTGCAATGTAATTCCTCTTCACGCGATGCCTTATTTGTTGCGACTGGAAATCCAAAGAGTAGCATCATTGGGAAAATTAACCAAATGCACCCCTTGGCAAACAAAAAACCCAACCCAACTCAAATGATGATAATGATTTGTTTTTGAGAAAAGCACCCTCTACGCCAGGAAGTCTCAGAACACCTTACATTATATTTCAAACATATGAAAGGGTATACGCAGTGACAGCTGTTCCTGTGGGCACAAGGGAGACTCAGCACCTGACCTACAAGGAGGCATTAGTCTGCCAGTAGGAGGCGATGATTGCTGCTGCTGTGTGTAATCCCAATTGAGTCACATAAACAACAATGCAACGTTTGCGCCGACCATCTTGAGAAAAAAAAACGTAGCTGTGGAAAGTTGCGAATCAGCTTGTAGGTGGCGGCAGAGTGACACGAGGAAGCCGGTGCGGATGGACCCACCTGGTTTGTGAGTAATGTTGTCCTTAGATCCACACTTGGAAGCCACGTGACGGACATCTACCTTCTTGGAAACAATTTGCACCTGGAATTAGGCAATATGGTAAGCCTTCTCCTGATAGCAGAAAGCATTACCATGAGCAGTAGATTCACAATGGACACATCTGGACACATAGTTGGTTAAACGTTTATATTGTATGTATGGTGTGAATATAATACAATGTAATACAGTATATAAATGTTGTGAAATTTCCATTTTATAAAAGGATAAATTAGAGTGTTCGGTGTGAGCCACACCAGACAATAAAAGGTGCCAATTTTGTCAACGGTGTCAACTTCTTGTGAAATCGTGCAGCCCAGAGGAATCAGACTCGTCGGAGAGGGTGTCAAATAGCCATTTAACGATATAACCACCATCACATTATCATCCTCTCCTCCAATATAGCATCATTAGCAGTGTTAAAACAGTTTCATTTAATAAACACATCTGCCCAGTATTATGAGAGCTATGAGGAATAATTGTGTGTAATGTATTCTATTTAAAGAAGAACATGCAAGGTCACGCAAAATCAATTGGCCATGTGCAAATGATGAATTATATCAGGTTCAGTGATGTCATAACGATGCATCATCAATAAAAATTGATTCTCGCAAGTGTGATGCATGTCTGGACTCGTGCGCGTAAGAAAATATTCGGTGTGAAATGGGTTCACGTGACTCTTGCAGCCATTAGAGGCATTACTTTCATCACATTGTAAACATTATATAATTCTCGAATTGTATCATGATCCTGATTAATGACAGCTCATCATATATCTGGGGGGGGGAGGGGGTGAACTGTTACACCTCTAATGTGAAGGCTAGCACGGTCATGTTAGTGTGCACGCTGAGAAAGAATGCACATTCTAAAGTCAATAACAAATTAATAGATGTGATTTTTATTAAAACTGGGTGAAAAAATTACATCATCTTTATTGGCATCAAGCCCTGCGTGGATACGCTCCTCGACTTAAATGCATAAGAGGTATAATGCCTGCACTTGTACAGCCCTTTTGTCAATCGATCGCTGGCTGAGGCCTCCCCATGCTGTCAGGGGTCATGGGGGGGGGGAGGTTATTTGACCAAATTTCACCACGCTGGGAGGTGCGGGTTGGTGAAGTGCGGAGAGTATTGACGTAGGAGCACAGTACAGTGCAACCGTGGGTTTTGCCGCACGACACCGTGGCTATGCAGCCTGACCCGTGCACTGCGGTCGCCCATTCAACCACAATCCGGGCTCATCAACCCTGCTTATATTCTGAAATCTGATGAGAACTGGTGCATTCCAGGTGATTCAGTCATAGGCGAGCAGCCTGATACAATGCCCTTGATATTGCAGGCATGACGTTATGATGGCAAATCCCATTAAAACGCCCTGCAATTAGGGACTGGAGGAGGGCAGCAAAGTTGGGATGTTTGCAGGGGTCAACAGCGTGGGATGAGAAGCCATCGCTAGATCAGGTGGCAGGAAGCCAGTCTGCTGAAAGCACAGCGCTCTTGTGCAGAGGCGATAAGGCACCAGCCTATTGGCCTTGCCATTGGCGATGTTCCGCTGCTGCGACCTCCACCTGCCGGGAGGCGAAGTGCCGAGAGACAGTGGTGCAGCCGCCTGTGGGCGCTGTGGGTGGCCCGACACCCCCAATGCGTTTAGATGCGGCAAAAGAGACACCCGCACAATTTTGGACAAAATCGCGGTACTTTTGAGTCCGCGTTTTGCTTCCTGATGTATGTTGAACTTCTATTGCACCATACGTAGCCAACTATGCTAATCGAGGGTGCGGAGCGTGATTAAACAAGATGGCACGCAGACTGATGCTGGTGGCAGAACGAGTCGGCTCAGTTCTGAGTCACTCGCCAGTCGTCAACTATATTTAGTATAACTGTGGTACAGTGGGAAAACTTCACGACTCCGATCTGCAACTTGCTGACCTCGTGCCCATACTGGACATCTGTGAAAAAGAGCTTCATAGCTCATCGGATTCTTCCTCCAGTCTAAATAAAGATTCTGAATCTCACCAATAAGCACCGGGGTGCCTTCACTATTGGGATAACCCCCAAATGTCACGACGTGGATGTGACCCTGACGACAGGATGAGGGTTACGTTGTGAAAATCTGGGAACCTCGGCTGACTGAAACCTGCACATGTTCCTACGGTGCTACGAGGGTCCGCTCGGCAATCCTCATGACAGCAGCACAGGGCAGCATGGAGGCAATTCTAAGGGCTCAACATCTCGCACCGATGGTCTTTGCACATCCATTGGAAGCAATTTCATTTTCAGATAGAATTCAGGTGCTTTGCAGCATTCAATATTTTGGATCCTGTTTCTGAAAGCTAGCAAGTGGGTCCAGCCCACTTGCTAAGCGCCATGGTGGCAGGATGTTACCTACCTCGCCTGGTATACATGGAGGTCGTGGGTTCTATCCCGACCCTGACACGTGAATATTCGGAGTTTGCACGTTTTCCCCGTGGTGGCGTTGGATTTTTCTCCGGGTCCTCTGGTTTTTCCCTCCACATTTAGTAACACGCAGAGTATTTGGCTGATATACATCTCCACATGATAAGCCACTTCATTGGGCTATCATTTGTGGCCAGATCGCTTCTGTAAAAGAGCTATATAGCTCAGTGAGCCTTACCTGGTTTAATAAAAAAGTTGTTTAGTTTTGCTTAGCAAGCCTGCCGGGCCGAGTCTGGTTGGTCAGATTATAAATCAGCCCAGCCTATTACCCAGAGGCAGTGGAAATGCAGCGCGTGTGTGTGAAAGTGTCACGTGGCATCCACTCCACGGTGGCAGCACAACTCACATTGCCTCCACCAGGGATGTGCTTGACATTAGCCATGGAGCCGCACTTGGACGTCACGTGGCTGAAGTCCAGTTTTTTGGTCACGATTTGGATCTGTGTGGAGCCACAGCACAATTCAGTATACAGTCTTTGTTCAGGCCCACATCCATTAGCAATGACTTATCACAAGTGTCACGTCTAATAACAGAACAGCATCGGTACGCGTGCAGCCCTCTAGTAAATCCACTGTTGGATGAAGGCCTCCTTATGCCCTATGGGTCATGGAGGTTATTTGACCACACCTCCCCACGCCTGCCGGATGGTGCCGTGCATCAATGATTGACCACAGACTTGACGCTCGCACCAGGGGTTGACTCCCACGTGGCCCTGTGGGCAAATTTTCTTGCAATTATCCCCACCCAGCAATACATATGTTATTTATTATTTAATTTCTATTGTTATTTCAATCATTAAATTATTAAATTGTATTACTTATTTATTTTTTTCCTACGTGACTTTACCGAAAAAACCTAAGAGTATGAATCCTTGCAGTCATGAAAGCTTCAAATCTAGAATATAAATGGGGTTCCACCGCTGTCAGCTGATCGGCAGGTTGCGCGCCATGAGGTAAAGTGTGCAATGAAACACGATGACCGAACGCCAAATTAGCCAAAATGCTGAACGAGTTGTTATTCACTTTTTTGTTAATATATGTATTTTTTAAAATCATGAGCGGAGTCTCGACTGACTTTCATTATTTATTAACTAAGGGAAGGAGTATTTCTTTTTTACAAAATTCCAGCGATAATTTTTGTAAACGCAAAAATTGACTTCACCAAAAAAATAAGTTACAGTATTAGTTATGTTCTAATAGCCAGCACGATGAAGCCTCTAATCACATGCTGATGTTTAAAATATTTGAGGGTTAAAAGTGACACATTGATGCAAAGTAATAATTCATGAATTCCTCTACTGTCTACATATCTGCATAATTAACTGTGTTGAAATGTTTTCAATGTTGTTAAATATTAACAATATGAATATGAAAAACATGATGTATCCATATCCTGAATGGTATTGCCACAATCACACAGATCTCTTCTCGTAACACACACACACATACAAGACGTTTTATAATTGGTTTCCAGCTGAAATAATGTTGCAGCATAATATTCGTTGGTATTCCGCATTAACCTCGTCATTTTCGTCAACATTAAATCGCGCGTGGTGTTGTGCAATGGATCACGTCGGCGCACACAACAGCCCCACTTTAAAACAAAACAACCTTCTTCTGCAATTCCCCCTTTTCTGAGGAAAACGACAGCAGATATTTACGTTGTGACTATCGTTATAACACTGGTCAACACACTTTTTCTGGCATAAGGTATTCCAACGGTTTTAAGGTAATTTGGGGTGTTGATTCCAAGTCTGGCATCAGTTTTTGTCTATCACATCAGGTTTTTGAGATATCAAATATTGCATTTTCAATAAAAAACTGCAGAAGAAAAATATTAAATAAATGTGGATATCTACATAAAATGATATTATAAACACACTATCCTAAAAATACAGCACCATATTTTAACACTAAAGCAGTCACTGAGTCGCAACAACTTGCAATCATAAGTGACAGAGTTAATTTCGGGTAAAATCAATTAAAATGGGGTATGCCGATAGCATGAAAATGAGATGTGATAGAGCAAATCTGAGATCAGATTTGGAATCAGCACCCTGAAATTAGTCTAAAACAGCTGCAAAAGTCCAGGCCAGAAAAAAATTCTTTTTTTTGACCAGTGTAATTAAGACGCAGGGGAGAAGGCGCCCGTGCGTTGTCGTGCGTTGGGCAGGCGGTCGTCGTGAGTGCAAGCCGAGTGGCGGTAACAAGCTGCAACACACAACTGCAGTCGGCGGCTCAGCAGGGTGACCCACATGGGTTTGACAGCACAGCTGACGCCCCTGCAGCCTCGCTATCTGGGTCAACGCCACTTTACGCGCACAGAGCCATGCCACGACCTCCTCTGCAATGATGACGTGCACGGCGGGGTGGGGGGGAGCTTCGCCTGTCCCCTGAAGCTTCCAATTCGTGCATCGGTATTACATTTGAAACAGAGAATCAGAATCTGAATAGGAATCCGGTGAGCTATAAAGCTTTTTATTACGCAGATATCCAGTAGGTAACAACTGTGTGAGCGAAACGAATCTGTGATGTAAAGTATTAGATCAAGAACGGATTAGTCAAGCCTTCGAAAAGATTCACAAGGTCTGATGTAAAATTTTCCACGACCATATGAGGAGATGGTATTCTGTTGATGCAGAAACATCAAATTGTTCACGCCCACACAACGAAAGATTAACGATGACGGGAAAGGTCACGTTGAGAGGAATGACAAAACAAGTTTGGGGGGAATGTTTTAAATGTCTAAGAAGGGTGGGCAATGACAGCTTGAAGGTGTTCAGCAAACATTTATATCTAAAAAAAAAGTGTCATGGCTCTGTTCCACACCTGAGACAATTACATGGACGACTCAATTGCAGAATGAATGCAGATATATTTAAATGGAAGAACATCTGTGATGTCCCGCTTTCTTACACACCTTTCGGCGCACATTATATTTACTCTGCTACAATAATTTAGCTCTCAGTGTGTTGCACAAGAAGACACACACCCGTACAATTGCACCTTCGTTCATTTTATGCACGTGTCTGCATGGCGACGATTCAACCGTGTTCGCATTAGGCGAGTGACGATGTGTCATATCACCAAATGAAATTCACTCTTACCCACACAAAATATTCAATCGCATTGCGAGTGTGACAATCAATCAACTGCGACGTATACCAATTGACAGCTGAAGTTACATTTAGACTACTCACGGGGTGAACACAACTGTTGAGACGAGACGGAAAGTCACAACGAGATTCACGGCCTGGGATCGTGGCGTTTTATCGAATCGCTGGTGGGGAAAATGGAGGGTGGTGGGTGAATCATTGCATCAAAGTTCAAAGTTCATTTATTAGGTATAGCCCTGTGAGCCATTCGGCTCTTGAATCGGGTGCAACCACAACAAACAAAAAAACATGAACAAGAAAACATTTTAAAGTGACTATGTGCAAACAGAAAATCCAAGAAAAGACAGCAAAATATTGCAGAAAAATCACCGTACACCAACCCTGTGCAAATATCCCAGTGGGATGCAAGTCAAACAACAACAACCACAAGACAACTTAGATTAAGGCCATCAGTCTAACTCTGTACAACAACAAACAAACATGTGTGTGGAAATGTGTCCGCTCAAATGAATGTCCCTCTTGTGCGCGTGTGTACAAAACAATCGCACGGCTTTGTATGGAAATCTCTGTCAGACAGCCACAAGGCATATGAACTTGAGATAGAGGCAATGCAATCGTGAGCACAAAGCATCTCTGCGGCGGGCGATGATTTTCCAAGTCTTGCTCTGCTACTGTCTAGCAAAAATGATCGACAACGTGAAGCCAAATCTTCTGTGGACGGGTTCCAAAGGGGGACTGCTTTTGACAAGAGTGCATGAGGCCAAACTCGCCCATCAAAATAAATTGACTATATATCTCAAATTGGACCATTACTGTAATATCCCATAACCGCACACCGTAAACGTCGTCATTGCACTGCACACACACACACACACGTGTGTGAGCCTTATCCTGCGCCGGTGTTTATACGCATTCCATTCGTACCGAAGTACGCCTTGCGAAATAACATCTAGTTCTAAATAGCATCTCGTTTTGAGATGGAACTATATATATTAGAATGTGTATTTATACTAGAGGAATCCGATGAGCAATACAGCTCTTTTTCACAGATGCCCAGTAAAGAGAGAGTACGAGAGCATATAGGTTTTTTTGAGAATCGGCAGGCAGTCACAGGCGGAGGGGAGAAAGAAGGACTGGAGCCTGGTATTGAACAGTGGTAGGGAGTTGGTCTGCACAGATGGCGGGGGGGGGGGGGGCGAGATCCAAAATATGGGGGCAGCAAAAGAGAACGAGCCACTTCCCACTGAGCCAGGATTGAGTAAAATACAATTCACAATACAATTCACAAATACAATTCACAATACGACTTGAATCTACACGGGGTGTAAATGCAGCTGCAGCTTAAGATGCGGTCTTACCAGAAATCCCTTAAAACATAATTCGAGAAATCCGTTAAGCAAGGGGTGTTTGCTACTTAAATTTTCTTCCCAGGGTCGCAATTCTATCAATTGTTTGGGGAAAGCCTGATGTATTTTCTTAGTATGTACAGACTTTACATACGTAATGGATAACTTTATATATTTTAATGTTGAAACACAGCTCGTATTCAGAACCCGCATAACCGAAAACTGTAATGTCGAATGTCGGCTGAAATACATTGAACACCTACCCCTTGCTGACTGAATAGTTTCCACCTGAAATATGTTCCGCGACGCGAGTGTTAATTGAACTGAGTTGGCAAAGTCCCATTACATGTATTACTGCTGTTGCTGTGATCTTATTTGCTATCAAAATTTTTCTTCGAGTGTATTCTTATACGTGATAATGAATATCATTATTCTATCCGCATTGAATAGAGTATCTGATCACTTTCAACTATCATTATTAACATCTGACCTGCCCTCCTACTGGACATCTGTGAAAAATTGCTTTATAGCTCATCGGATTCCTCCAGTGTAAATATTCTGATTCTGAATACAGATGCATTTGAGCTGCATCAATTCAAATGGCGTTGGATACTTTGCATGGCTTCATCTGCTATCTCGAAATTAATCTAGTCCCGTAAAAGGTGAGAAAAGGTCACGGCGCTAACCAGAAATGTCTCGTTCATGCCACTGCTGACAGAAGGGCCTGCAGTAGAGTGGAGCTACAGAGAGTATATGGCATTGGCCTACTCTTCCGCGCTGGCCAGACCTCTCAGAAGAGGTGGGCGCACTCACACCTTACTCCGTAACAACATGGGCTGCCGATATTCTATTTCGACGATTAACTCGCCTCAATCCGCACTGATGCATTGGCCTACTCAAGAACGTCAACCCGACAAGACATGACGCTGTAAAAATAAGAATGGTACTCCATTGGAACCTCTTTTGGCAGTAGCAAAATATGATAATCGGTTTTTTTACCCTTCTATCTGGCAACAAAACTGACACCTTTTTTATTCCTTTTTTATTCCGTAACCTCCTGTTTTATCGCCAGAACGGGTCAAGCCTATTCTTATTTTTCATGATTTTCATAGCGGCAAAAAGGTCCCTATGGATATTCAGCCACAATAACACTTTCTGAAAGACATTCATCTCACAGTTCCAAAATCCTTGCTCGCCTATACCGCACGGCTTTTGTCTCTCCCCCCCCCCCCACCCGTGCCCAGTGCCGTACCTTGCCACCGGCTGGCTGGTGCTTGATGTTGTCGGTGGAGCCGATCTTGGATCGCACCGCCTTCAGGTTGGGGTTTGGCGCCGTGCCCACGGGCGACTTGGGCGTCATCAGGGTGCGAGAGGCCTTCTTCTCGCCGGGGGTGGTTGGCACCGAGCGCGAGGCCCCGCCCGGCGTGGCCCCTGCGCCGCGCCCGCCGCTCGCCGACGTGGCTGAGCTCCGGGAGGCCCCGGGCGCGCCGGGCGCTCGGGGGACCATCGAGGTGCGCGCCGAGCCGGGTGGACGGCCCACGGCGCCGGCCGCGGCTGGAGCGGTGACGGGCGTGGTGCCGCTGCCCTTCTTGCCGGCACCTGCCAAGACCGACCGCCGGAGAATGTGGAGCACAAAACATTGCCGCCGTCGCCCGATTTCGACAAAATGCTCCGAAAATTAGGACTTTGCGTGACATCCAACTTGGAAAAGTTCTAACACCGTGCCCCTACTGGACATCTGTGATAAAAAAAGAGCTTTGGAGCACATCAGATTCCTCCAGTATGAATATATCTTCAGATGTATTCTGACTGTGCGTGGGATGGGCGTCGCACCTGTGGACACCGGAGATTTCTGCTGGGTCATCCTGGGCTTGGCGCAGCGGTCCGTGAGCAGAGCTGCGCGCAAGGCGGTGGGTGTGAGGGCGAACGCAAGAGAGTCCGTGAATCTCGTAGCAGGGGATTTTTTTAGCACCAGCTGAAAGCAGCCTAGCAACATTCCCCTGAGTGACATCACTGTAGAGTCGTAGCTGCTCCCATTTGTCATAAATTATAGGCTGCGGCTTGTTGCTGCTGTTAAAATCATGCACAAGGTAGTCATTTATTTCGAGTGATACAATTAAAGAGGATAACGATACAATTTAAGAAATGTTAAATTTTGCTTCGAGAATTGTACTGTCATTTGCAAACCATCGTAGCATTGAAGCTTGTAGTCAATACAAATAATGCACTTCAAATGCATGAAATTCCAATTTAAATCGTGTGGGAACTAAATATATTTTTTTACAAAGCAGCGTTTTACACATCAATCCAGTTTCATCATCAATGACACCCAATAACTATCCATTAAAATGTTAAAAACATACATCTTCATAATATTTGTTACAACTGTATTAAGGAGCCACTCGACGCATTTATTTAAAGCACCGTTCCGAATGCACCCATTTAACACAATCATAAAAGTATTTTTGGATCACTCTGAATACCGCTTTTCACTTAAACGCACACCCTGTAGCGATGTAACAATGTCGACACTGTAACCACAATGCGACCCATTTCAGCCATCGTTTTACTTCAAGAATGGCAGCGTGTTCAGTCACTATCTTAAGAGTATACGAGATTACCTAACTACATGATAAAAAAAAAAATCTCATTGTATTACAAATCAAGAATGTGCTTAAATGTGCAATGCAATAAGGCAGGATAATTATATTAAAATTGCTCAAAATTTTTCAACAAAATAAATTTGGTTCTACATTGTCGACTTATTCTGTGCGCTCGGGATCAATTAAGCATGCACAAGCCGTAACGCTATGAAATAAACCAACACTGTTTGCTCATTTCGCTTGAACCGCAAGCACACACATCGACGTCGGATGAACAATAATTGTTCGCACACAGCACACGAGCGAGCACAATTGCGCGAGCGAGCACTCACAGGTCGGCCGCGTCGGGCTGGCGGCAGCAGGGACGAGCGCCTTCGCGGTCACAGAGACAGCGGCAGCGACAGGACCGGCTGCGGTAGCGGCTGCCGGTCTGGGGGACTTCTCCGTGGCGGCCGGGATGCTCGGTTTGGCTCTCAAGGTGCCCGTCAGCTTCGCCACGTCCTGCTTCACCGCCAGGGTGGACCTCGCCGAGGCTGGCGCGGAGGATCTGAGCGCCGAACCACTCGTCGCGGTCGCCGGATGCTTCTCGGAGGCGGGGGCGGAGGGTCTGGCCAGCTTGCTTGCTGTCTTCGTCGAAGAGAGGGCCGGTGTCATCCCCAGCCGGGTTTTCTGTTCGCCCGCACGCTTGGCTGACACCGCCGCCCTGGCTTCGGCGGCGCTCTAAATTGGGGCGGTGTTTTTGGGGACAATGCAATCAGGCACCGGCTTTTTCGTGGAATCAAGTGCTAGCACGTCAACTTAATTCCGTCTCACACGCGCAGGCAAAGGAGGTATGACTTTTAGTTGTGCAACGAGGAGTGGCGCTGCCAACCCCAGCCCACGGGCAGAATTTAAAAAAAAAATGAGTCGCGTGCAATACGAAACACCTGAGGGCAAATTTCTGCCCGAAAAATTGCAAGAGGGAGTATATTTATAGCTGTACTGTATTCAATGTTTTTTTTTTTATGACAATAATGTACGTGTAAAGCTGTAATGGGAAAAACACACAACCATGCAAAGAAAGCATAGCCAGGTTTTGATGTTATTCTCGCTCGCTGTAACACGTTGTGACTTAAATATTGAGAACAAAGGCAAAGTTAATAATGAATAAGGACCATTTTTCCCCTCCACATCTATTTAGCCACGGTCAATTACTTTACACACAACGGCAGGGCCCAACGGCTATAATGTAGGGTTAGATAGTGACCTCAAATTTAACCTCGATTCAAAACCACCCAATTTCATCTTAGGTCTTACTCCATTAAAGCAGCATAGAGGATGTAATTTATCTTAAATTGCCTACACCGTTTTAGCCATTTCATCCGTTGAGGATTCTACACATTTGCTTCATGTATATCTAAATAAACGACCATTGTACTCATATTCTTAGTTCTTTCGGTAGATAGAAAACTAAAATTAAAAGCAAAAAACCCACGACGTTTCGATCGCAACACAAGCGGTCGTCTTGATTTTTTTTTCTATCTACGTGACATTACCGAAAGAACCAAGAATATGAATTCCTGCAGTCAGGAAAGATTTAAGTCTAGACCATTGTACTTGTTCTGCTGAAAACAGGACATATTGCGGGTGTAGTGACATTAGGGATGTCACTGTATGGTGCCGGCCCAGAAGGGCCATGCCGTTCGATGTTCCTACATCGTGGACAGCACCGTGTGGGTGGCTGTGTGTAAAACCAGCCCTACCGGGGCTTGGTGAGCACTGGGATAGTGCGGGCACCACGCACGGCATGTGGTGGGAGCTCCCACGAGGGGGTGAGTGTCAGCCCAGGGGCAGGGTTGCCCCGGGCCATGGCAGTCTGGTTGACCCCGTAGACACGTGATCCAGAGTGTCCACACAGGGGGCACCAGGTGGGGGAGGGGGAGGCTAGTGGGTGATTACGTGTCCGAGGAGAGCTCTTGAGAAGGATCGAGAGGGAACGAGAATGCTTGAGAAGGTGGGCGAAGCCGAGGGCTGAGCGACCCTGACCGTAGGGGGATATAAGGCGGGTCCCTGAGAGGGACCGGAGTCGCTGCATTCTACAAGCTGGAAGCTCAACACCTAAGAGCGGGAAGCTCTACATCTCAAACTAGAAGCTCTTCGTCTTACGAGGCAACCACGTGGTCAGAGACCCGAGTGAGGGTCCGACCCTTCGTAGCAGTAACCCCCCTGTATAGCGTAGTTAGCTGGGTGGTCACCACCCTAGGCTGTATCGGGTAAAGGGGCCGTTACCCCTTTGTATTACGGTGTTACAAATAAATGTGTTGCCTCTAAAAGGAGCAACGGCTGCGACTCAGTTGGACTCACTACACAGGGATACAGATGGCAAAGGCATACTCATGCAGCTAGAAACACGTTTTGTGCTCAGGACGATATGAAAAGGTAGAATATGTACTTTACAGTATGTATGTGTGTATGTTGAACCTCTTTCGCACCGTACGTAGCCGCCCATACTAATCGGAGGTGAGCGGGAAGAACAAACTAGTTAACCTGCATACAGTGTAACACAGATATATATAATTTATTTTATTGTTTGAGGCTCTAAAGTTTAAATGGGGTTTAATTGGGAATCTTCTAAAATTAGCTTGCCACATGCCTCTCTGGCTTATACACAAGGTATTAGAACTCATTTGCTTCGGCAGTATTAAATTTGAATAAAGGGGTGGAGAAGTGGAGCGGAGCAGTGGTTAGCACCATGCTCGATGGACTCGGCAAACCTGCGTTTGATATCCGGTCAAGGCTTACAAGAGTGTTGAGTGATATCCGAACTGGTTCTGGGGACTCATTCCCCTTCGCCAATCTGCACTGACCAGCATGAAGTATGCTCAAACAACTACCATAAATAACATCTGTAAAAAATGAGCTTTATAGCTTATCGGATTCCTCCAGTTTAAATACATATTCTCATTCTGAACCAGGAGTGGCTTTCCAAAAGGGTTGTACATTGAATTACTTTTTATATTTTTAAATAACAATAAAAAAAACTGTCCAGAGTTGTTCAATGCACAAAAAATAAAACTTCCTGTCTGTAAATAGTTAAGGCAAATTAATGATTTATAGATTGCTCAAAGGACCGATTCAAATAGTTTAGAGCAAGCGTTCAACGCCCACCTATAAACATTCCAGGGCAAAGGTAAAGCGCTTCCATTTGGAACTCTTGCAGAGCAGTGCATTACCATCTTCTTGGTTCTTTCGGTAAAGTCACGTAGAAGGGAAATAATAAAATAATAAAAAGAAAACATAATAAAATTATTCTCACTAGAATTCACTAGAATGATTTTATCATGGTTTTTTATTATTTTATTATTTCCCTTCTACGTGACTTTACCGAAAGAACCAAGAAGATGAATCCCTGCAGCCACGAAAGCTTTAAATCGAAGTGCATTTCCACGTCTGTTAAAAAGCAGTCCGTCGAAGTAGGTATCAGAGAAACACTTCCAAGATCCCTTTCCATTAAAAAAATCCACACACAAGGAGGCACACTTTCCTACAAATCCTACTCGAGAGAAATACTTATCGCATGGCAGTCAAAAGCGTAAAATCTTTGGACCTGAAATTTTGCCAAATGAAATAAGATTACAATTACACGTAAAATTTAAAACGAAATGTCACGTGATAGGGCTTTTGTCCAGTGAATGCTGACCATGCTGAGGCTCTAGTAACGTGACTACTACACCTGAGAAGTCGGTTTAATCATGCGTGGCGGAAACCCAGAATTGAATGCAGAATCTCAGTGGTGCCGGCTCAGTGTTCTTGCATCTCTTCCCCCCACCGCCCCCCCGAAGATGAGGATCCTTTGGGGGTGATCTAAAAAAATTACCTTTGAAAATTAAGTGGTTCAATGGTTAAATCCTAAAGATTGCAATTAAACGTGGACATCACTTGGCAGATATGCCATGGGGGGGCGGGGGGGTTCCTATTTTTTTACACATATTAATTTTTCCATGAATACTGTACCTGGAATCAGGTCTGTGGGTCCCTACGTACATGTAAACACGTAAATGAGTCAAACATTATAAAGTTGCAACGATATATCTATACACACATCTGTCATCACCAATAGCTTAACATAGACCTCGGCATAGTCCTTAATAGACACGTCAAATCGGTCGTCAAAGCCATCTGAGCAGACAATAATAACAAGTGTTGTTGTTAATTCCATGCTTCCACCTCACAGTGTCGACTTACAACCCTGCTGCTTTTATAATTACAGTGGTCAATAATCATAGCTGTGTATTCACAGTGAGCGCTGATATCCAAAGCCCAACCCATCCTGAAAAATGGATCGTTCCTTCAGGGAGCTTTTGAGGTTGCAGAAAATCGACCTGCTATTATATATATTCTCCTAATATTAAATATTAAAGGTTATTCTTAGACCTCCCTGTCAACGTGAAGACAGTATTTTCTTTGTAATGTGTAGCTGTGCAGTGCTGTCTATGCCACAGTTTAGAGCTCACCTTCAGCTATGGTTGGTTATCTGTTGTTGGAATGAGGGAAATATGATTTTCATTGCTTGTTGGCATCAGCACTCTGCGCTATTCGATCTTTTTATTGGCATCAGATGGTCAGTACGATCGGTGCTATTTCACATTCCTACAACCTTTGGCTAGAAATGAGGCCTTTGGTGCCTCACGAGGTCAGCTGTGGGTTTTGTAGTGCCTGGAATGACTTATAAGGCCAAACCTTGAGTGGCAATCCTTGCCACAGCAATTGCTAGTGTATGCTGTAGCAGCTCCAGAGGTGTCTGTTGCTTTTTTCTTGACGTATCTCCCTCTTGGTCTGCCACGTAGTGTGTCATTTCTCCTCGCCTCTCCTGAGGCCTGTTTTCACAGTCTGCTGCCAGATGAGTCGGTCGCCGGCAGTTTGATCCCAGTCCCCTGAATTGATCTCGCAGCTCTTCATGTTCCGTTTGCCTATATATAAACCAAATAACTACGGTACACTATTTACATTACCCAGTCGCAACGATTTCTGACTTCACTTCAAATTCCTGCCTTGCTACACTTTAACCGTTCAGTGTGCAAGATCAGTGAAAACCATCTCTGAGCAAAGCGCCGAGGAATTTCTTTCATGTCTGCATAGCATGTGTTAAGGGTTGCGAAAGCACACTTTTTTGACATTAACCAAGTGGTTTGAAATAAAGCAAATTGCTTTCCGCAACCATTCGATTCGCTGGAGTCATTTTAGCCACCGACTACTCAGCAAAAGCGCCGCACACGTCAAAGACATTTCAACACAAAGAACGATTTGCTTAGCAGTTGATCGTATGGCTCGAGAAAAACAGACATTGTTGTAAATACAACCAACATGGCTCGTGTGTTGATAGGACATCATAAGGGCTTAGACAAAGGGAACGTGTTTGTAATATGCAAGCAACTCCGCAGTTATTCCCTGATACAGATGCAGCACCCTTAACAGAGTGTACAGTGTGGTAGTTAAAGGAGGACATCAGTTATTACGCCAGTGTTCCCTTCTATCTGCTTATCCTAGCATCAATGATCCTGGAGCAAAACTACATATCATACAGGATGCTCTGGAAAAAAATCTCGGGACATTTGAAAACTTTACAACAACAAAAATAAACAAACTCAGCAGTTATTCCACAACAGGACAAAACACCAGCAGCTGTATTGGTGCCAACAACATGGCTCCACTATTCCAGTGACCGTGGCGGTAAGTTTATGCGGCTGATGAGAACTGCTGGGTGAGTGTGTGTGCTGATGCTGCATTCTGTCATTTTTAACAAGCAATATTATCGGAATATTTGCCTTCCATTAACACCAATGGCAGTATCTGTGTTGTACGTATGTTGAACTTCTTTTGCACCGTACGTAGCCAATCGTTCTGAGGTTGCGGGGGAAGGACAACAAACTGAGCACAAAAAGCAATTCTAAATAAATGAATTTTATATTTAGATGTAAAAGTGCATAGCTCCAGTGGCTTCCTAATATCAGAAGCACATCTGAAAGTGCGCACTGCAGTGAATGCAATGCTTACAGTCGCAAGGCTGCACGTTCATATCTCGGCGGCTGGCAACTCGTTTTATCCCTCTGGGGTTGCTATCGTGAGTACCACTTTGTGGAGGCGTCAGCAATTGGTTGTTCAATAGAAAGCCTCGCCTCAACCATAGGAAGGAGGAATTTCCACCAAGTCTGGCTCAGCACTGCACACTGGAGATTAGAGCTGCCGCACACGAGATGTTGTGTAAATTCACCTGGATTTTTTTTTCTTATTTAATAGCAGGCATGTTTGGTCAAACACAGACGAGCTTGTGAAAATGACTGCTACATAATTATTCAGAATCCTTAAATGAAATTTGTGGTTGACATACTGTAGTAAAACAATATACTCCATATAAAAATACAACTTGATATGCTCATTTAAAGTACATTTCAGAACCTTCATATTTTAGGATCCATACTTAAGTCCTTTAGGTTTCCCCATCTCTGGCTCTGTGCCAGTTATCAGCTGAAGGGCAAAACATCCTTTCTTTGTCGTAACTCACCCTCCGTGCCCGAAAGGAAGGTCCTTTATGGCTCCACTAAAACAATAAGCCACAGCACAACCAGTGCCCATGGCTCTCACCCACCATCAACCTGTCAGCTGACTGCATTTGCCTTAATCAGGACATCATTCTCTGCTGTTCTCCTTCCGATTTTTTGCTGATATAACTTAACTTGATTCATACGGCATTGGCCTGTTTGCCGCTCTCAAAGTCAAAGCTGACTACACAACGATGTACAATAGTGCACTTATTTTTTTAGTCGTCATTCGAATGAAACATTGTAACAGAATAAGAGTAATCATACGGTAATGCCGATTTTTACCCGGGAGAGCTATGAGTCTCAATACTTTTTTGCAATGGGTCCAACAGTGAGATGTTTGTGGTAGTTTGGCGAATGCAAATGAGTCTCTTCCTGATCTGAGCAGTAACCCGGCTCAGCTCTGGATTTGGCACAGGATATCATGGGTCCTGGACATGCAGCTGGACATCTGTGAAAAAGAGCTTCATAGCTCATCGGATTTCTCCAGTCTGATGCTGACATGAGCACGGACATCGGCCTGCTTAGCATTCTACCCACACAGCCACATGACGCTTAATGTTAATGAAACATTGTCAGTTTGTTAGCAGTAGGCTGAAGTCTCACCAGCCTACAATTTTGTTAATAAAAAAACCCACTTAGTCGCTGTTAATGAATGTTGCATGCGGAGAGCATCTACATGACGTTCATGTTTTTACCACACATTCTCTCAGAGGGCTCCATTTGCTCTAACGATCTGCACTCCTCGCTAATCTCCCACGCGTTCCACAGAGAAGACCACCAGGTTTTAGGTGCATTACCTATTCTAGATACATTACCTATTATATAAAATGTTATACACAATACAAAAAAACGACAGGAGCGCAACATATAGGAAAGGTAAGGAAATCACTATAAATAAAAATACTCAAACTAAACAATTTTTTGTATTTTACAGTAAAACTCACTAAGCTACTATCTCGCTATTTTTTAGAAGCGACCTGGCCGCAAATGATAGCTCAACGAAGCGGCTTATGGTTAGAAAATTTATAGCTGTAAATACTCTAAACGCATGTTTATAAATGTGGAGGGAAAAACACAGAGGACCCGGAGAAAAATCCACACGACCACGGGGAGAACATGCAAACTCCAAATATACAGGTCTCAGGCTACGGAATCGATCCCACGACCTCGTGTATACCAGGCGAGGTAGTTAACATCTCGCTACACCGTGGCACCCATCCCTGCCCATGGCTTAAGGCCATGTTGTCACGGGGATCAAAATTACATTTAGAAACAGAGTCTTGGGACTTAAGAGGTGAGCTTAATACCTAAAGGTCACTCAGCTCGCCGACTCTAACACCAAGTGTCGATGACCCCTGCCGTTTGTCAGGCAGGGGTCCTCATCGCGTACTAATCACGTGCCTTTTCAGTGCGCATCTCTCTCACAAATTATTGTAAGTAAAAAAAAAATCCTGGACTCATAAAAATTATCCTGACATTTTATTTTCTTGGATTAAAATACGAAAAAAATCCAACAAGCAGTGTTGTCAGAATGCCACTTGATACGTTGAATTGCATCGAAATTTAATATTTTTTAAGCTAAGTTTTTTTTGTTATCGTCAAGTTCAGAGGATGCTAAATTGTGCTACAAACTGCTTAAAGAGTGCAACCTAAAATTATTGAGAAATGGAGCCCTGGAAAATGTAGGTAGAAACCTCTTCAGAGGCAGAGCCCTGGGCAAAACCACACGCCTGGCTCTGTCTCACCTGCTCCTTCCGTACTGCAGGCCGCACTTGGGCAGAGCTGGTGCTGATAGGGGCTGAGATGTGCGAAGTCTGCATGGCTATTTTAGCCGATCTGTCAGGACGTGATGGGACTTGTTTTGACGGGGCCGGAGGTGTTTTGCATTTGACCGCCATGGGGAGAGCCTGACTTTTTGGGACTGGAAGCTACATGCGACAACAATGGAAAATACAGGTTTGAATAAAAGTGCAGTCGGGGGCAACATTGGCAAAGGCAAGCTAGCCTGCAGAAATTGCACAGCTGCCAGACAGAACTGATTTGTGGACACAAAAGAAAGTGTGTAAGAGTTGTGCAAAACAAGGCATAATCAGGAAAACAAATTAAACGCGCACAATTGAATGCAGATGCGAAACAAAAGAAGGCCTTGTTTTACTGGCCATGGTTTATAGTGAAGGCAGTACGAGATAAAGCTGGATCATAATGATAAACCAGGATTGGCATGCAAACAGTGATAAGATGTGACGGGTGTTTCCATGCATGCAACGCTCACCTTGGGCTTCTTAATCGGGCTGGAAGGAGCCTCTTTCCGAGGACTGACCTCCACAGATTTACCGTCACCGGCCTTGGATTGAACTGAATGGGAACAAACACAGGGTCGTAAGAAACCGTTGCCAAGTTTTATTTTTTTGGAAACTCTACGTGGAATTGCGCACAAATGCGGCACAGTTGTACAAGGTCATTAGCAGTCGACTAAGGTAGTCGTGAACTTTTTTGTAACTGCTCAACGTATAAAAAAAAACAATTGCTTTGTGTGTCTGGAATGAATGACAAAAAAATTGCATCGTGGAAGCCTTTACAAAACACAAGTGGAAATCAGTTTGAAAATAAAATGAATTTTTTCTTAAAAAGTATTTCAACCGTACACAGATATTGACAATTTTTGCTTAAAGAAAATAGACAGGACTTTTTTTACCTTTGTAAATTAATGAATGCTTTTGAGAAGCATTAACAGATAGTCCACAAATTTTGATTTAAAGCTTTCGTGACTGCAGGGATTCATCTTCTTGGTTCTTTCAGTAAAGTCACGTAGAAGGGAAATAATAAAATAATAAAAATATAACACAATAAAAAATTCTCACGACGTTTCGATTGCAACACAAGCAATCATCATCAGGTGTGAAATCCACAGTAAGAAATTTTGAAAAAAGTGTTATATTTTCATTATTTTATTATTTACCTTCTACGTGACTTTACAGAAAGAACCAAGAATATAGATAGTCCACAGTTAAAATCTTCAACTCTCTTGACTTAATTCCTCCAGTTTAAATATCAATTCAGATTGTAAAACCTAGTGTTTGGAAATTATAAGTGATCGAATTTACTATTCTAAAGATCTACAAATGTGGATCATTGTTAGGGTATTGTCTTCTTGCATTTATAGAGAGAAAAACATGCTAACAGCTGCATAAATCAAAACGTGTTGCTGTGTAAACAAATTTAGTTTACCGCAAAAGTGACTTCGAATAAACAGAGATCCTGCACTTTTTTTTTACTAAACGGTCACTGTGCCCTATTAAAATGTATGGACACTGCAGCTTTCATTTCCCTAGCCAGCAGTGAACTCCCACAAAATTAGGCATTGAGGTCGCCGCTCAATCCAAGGCGCTTGGGACAAAGTGCCGTACTCCAGTGCTACACGTGGCGTTAACCGTGCGCGTTGTTGCCGAACGACGCACGGTGTAAGTAAAGTGCGCACAGAAACCGCAATCAACCAATCTACGTGCAGTTTACAAAACCCTATCAGCACGGCAGATGTGGAGAAATGAGCCCCTCACATGCAAAGGACAACATTACAAGCATAGGGGGGGGGATAAGTCACGGTGTGGTATTGGCCAGAAATGCTTCCTTGGACATTAAACATGAGCGGAATGATAATCAGCAAATTTCAGACGTCGATTGTGTCGTGTGGTCAGACACGTCACACGTAGACCAGAGTCAACCAGGCAAACAAAACTGCTGATGCTATATACATTAACATTAAACAGGAATTCCATTATTACAGACGTTCTGCTTGATTACGCAAATATTTGAGTAACTTTCTCAATTGTTTAGTTTGATGTTTGCAAAACCCCAGTTTAATATAATTTATGGGGCAGCTTATGAATGTACGTTTACAGCAGCTGTTGCATGATTTCACGTGGCCATGGCACTTGCCCGTCAAACACGAGACATTTAGACAGGGCCACAGCGAAAACCCTTATCTCACTTACACACTTTAAGCGTTGCACCTTCACCTGTCAGCTTTTTTTTTCTATCCAGAGCCAACACAAGCGCATTCATTATTACATTGGTCTTAGACACAGGTCCGAAGAACCTTGTATATTTAAAACAACGTAATAAGTTACGCTCTGCAAGGCCACAACTTTTCTCGCACAAAAAATGTGACTTATTATTCATATGGCCCAGAATAAGCGGTGCTCGCACCGTGCATGAAGTCACGAAGAGGAATGAGGTGTTTTATGCTTCACAAATGCTGCACACTTCGTGCAGGACAACATTGAACACGACCGCGTATTTCAGCAAATGAAATGAAAACAAATCAAAGCACCGCGGTAAACAACAACGCGTAGCCGTGAGTAACGCTGGCAGGAGCGAGCGGCAATTCGGCAATGACACGGCAGTAACCTGCTTGCTTGGTGAAGATGGCAGGGTAGGCTCCCTGTAGGCCCCGGCTACACAATCCAAGGCCCAGGGGTATGTGGGACGTATCGTAAAGTAAGCAGTCTTCATCAGTGGGGCACAAAGCACACTGTCCCATATGGAGTCCAGATAGTCTGAGAATTGTATGGCCAGGGGTATTACCAATTGTCCTTTACCTGCCAGATGTCAAATGTCTCTACCTATACAACATTCTGAGCATGAGTGGCAGCAATTAATACAGAAATTATTTTTAAACGGTATTGAATTGACGAGTTATTTAAAGAGATGTGCCCCACACCTTTGTCATATTTTTACAAAGAAAATTAAAATGGCCGGAAATAAGGACGTAACAAAGATGGAGCAGCGATAACGTAGGCCCATCGGTAGTAAGGTCAAGAAGTGTACGTGGTGCTGAAGGAAGACCGAGAAAAACAGAAATATTTTACGGAAAGGTATTGTGCACAAGTGGAGTGTCATGCTTCAAATAAACCAAAAAATAGAGCATATAAACCACGGACATTTACACAATGTGAAAAATCAGAGGACAGACTGCGTGTGTATGTTCACAGGCTTGACACGCAATGGTACAGATGGCTAGGCACATGCACCAGGCACGTCACCTTTCTGCCGTCTTTTGGCTGAACCCTGCAGCATTGCCCGCTGGCTCCTGTTAGCAGGCCTGCCGGGGGACCTACAGCGCACCTCGGCTCTCTTAGCCACATCCCCCTTCTTACTCACTGCCGAGCCAGGCAGGCGGTTAAGGGGTCAGTGCACAGAGGGCAAAATAAATCAAAGGACAAACACATTTTGCAAGCGTCCGTGTTAGTTGGGGGAAATAAGGGTTGCCACCTTTTCTACAATAGACCAAATACGAACTTATTTCTCAGTTAGTCTAGGTCAGGGGATCGGCGACCTTTCAAATAAGAAGAAGAGCCCGTTTTTTTCGTTTTTGTCTTTGACCAAAATATTTCGAGAGCCGCATCGCACAAGCAGAAGCGAATTGTACCCATCCACACATACATAACAGGTACACAGCAGCCCAAGAGCCGCTAGGGGGCAGCCAAAGAGCCATCATACGGCTCCAGAGGCGCAGGTAGCCGACCCCTGGTCTAGGTCGATCAGAACTGTGCAGTCGACTGTGATGAAGTTCAAAGTGATTACCGCCAGATCTCGGTACCATACAATTCGTGGCACCCGAACACATACCAAATTCTTGTAAACAGGCAGGTGGCAACCCTGGGTGGGGGGGGGTAGCAGCGATGGTAAGCGCAGAGCGTTTAGAGCGTGTGTCACTCTCTGCGTTGAAAACACAGCTACGTAATTTTTGTTTCAGCCGCAGCTGTAATGTAAGCACAAGCACGCAAGCGGTCGTTAAGTGTGGTGAATGTGTAAGCGGTAAATAGGGTAAACTTAAATTTAATGCACTTGGGATACCTCTAAATGGTTTCATTACGACGAAGCAGAGTGCACAAAAAAGTCTGGCAAGTCTCAAGTTCCACAACTCGTGGTTCTGACTATGCCGCACACAAACACCGATTTCTTTCACGGGTAGCAACATGATACTGCGATTACTCTTTGTGTGATTGGAAACCTTTTCTCCGTTTTTTCTCCTGCTTGTCTTTCTCCGGCGTGCTCGTATACGACCTCTTCTCCAGTGGCTTGCTGTTCCTCCTTTCCCGATCCGGGATCAATTCCATCCCCCCCTCCTGCACGCCCCCTCTGCTTGCCTTCTGATCCACCTCAGACTTCTGCTGACTCTCATTTAGAGCGTTTTTTCCAATGACTGGGAGCTGCTCCTTTTTGGTCGAAACTTTTTGCCCACGTCCATCGGTATCGGCTTTGACGAGGTGTTTGCCCTCCTCGGGAACGCGTTCGTGCAGGACATCTGCCCGGACTTTCCCACTATCGCTGCACGTTGCCTTGTTTGCCCCTGCTTTTGGACTCTTCAGGGATTCCTCTTCATGCACAACGCAAGAAGCCTTGTCATCTGCCTCCTTCCCTTCCTCGCCTCCTAATGGCTCCTCTGCCCTTTTCCCTCCTGCATCGCGTGCACCTGTTGCCGGAGCAGTCCCAGAAGTGTCCACGTGGCTGTCTGGCTCCCCGGTGCTTTGCAGAGGGATTGTCTCATCTGCTGTGCTTTTGTCTAGCAATGTCGGACAACAACAGGCAAGGGAAGAATATAATTTTCAGCTCCACTTTCACACACGGTAACGCAAACAGCTTCATATATCAGGAACGAAACGAAACAGGTGGGCTTCTCCACAAATCTGGCAGTCGCCTGATGAAGATAGTTGTAATTACTGGCGAAACGTCGTATTCAGATTATAAATGTCATGGCTTGGCTCTCCAACACACCGGTGTACTGTACTCGTGACAAATTGGCCACGTTCTGTTTACGTGACAACCCTTACTAGTTGACTGTGTCGGGTGGTGGCAGGTTTCAACGACACATTTATATATTTCCGCGATCTAACCCAAAAAGCCTCTATTATGGATCATATTGCTCGTGAAAGGCTACGTGTTAAAGCAAACAGCTTGGTAACTCGAAGGAGACCCTCTCAGCGACGTAAAACATACACGAAATAACTCTTCAGGCAACAATTAGTACAATTGTGATGTCTCACGATTAATGTTAGTTATTAAAAAAAATAACGTACAGTATTCATGTCATAATAGCTTTTTCCCCTTTTTCTGGCAATAAAACAGGTGTTTAGATGTTAAAACACCAAACTGAAAACTTTTACAAGGAATCATGTCTTCATTAACCACAATGCTTGTGGTCAGAATTCAAACAAAAAACATACTCTGATAATATATGCATTGTCCTTGAAACTGATTGGTCCACACCATGCCATTTTCACATATTGCTGTTGATTTTAAATATACCGCCATGAGCGCTACATGCTATGTATTGGCTCGTAAAAACGCTGGTTTAAATCTCCTATTGCCACATAACCATTGTAATTTTTAATAGAAAATGTATTGTGCGCAATATTATCTATCGTTGGAGTAGGAAATGCATCTACTGTTTTCAACGATAAGAATTAATTTAACACGTAGGCTTTCGCGACCAATTTTATGCATAAGAATGAGTCCGCATTAATGTTGCTTAACCATTAATGTTCCGCCGTCGATAAGCCTCTGCCTGTCAGGAAAGCAGGTTTAAACAACAGATTAAATGCAATAATTTCACTGGAAAGGTGTCAATATTACAAGAAAATAGAAAACGTTACATTAGAAATTTTAAACTAAACGATGAAGCTATTTATATTTGACCAGGTAAGCCCCACTGAACTATATCATTCTTTTTCAGAAGCGACCTGGCCACAAATGATAGCTCAATGAAGTGGCTTATGATGTGGAAATATATAACAGCCAAATACTCCAAACGCATGTCTAAATGTGGAGGGAAAACCGGGATAAAAAATCCACGTGACCATGGGGAGAGCATGCAAACTCCAAATATACAGGCGTCAGGGTCGGCATAAAATCCACGGCAATCCTGTATACCAGGCGAGGTAGTTAACATCTCACATAGCAGTCTTAAGCGTTGGCCAAGATAATCTGTCACGCTTTAAATTGTCTTCACTATTTATGAGCACAATGCCATGATTGTATAGCAATACATTTCACAGGTCACACTGTCTTCAAAATAAAACATGTTTTTTTAAATGTGTGCACCATTTCCAATGCAGTATCACCACATTATTTTTTATATTGAAAGATAAATTGCATTGTACTTAAATATTGCATTGCAAATGCACGTGCTCAAAAACTTTCTGAAAATGGGACACTGAGAATACATCCACACTGGCTGGTGGTAAATTTTCAACACGGTAACCTCCATAATTGTTGCCCCTGTTAATGAACGGTGTCCTATTTCGTATCATTTGCGAGCGTTATCTATACAGCCAACATGGAATGTAGAGAATACATTTTAGAAAACAAATTAATGTAGATATTAAAACCAATACCTTTACATTTTAGAAACATCTTAATGTAGACGTTAAAACCAGTACCTTGCATGATTTCCAGGCTCATCTTTTCCACTTGATCTCCGTCAAATTCCCCGTGCACGCGTTGGCTGTCTCCAGCTTTCTCGTGTTCTGCAGTATTTTTACCCATGACACTTTCCTGCGAGGATCGGCATGCCTCCTTGTTTTCCCTCTCTTGGTGCTGCTCTTTGCTTTCAAAAGGATGAATGTTATCAGCGTGTGATGTACGTGACGTGGTTTCTACCCGTGCATGTTTAGGACTCTCGTCTGCGTTGACTTGCGCTGATATTTTGTTGGGCACGTTCATTCCGCTGCCAAACTTCGTGATTCCAAGCGCAGATGAAATATTGGTTGCGTCTGTCGAACTATCAGCAAGTACATCTTTAGAGTCTGTGACTTTGTCTGTAGATGAAGGGGATGTGCGTGCCACATGAGAGGTTTTGTCTAATTCACCCACCACCGACAAATGAGTCTTGCTGGGACCACAGGGGAAAAGGTAAGATTCCTCACCCCCTTCAAATGAGCGGTCATTTCGGCACAATGCAGTGTTAACATCCACACTTTGTGAGTATTTTATCTTCCCAGGTTTATCTGCAGCTCGAGGTTTCCCAGACGTAACATTCTCGAATAAAACACCGGCGGGGTGATAATCATCATCTCGATAATTTAGCACAGGAAGGTCCGACTTCATTAAAGGAGAACTAAAAATGTTATTAGGTCCTCCACGGTCATCGAAGTCTCCTGCTCCCTCTTTATTCTCATCAGCTGAAATAGTGTCCTGTCCAGGCATCTGTTCTTTGGAAAATGAGACGCTCTCACCCGTTAGATGAGGGTCCTTCGGGTTTTTGCTTAACGGAACGCTTTTTTCTGGCACGCACGAGTCATCTTCCTTTAAATACGCGGAGCCAGCAATGGGCTTCAAAGCAGCCGAATTCAATTCCAAGTATTCCACGTTGTGCATTTGCCCCTTTGCTGGAAAAACGAAGGGAAGTGATGAACCCTCGTCTTGCGCGATGTGCTGGAACTGAAATCCGCTGGAGCCATCATTTTTCCGTTGTGATTTCTTCTCCGTGTTAAAGGCCACGTTCCCTTGTGCCCCCTCTGACGTCACCTTTTTTCTAGCGCCGGAGAATTGGTCGTTGCTGCCTTCGTCGTCCTGCAGTTCAGACAAAATTTCCGTCTCCAGCGGAGACAGTCTCGAAAGGCTGTGGTAAGCAGGTGACTTTTTTGCGTCGGCCTTGACCTCAGTGCTTAGGAAGCCTTCAGATAGCACAGCTCCTGGCTGCTTTCCTACATTGCATTGTAGCTCATCCTCTGAGCTAACGTCAGACTCCGAATCCACTGCTTTTAGTGCGTACTCATCCGATTTAAGCTGCGAAATTGATGACTTGGATGCCACAGCATATTCCGAAACGCTCGGTATTATCGGTTGGGATTTATCCTCAAGTAAATATGAATGCATTGACCTTACCGCACCATCAGCGGGTGCGTCATCTTTCTTGGTGTGTAAACTCGTTTCTGAATCGCCTGTCAATGTTTGTTCATTTCCAGCTTTTCCCACCTTCATTTTAGATTTACCTTGCTTTTTTTCACTTTCCACAGATGTTTCTTTAGCACCGCCACGACAGACCGAAGACTCAACTGATTTTCTTGAATCCTTTTCGTGGATGTTAGCCTTTCCTGGACTATGCAATGCATTCTTCCCAATGCATTGTTGCAGCGCTGCCATCTGTTCGATATTCTCTTCGCTGTCCAGGATACTGGAGCTGTTTTTCTGCTCAGCACATACAAAACCAGTGGGCATATATGTGGTTTCAAGGTGCTTTGGAGAACATGTCTTAACAGTTGTTTCCTGCACAGAGCTTATGCTCTCACCTGACCTAGCTTCCTTATTCCCTTCTTGTGGAGCACTGCTAGAATTGTCAGTGCCCGGCTCACTTGAAATGCCCAAACCGCCTGTCAGCAATTCATGTATCGGGTCAGTATTCATCCGCGAGCCCTCTCCGGCATCCATCTTTCTTTTATAATCAGCCAAAACAAATGGTTTAGAATCAAAGTCAGGGGGCTTAGCGCAGTCTTTGTAATAGCTGTCTAACTTCTGCCCAAAGCACTGTTCTGACATCTGCCTCCCTAATTTTTGACTATCACCCATTTGGGGCTTTCCCAACGAAGATGGGAGTGATTGATTTTCACTGCGAGCAACAGAGCCCCCCGTTCCAGCCTTTTCTGCGCCAGGTTCAGACCCGTAAAAGTGCGGCATGGTGTTTGCCCTCGTAAAGGCACTTTTTTTCGCCGATGTTTCGTTCATTGAAACATTCCCAAAGCCTGTGTCGGTGCAGCCTGCAGTCAGGTTTTGTGCATCTGCGGAATATTTACCGACGTCGGTTTTATCGCTCTTCCCTCCTGAAAAATCATCCTCGCTAATTGTTTCCATCTTCAATTGTGCCGTCATGTTGCAAAAATGGTCATGATGACCGTGTTCATGTCGCTTTTCCTCCCAAGGCTCTGCTATATCGTTCGGCCAAAAAGACGAAGCGTCAAAGGAATGGTGAGCTTCCTTCATCAGCGCTGCTTGCTGCCCTTTGTGGATGACATCATCTGCAATGGAGTGTGTACAACTGTTGTCGTCAGTATGCCCATCAGGTATAACGTCCGGCATTTTTGCAACGTCACCAGGTGCTGTCGTCTTGCAACCCGTTCTGCCTTCTGTGTGCGGCGAGGGTTTTTCTTTCCCATCCATGAGCATGCGAGGACTTGCAGAGCTCTCAGATGCCTCATCGGCACCCTGGAAACACTCCCTGCGCAGCTGCAAAGCGTGGACGTCCCTTGTCACCGGGATTGGAGGGATTTCGGACGTGCTCGTGCTGGTCAATTGCTGGGGAGTACTACTCCGCTCGGGAGCGAACTGTTTAGATTCGTCAGGCCGAGCGTTGGACTGCGAACTGTCGATTTCTGAAAATTGTGCATCGCGGCTTTTGTCCTTGCCACTGACCGATGGTGAAGTGTGGCCTTTGGTGGAATCTACCGGTTCAATGAGCCTGGAGGGCGCGTCCGCTTGCTCACTGCAACGCTTGGCATCGGTACTCATTTCCTGCCCTGATGCAACGCCATACGGACCATCAAACCTTTTGTCCTCTTGGCCGTCCGTGGCGGACGACGGAGCCTCTATGCTTTGTTTGCCATTGAGACTCATGTTAGCCGTCACTGAGGTGTCTTCTCTCCCCTCCGTGCTACAGGTCACAACCTTAAAAGTGTTGTCTGCTGAGTGACGGTTTTTATCTACAAGTAGTACAAAGTAAATAAAAATCAAAAGCAACAAAACGTAACGGGAAATTATATAAGAGAGAGAGAAGGAAAACATTTCACAGGAGTTAGTTGAAGTTTGATTAGAAATGTTAAATAGTCGAAGCGGCATCACACAATAAAAATTTGTTCTCAATGCATACAAACTAAATGTAATACATGTTAGTGCATGGTGTTCACTAGAATTAAAGTTACATGCAGTACTACCTGCACATTAAGATGACGTCCTTTGTCACACAGACATGTCACTGAATATAATGACGTTTCTGACAAGATAAACCCAAATAAAGATTCAAGTATGTGCTATATAATCGTCAAGCACCTCCGATTAGCACGGTTGGCTATGGGCAGTATGGCGCGGAAGAAGTTAAACATACATACAAGTAAAGCAGTGTGCATTTTATGTTTATATACTAATTTAAACTTTTAGTTTGAAAGTACGGTAATCTTCATCAGAAAAATCAACGTTGCCTATTTTGGCTGCCACTCCACCATAAGCCTCAAACACCGACTATCTTCCCTTTGTTGGCATTTGTTCCCTAACCCATGAGTTCCTCTTCCTGTCTCTAATGGCAACAGTTCTAAACTTCGACATCTCCAAACTTAATGCACTCTTCGGCTTTTATCTTAGATTCTTCGACAATGCCCAAGTTTTTGATCCATAACGTAGCAGGGCATATACACAAATTAAAAAAAACCTTATCCATCGGCTCCCTGGTAAGGTGCAATTCATTATTGAGTTCAATTCTCCAAAAATACTCCAACCTGCTCTCTTCTGACAATGTATTCAACTAGTATAGAGTCAGTAGTTACGACTATAGAGTCGGTAGATACTACTGTAGAGTCAGTAGATACTACTATAGAGTCGGTAGATACTACTGTAGAGTCAGTAGATACTACTGTAGAGTCGGTAGATATGACTGTAGAGTCAGTAGATACTACTGTAGAGTCGGTAGATACTACTGTAAAGTCCGTAGACACTACTGTAAAGTCGGGAGATGCTACTGCAGAGTCAGTAGAGGCTACAATAGAGTAAGTAGATACTGATATAGAATAAGCAGATACTACTATAGAGTTAGTAGTTACTAGTATAGTCAGTGGATACTACTACAGAGTCAATAGATACTACTATAGAGTTTGTAGATAGTACCGTAGAGTCCATAGATATTACTATAGAGTCAGTAGATAATAGTACAGTAATAGTACAATAGTAGTGTCTTGCCTCACGGCAGATGTGGAGCGTACGTTCACAGGAAGTTCCTGTTTTTTTATGCTAATTTTGGTCACGTGACGAGGAAGTGACGATTTTAGATTCAGTGAACCACGCTGGCTTCTGCCATCTTACTGATAATTCAAGATGGCGACACGCATCGCATCTCAGTGAGACTACAGCCGCACCTGTCCATTGTGGGAGCTTAAGAAGCATTGTCTGTAAGTTTGTTTATATTCCTATAATATTGGCAATGCTGTTGTAATGTTGGAATGACCATTATAGTGATGTAAATGCCTTTATGGTGCCGTTAAGTTGTTGTAGTAAATACGAGGCCTAGTTAGTAACGAAGCCTGCGACTTTCCTTATTGTGGATGTTACTTGTGATTTAGTAGGTCGAGTCAGACTTGTGTCTATGTTGCGATCCTGAGAGTAAAGATGACGAAGTATCTCATCCACAGTTTGTAATGCTGTACTTTTGGGGTGCAGTGGGATGAATACACAATGTGCCTGTATGCAATGCACCAGCTTGTGCTTTTGTCTAGCTGTTCAGTGGTAATGTAGGGGCCTGGTCCGTCCAGGATCTATTGTTATCTAAGACAATGTTCTGATGCTGTGGTGTTCATTGTGTTGGTGTTTCCAGATTATAACAGATGCTGTATCTGTGTTTTCTCACCAGTTTTACCTTGTTACAATCAATAAATGACGATTGGAGTTGGACGTTCATCCTGGCTCCGAGGGTTTATTAAACGCAAGGTTATCTACTCGACTAGCGGTGCAACGCAGCGCACAGCGAGGCCGAGATAAGTACAGTCAGTAGAAACCACTATAGTCAGTATATACTGCTCTCAGTAGATACTGCTATAGCGTCAGCAGATACTATTGTGAGCGGATACTACTATAGAGTCAATAGACACTACTATAGATTCAGTAGGTACTACTGTCGAGCCAGATACTACTGTAGAGCCAGATATTACTATAGAGTCCCTAGATACTACTCACTCTATTGTATGTAGGGTGTGTAGGTATATATGCCCACAGGGGGGTAAAAATATTTTTTGAGGGGGGGAAAGGTGAACAATTGTCGGAAACCTTCTAGATCAACTATTTACCCACCACTTTCTATTACTTTTGGATTCAAGACTTCTTCAAACCTCTTATAAATTTGTTGATGGACAAATGGACAGACAAACGGAACGCCGGGCTTTCACAATAGCTTAGTACTTGTGTATGTATATGTTGTTTTTAAGAGAAGTTTTAAACTGTATTTTTTTCCCTCGGGCAACGCCGGGTACTTCACGCTAGTTTTATATATAAATCAGGAACACGGGTCTATCCATGACACTTATAATGTAAACACTATGTAATCGCTAATACTGTTGGGATCTTCCAGCTATGGATGTAATAAATACAAATGAAACTTTTAATTACTAAGAGTTTAGCGAGTTATAAGACGATTTTCAGAGTACTACATAATGCTCTGGGATGTTAATGTGGCGATGTGAACACCACACCGACAATGCAAAAGTCACTGATTTGACCTCCCAGCACGGCAATTAAAAACGCTGGTGCAAGTTTCTTAAATCTCTCGTGCCTCTGTGCGCGCCCAGTAGTATTGGACGGGCTCACCACAGTTCATCGATCGGCAGATTGCATGTGGTTGGGTAACGTGTGGGTTCTCCAACTTCTTCCAAGACGAGTCAGGCCGGCATGAAAGAGTAGGCCAAATATCTTCCATAAGGGCTCTAGAGCTCCATATAGCATACTGCCAGTACACTCACTCCGATTAAGAAACAGGCTACAGTCTACATGAATGGTTTTTACGTTTTATTATTATTTTAAAAATAATTTTAATTTGTATTCACTCTTATTTTTTTATGCAATGCTCGTTTATACACAGAACAGAAAGCAGACGACGGAGTTCAATGATCTGACACGCGTTGTCTATATCCACACATTGGCTTTTGCCAGATGTGACCGTTAAACAGGTATAAAAAAAATACATCAATTGGCCTTACGGAGGCTATATGTTAAACTAAACTTAGAGCACCTTGACCCTGCCAAATATTTGTAACAAAGTGTATCTATTCACACTGGTATCGACCATAATTGCAAGAATGGTGGAGGGGGAAAAAACCTGGTAATTTTCTCCGGCCGAATTTCCCAACCAAACATTTATTTAAAGTCACCATTACGTGACATTTCACTGACAATATTTAACCCGCAACTCTACAGATCACCGTTAATACCACCTGAGTTTAGTCATCTGAAAACATTGGTTGGCCTACTCACCCTATAAAGAACACCACAGTTTGAAGTCTTCTGTGACATGGGCTGCACCCCGAGAAAAGTGCGTCTGAGCAGGAGAATGCTCGGGCAGAGGAGATGCTCCTGACATCCAACACGGCGCATACTAATTGGACGGTTATTCCGAATGGTACCGCTGTGAAGTAGCATGCATTATGCATCAGCATCGCGTTCGTGTAAATGTAGCCACCTGCAGCCGTTGTGGTTCACTGCTGAAAAAGCCCGAGGCAGAGTTCGGGCCCACAATGACTGTACAATCGCATGGTGCCACTGAACGAGAAACATTAACGATCTGCAAAGCGTCAGCAACGGGGCTGCTGTTTCGCATGCAGGCGTAAGTGGTGGCCACGGAGAAATCAATTCTGTTGCGGGGTAATTTACCATTCTCCTCTACCCTGCAAAGACAGATATCTGAATCTTACTTACGCACACAAATGGAGTCACGGTCATTAGAAATTGTATTATATTATTATTACCACTACTCTATGTAACATACTTAACGGGCAAATAATCCAGGATGTAAGGGGTTTTTCAATCCTTGAAAAACCCACGTAACCTTGGCTTGTAATTTGGACTCATGTAGATCAACATCAAAGGTAAGATGTTTTCATTCAGACCACATGACACTACCATTATGCTCAGTTCTTTTTTTCCCTGCACAAACATCTGTGGGTTTTTTCCCTTCCCTACTGTATATTCCATTATCATTGTACTGCACACAACCGGCACATTTTTAATACGCAAAACAATAAGCCTTGCTGGTGTGTAAGCCTCTTTCCCGAATGAAATGCCTATCTTCTCAGTTCTTATCCAACGTAATGGCACAGAAGATTGACGAATTGATTTAATTAACCCAATCTACTCACGAAAGTTAATCCAGTGGTCATCAGCACACGGCTTTCCAGTTGCTACTTATTCCCATTCACCGTGACTGCAATTCGATGTAATCCCCATTGTGTCTGGGATTTAACCCCAATCACCGTGTGTGAGCTGGTGTCACCGCATAGAAGACGTTTACACGCGAGGCACTCTCGCCCACGTCAACTGCCCTCGGCCGCAAGCGGCCACACACAGCCACTGGCTTTTGAAAGGACGTGTGATTTTCTCCGAGCAAATTTCTACCTTTCGGCGTTTGCTTCTTTGACTTGTCCCGCGATGCTGCTGATGATGCTTTTGCTGCTGGTGGACTGACACTGCCAGCAGATGGGGGTTGGTGATCTGCACACAATGAGCCAATTAGATGCTAACGTGGACACAGTTTCTGACAGCAAGCACAGCGATGTTTCATTGTCAATGTGAGCGTTTCGCCAGCAAAATTTAGCTCCTGGAGTTCACTAAGCTGGGCGTTTGCTTTTTTTATTGTTTGTTTTGTTGCAGTACCAGCAGTCCTAACGAAATTCTGCCATCAGATGCCTCTATGGTAGCTGTTATCTGCACTTTCTAAATACAGCACCACGACTGTCTAAAGCATGCTGTACTGCAAAAGTGTTCTGGCTATTTTCATATTAAGTACTCGAATCAACACGTTAGTTACGCGTTTAACGCACACCTAACGGTATTTTGAATGCAACGCACAGAACAGTGGAAAATATTAAATCACAAAACTGCCAACAGCATATCCAGTTGTAAGATTAATCTAATATATCATTGAAGTTCACAGTGAATTTAGCATTGCCATCACAATTTTAACTGTACATGAATTATAGATTTCAGTGAGAAATTGTTTGTAATAATATTTATCATCATCTATTCTCAAATGACCGATAGAAGAGAGAGCCCTGACTGTTGATCCTCGTGGTCCCTGTCAAGTGTAGATACGATCTCAAATTTACATCTACCCAAATCATTTGTTCAATCTCCAACTCTCAGTGTGTTGATAATTCCGTCACTAGATTTGTTCATCGCTTGTTTATTTGTTTTATTTTACCAGGTACGTCCCACAGAGCTATATAGCTCTTGTTGAAAAGCGACCAGGCCACAAATGATAGCTCAACAAAGTGGCTTATTAACGTGGACATTTTTGTAGCAGCCAAATACTCTAAACGCGTGTTTCTATATGTGAAGGGAAAAACCGGAGGACCCGGAGGAAAATCCATGCGACCACGGGGAGAGAGACATGCAAACTCCAAATATACAGGTTGTCAGGGTCGGGATTGAACCCACGACCTCTTATATACGAGGCGAGGTAGTTAACATCTCGCCACCACGGCAGAATCGGGGTAACGGTTTTTTAAACCGCCATTCCCCACGAATGCCCATTTGCTTCACTTGACAATGAGTGTGATATATACAAGATATGTGGTTTGTGCATTAAATCAACTGTTTCTTGTCCAACTTCTTTATGATTATTCCAAATTCCAATTGTGTTTATTCTAATGCTTCTTGGTCAGCATTTCAACATTTAAATAATGCTCTTAGCCAATGACCACGATCATTTTTAATAAAGAGTTTAATATTGCGAATTTCCATCATCCGCACGCACCCACTCTCCTCCTATAACAGATGTCTCTGTAGACCAGCAAAATAACTCTTCGATTGTCAGCACAACATGAAACATCTCGGCTCGTTAGCGCGCGTGCTGCTGCTGCTGCAATCGTGCGTGCGTCGCAAGGGGTGCGTCATCTCACCAGCTTCCGCTACCCGGTGTGCCGACGCCGTCTCCGTTTGCTTCTGACCCTCGCCAACCAAAAAGGCCACCGCCCCGGCCTTCGCCTTCTCCACTATCTGAGCTGAAATTTCTGTCAACAAAACAGTGTGAACACACCACGCGGTTAAGCCCTGACAGTAAACAAAACAGAACAGATTGCTCTGCTGCCATGCTAAATGCAATGTCACGCTAGTAGTACGGACAATGCACTGAGTGGCTTGATATATTCACAGCAGTTATGACCACACAATTCAATGGCAATCAGATTAGAGCTATGAAAGGTGTGCATGTCGAGAGTCTTCCCTTGTGATCAGGGCTTACCTTCTATTTTGGCCGTGATAACACAGTTTAGTTCTTGGTCTGTCTCTGGAACAGGGTTTGGAATGCTGTCACCTGCAGAACAATGAAAGGAAGAGGCCAATATACTCTTGCTGTTTGATATAGCAGTACCAATAGCAACACCTACTACTCTAGAGCATTTGCCTTCCATAGTATGTGTATGTATGTTGAGCTTCTTTTGCACCGTACGTAGCAAACCATGCTAATTGGAGGTGTGGGGGCAACGACAACAAACAAAACACAACAAAGTGAAGGTGCAGCTACTGAAATTTCTTGGTCACACCACTACTGACAGATGGTGCCTCCACTCAAGGGCATTTTGGCCTCCTTCAGACCAGAAGCTTTTCCAAGAGGCCAGAGCACCCACACTTTACTCCACCACATGTGGTATGGAGGAGGTCGTGGGTTCTATCCCAACCCTGACGCATGTATATTTGGAGTTTGCTTGTCTCTCTCCCCATGAGCACGTGGATTTTTCGCTCGGTCCTCCGGTATTTGGCTGCTATAAATTTCCACGTGATAAGCCACTTCGTTGAGCTATAATTTGTGGCCAGTGGACTAAAAGGAGTTATATAGCCCAATGGGCTTTACGTGGTAAAATAAAATAGTTTGGTTTTAGTGTACTCGTTTATACTGCTGGGTTGATAGAAGTGGGGAGATTTCAACTTCTGTGCTGGGAGAATGATTACACGTCCCACGTCCCATGATTACCCATCCCACGTCCCATGTGCTAACCATGAACACGACGGCATCTTCCCGTATTTAGTAGCATCATTAAAATCAACCTCTACCCCTATTACTGTATGCGATATTTATTTAAATGACATTCAAATGTAATCAGCATGCAGATTAAATGTGATTACTTTACTTCCATTTAATTATAAATATTACTCTAATAGTCACATTTGTTTCATACATTTAGAGGACAATGAAAGCATACTGAGAAAATTTTAAATTATACTTTGCATTAAGTATTGTGATTAAAATTAAATGGGTTTTAGAAAATAATTAGACCCCAAGACTGAACAAATCTATTTATAACAGCATCATTTTATCGAACTATATATAGAATTATCATCCATCATCATCTATGTGCGAAATATTTGCATGGAGCAATTTTGTCCCAGGGGTTTCTGTTCTGGCTCAGCGCTATGTTGTTATGTATTGGCAACTATCCTGTGAAGGGTGAATTGTGAATGTATCCACTACAGGCAATACCCCATATTTGGTTTTCATGACAATGGCACATAAAGACCCTGTTTAATGTCCACATAAATCTGGTAGTCTACGCTCTAGTCTTATTATTTCTGCAGTATATTAAAAACTCATCTTCAACCAACCACACTGGCCATGCTGTAAACTATCCCATGGGTTTCAAAAATAGAGTTATCGTGTCCATCTTGGCCTGCATTTCTTTTTATTTGGCCGGCTTTTGTCGACTTGGCAATTAAATTCCAATTAAGTGTCTAAATATTTTGCACATTTGATAATTGGTAAAGAAAATTTAATACAGTGAGTCCCTGGGTAACAGAAGGCCCGACTTATGGAAATCCGACATTACGAAAATGCTCCGATAAATCATGTAAAAAAATGCAATTTTCGGAAATGTTTGCGTTAGTTACGTAAGCGTAAGTAGTGGAGCACGGTGAGGTTGCAGATGAATACTGCGGAGCAAGGCGTAAGGTGGGCAGCATCCTTCCCCAAGGCAGTGATTCATAGCTGCTCTGCATTACCTAATTGTTTGATTTCTGTGCTTAGAACTATATTTCCCCCTCTGTTTCTATTGCTAGTTTTCTTCATTTTAAGTTTATTTATTGTACGTACTTTATTTAACACAATTATACTTTGATTGCTTTTGGTCTCAGTCAACAGCGATCGGAGAAGTATAGGCCTGGCCTAATGCATGGTAAACGAATATTCGAAAGTGACTGCTTTCTGTTAACAATTAATGTTAAAATGATTGGTGGTATTCATAAACAATTTGATAGAGTATATGTTCCATTAGTTTAACTGTGGGTAGTGTTAGGGTAGATATTTAATTAAATGTAAGAATCATAGGGAGTGCAGAGCGTATGTACAGCGATACGCTACAGGTAACGATAGAAAACGCACGGCAGAGCGATACAGTACGGAGAGATAACAAACTAGTAATCGAGTAGGGGAGGCACAACTATTTCTGGCTTTGGGATTTTATCGTTGATTTTGGGGGGAAATTGTTCAGTTTATGATATACGGAAAATTCGGGTTACAGATCATCGTTCTCGGGAACCTAACCCTTCCCGGGGACTGCCTGTAGACAGCTAAACTATACTTGGGGAGACTTGTGGCGAAGCAGTCATTGCACTGCACTGTAAAGCCTGAGTTATTTTTGAGGCTATGGCTTCCATCAGGGTGACCTTCATCCAGCAGAAGATTGAGAAAGAGCTGTACATTATTAAACTATGGACAGGTATGAGGCCTGGAGTTGAGGACCCTGTCTGAGACTTTCTGAGCTGAGCAATAGTCCACTCAGCTATCTCTTAATATGGCCTGAATTTTCACGTTTGGCATTTGGAATTCTAAATATAATAAAATGAGTAATAAACAAACTAAATTCTATAATAGTAATTGGCACAGTAACAGAGAAATGCACAATTATACTGAGCATAGAATAGCACAGTTGGTTACGTACGGTACAAAGAAGTTCAGCATACATACAAGGCTATTATATTATTTATCCAGTAGGCCTCAGGTCAATATTATGCGCCTGTCATTACATGTCTTTGCATCTGTAGAAAAGAAAAATGCATTGCGGCTAATGAACACAGCAGCATCGGACCTAGTTAACCTTTCTCTGCCCTCGACAGAGTGAGTAATACTTTATATTAATAACAACATTTGTACTAATGCTGTGCGTTTTTTGAGGCAGGCGTAAATAATCCAAAATGGCGGTACAATGCTCGCTGTACTGCTAATTGCACCTTGGGGCAAGAGCGAATGTATTACTTTACATAGAGAATGGGATGCAAGGGGCGCAACTGATGACAGGGTGCAGGGGGTGGCTACTTAAGGAGATCGTTTATATTGGAATTTCTCTGAGGTGTGATTTGCAGGCCACGTAGAAAGTCAAGTTTGGAGGACCATGCACACGTTGCGAGTCCAATAGTCTCTTTAGTATCAATCAGGACGGCTTAACAGCCGGAGAGAAATGGCTCTTTATAGCCGATCCAGCAGAGTAAACATTTTAAATGCTGGGCGAAAAGCTAATCAAGCAGTGGGAGAAGCAACTAATCTCCAAAGGTGTTGTGTTAGGCCTCGTAAGTTATAGTAAATTGTTGTTTATCATTAATTTCAAAGCTATCAAATAGCGTTAGACTACATAGACTGGCTGAGTGGGCGAGTGGTTTATCAAATATTGTTACTTTTATATATTAAAATGTGATTGTTATCTATTTTTAGAAAAGCTAGCCTGGCTCAGGTAAAGCTTGTGAGAGAAATTCGTTGAAGTACATACTATTCACAGTTTTATCAGCGTCAAAAGTCTCCATAATATATGCAAGTATAGCTTTTTGCATGAAGATGTACTGAGTAAATGAACCATCCTCAATAGAGTAATATGAATCCATGCAAGCGGAATGCATCTTAAAGGAATGATGTCCATTTGTATTTAAAATGAAGTAGCATGGGAAGCAAGTGGCGTGGGAAGGAACCCACATCACTTTCACGGTCATAGGTCACGGCCTCAGGTCATCGTATTGTGTCAAGGGTTTCACATGTACAGTACTAACCATAACTCCGTGTGAATAAACAACAGTAGAATGCATACTACAGTATTTATATATTGCTGCATCATTTATGGTTTGAACAGCGGCACCAGAAAGAACCGAAAGAGGGTCCTAATTATGGACGAAGCCTATGGCTCGGATGCTGCCGCGGTGCATTGGTCAGCTCGCTGGATTCACAAACAAGCAGTCGCCAGTTCGATTCGATCTCCCAGCACGGCAGTTTAAAGAATGGGGAAAGTTTATCGAAATCCGCCAGCCTCTTGTGTGGTATAAATGGGTTGTCACCACAGTTAGCCAATCAGAATCTATAGTTATTCTGGAAAAATCCTATGAGCTATGAAGCTCGTTGTCACAGACGTCAAATAAGGGCAGGTCAGAAAGTTACAACAACAATAAAAAAATAGTGCAAAGTATAGATAAATAAATATACTAAAACTAATTTTTACCGGGTAAAGCTCACTGAGCTATTAGTTAATTTTCATCAGCGACCTGGCCACACATGATAGTTCAACGAAGTGGCATATCACGTGGAAATATATAGCAGCCAAATACTCTAAAAGCAAGTTTAGATTTATTTATAGCAGCTGATGAACACGGTCCTGCTGGTGGAAATGTGTGAGTACTCAAAAATCTTTCTGAGATATCTGACCAGTGTGGAAGAGTAGGCCAAATATCATTCGGAAGGGGTTCTCTTGAGCTCCCTCGAGTGGATAACCTTCTGCTGGCGGTAGTGTGAGTGCATAATTTCAGGGCTGCACCTTTACCTGTAGCTCAGCTGGTCATTGCAGTATTTAGCTTCACTGTTTTTCCCTCACCCTTGTGTATTAGACACTTTATTTACCAAAATGACAGTCGTTTTTGAAACATTTGTACCATTAGAAGAAATAAATCACCCTACCAGTCCGCATGTGCAAGTATCCAAACAGACACCAAGTGAAGAGATATATGTAAAGGTATAAAGACACATGCTGTGTAACAAGGTAAAGGTCAGTACCAGGGCTTAATGTAACATCGAATATTTCCAGGGCACAGTTCTAGATAGCTCCAGCTGATATCAAGCGGTAAGCACCAGGGATTGAAACAAAATAAAACTTAGAATGAGCACAAATATCGATGGTACCCAGCTAAGAAGGGAAATTAGTTGTAGATAGATACATTAACCTAGACAGGTAAATAAGATGAGCTTTACTTTGCGGCTCTTTTGCAAGCATTAGAGTGAGTCTCCATATTACATTCAACATAAGAGTGGTAATCCCTTCAGATGGTGCTCAGCGAGTGGTGTAAATTCCCCATGAATATGACAGCTCACAATTAAGCCGTACTTTTGTTGCTATAAATTGAGCACATAGTCGAATGGCTGGAAGTCTTATGCTCGACTAAATTAGCAATTTCCTGCCCTTATTGAGATCAGATATTGTGCCTTTGATAAGCTTATAAATAGAAAAGATGTTTAACTTTTAGCCCACCTCTCAATGAGTAATTGTCATTGAAAGGACTCGGGTTTTTAATATGGTCTATTGTGAAACTACATTGGAAACAAAGCAAGTGGGTCAGCCACCCACTCAGTCTCAACAAAAGTATTGCAAATTATTAAATTCAGGTTGCATTTGCCTGCACGAAGCCCTCCTTGTTGGAACATGTTATTTTTGTACTTTAAAATGCTTGTGCCACCAAAGACTCCATTTGTCCCCCACATGTTTTTTCCCCCACATGTTTCTTCAGTTCTACAACTCTTGACTTAAGTAGTGACTGTGAGGCACGTTATACATTTAGAAAAAAGCCAATGAAATAAGCATTGTGGAAAAAAAATTCACGCAATATTTTACCTCTGCGAAAGGTCCATTGCCCCAAATGTTTCCTATTTCCATTTTTCATTTTAAGACCACAGTGTCATTGATGAATTTGATTAGTTGTTATTTGTGCTTGTGCACACCACTTACAATGCTGCATCACCGAATAATTGGTTCAATCTCGAGTCCCTAGGGTTAAAATGAGCCCTTACTTGAATTTGTACAATGAAAATTGCTTAAATAAGTGTTGTGAATGACAGATTGACTAACAGACATAAATTACGTTTTAACAATGTAGATAATTCGTATCATTAAAATCCGGGTGAAGGATATCGACAAATCCAATTCAGTGATTCTCTTTAGATTATGGTTATCACGATTCTGACTGATAAAAGTCCTTGATCTGCAATCTGAAAAATAAGTCACCATGAAACTGTGATTTAACAACATCCCGTGCAGCTCATTAAGCTGTCCCCCCCCCCACCCCCGTAAGGCAAACCTCGCGTGTGAAGACACAAAACAGAGCGAAAAATTAAGGGTGAGCTCACAGGGGCTCAAAAAAAACAGAGGGCAATGTCATTATCAATGTAATCCGTTTTTTATTGACCTGGTGAGGAGGGCATAACTGCACAAGCAAGAGGAAAGTATAATGCTGCTGATTTCATAACAAAATTATACACCAATCGAGTAAATGTTGCTCTGCATTTGTGGAGGATCGCGATTCAATTAATAACTTTGTGCAACATGAATTGAATTGCAATCCTGAATCGTGATGATTCAACACATCGCTGGTGGGATTCAGTCAATGGTTACAATAGTTACATGCCTAACGCATAACATGCATGTGCAGACGAGTCAACGGTAATGCAGCGGTTTCTGCACCGCCCGATGAACCCGTCGACTTGATTCCTGACCATGGCTAACATCAGTGGCCACTGATATCTGAACCAATCCTGGGCGTGCCCTTCATCAGCCCGCACTGACCAGCGTGGTAAAGTATGGTCCAACAACGCCCATGAACAACACAGCGTGGGGAGGTCTTCATGCAACAAATTGGCAAAGGGCTGAAAATGATCATGGTGATATATGGTCCCTGGGGATACCCTTACAGGCAACTTTACTTCTACCAATTTTCAAAACCTTTGATACAATACCATACACACCAGGGCTTGGTTTCTGCATCTCCACATTGGCTTTCTAGACCGATATTATCCAGCAGGACCTGTTTCAACAAACAGATTCTGCACCGAACTGTTTTCACCTTCTGGGTCTCATTAGCGGAGTCAGGCTGAAGTCAAAACCGGTCCAAAGTTGCTTGTTTAATCAAATACTACTGGCTATTGGTCTACAAAGCCAATAGGTCTTTAATGTGCACGTGGAGACACGGAACAAGAGGTCTGGTTATACAAGTTATTACCCAGGATGCGAGACGGCAACACAGAATAAAATTGATGAACAAAAATAAGAAGAGGCTTGACCCTTTCTGGAAATAAAAAAGGAGGTGTTAAGATGTTAAAACACCAAATAGATACCTTTTTGCAAGGCATCAAGTCTGCATTAACCACACATACGTGTGGCAAAACATGGTTGTTTTCAAATCGCGATGGATCGAGAGTCTCTGTAAATGCCATGGGTGTAACCTGCAAAGACAAAGACACTTTGGAGCCCTGCACCCTATCTCAGGACGTGAGAGCAGAAAATCACCGCAGGCAGTACGTTGCACACAGAGCACGCTGGGCGCTTTGAGCCGTGTGTGCCTTCAAAGGGCAAGGCGTAGCCTGGAAGATTTTGCATATTTTTCCCAGCTGATTGATTGGAAATATTCCCACGTTTGATTTAGTATTACGATTCAAGGGCTCCACTCACGTCAGACTCTGCCTAATTCACATTAACAACGGCAGTGTAATATACCCTTGCTGTATATGTAAAAAATATATATAATTGCCACTTTGAATAAACTATTGATAAGTACGTGCTGCATCGAGAAAATTATAGATATTAGCCAAGAACCATCGATGCATCAATTAGGCCCACATGATACATGCATCGTATCATGCATGCAATACCTAGATATGAAATGTGCATGCAAATGATATGTAAATAATACGCTAATATTGCATTGTATGCTAATTGAGTGAACATAACGGGATGGGTGCGATACAAAAACAAGAAACAACACGAATGAGATGGTAAAAAATATGTTATATACCCACTGTATGTGCCCGACAGCTGCCACTTCATGAAATTTAGCGTGTAGGTGTGAGACATTCAAGAGTGAGTGTGTGCGTTCGCGCGCAGTAGTAGTATGCGATCAAATCTTTGCGACTAAGTGAGCTGTGCAAGCTCGTGTGAGCAACTGTGCTCATGGAGGCCAGTGAAAGAGGTGACCGAGATCTCAGTGAGTGTTGATGGTGGCATTCAAAGCTGATGCCACATGGACCCATGATGATGAATAAAGCCTACTCACGACTTATCCAAAACCCTCCTATGCCTAAGATGTCTTCCCCATGTCCCTTCTGCACCAGGTATATGCCATAATGTAATAATGTAATTGCCAGCGAAACGTCACGGTACTCAAATAGTACATTATGTGGATTTACTCTCCAACACACAACCTTACTGGTTGGCTGTGTCGGGTGGTGGCGGGTCAACGACACACTCATACTCACATGACCTAACCCAAGAAAAAAAAACCTGTATTATGAATAATATTGGTCACGAAAGCCTACGTGTCAGAATGGTTCCAATGGCTGCAGCTAAATAGGAATGGGAATTTAAATTCAGCTTTTCGTCACTCCTGACGCTGCCTCTACATTCTAAGGATACGATTCTAGTACTGGTAGGAACCACCTGGTTCCACCAGCCCACAGGGGATTATTCTGTCCGTAGTGCATCCAAAAATGGGAAGGGTGGGGCTGGGTGGAGAGGGGAGGGTGGGGAGGGGCTTGGTGGGGAGGGTGGGGCTGGGTGGGGGGTGGGAGGGGTGGGGCTGGGTGGGGAGGGGCTGGTCACCCCGTGGTGCCCTTAAACGTTTAACCTACTCACGCCGGCTTGTGCTCGCCCTCACAGTCGGTCATATTTGCGGAATACACCACGCCGCCGTTGACCCTGGCCATTGACCGAGCAACCCAACGTTCCTACCAGCTCCCTCTGCAGGAATGTGTTTTTTTTATCTGGAAGAATCACGAAATAATAATGTAATCGGAAAGATGACAATGTTCTGTCCTGTTGAAGGATGGTTAGCACGCTGGACATATAGGATCAATGGGTTCTATTTAATCTCCCCGGTGCCGCAGTTGAAACAACGGTTCAAGTTGCCTAAAGTCACCCACCCCTGTCTACCTAAAAGTATAAATGGGTACGTCACTGCACGTCGATTGGCACGTTGCATGTGGCAGGGTAATGTTTGGGTACTTCCACCGATTTCAAAAACGTCTGGTCAGTATGGAAGAGTAGGTTCAATACCCTCTCGAGAGGGTATTCGACCTCCTCTTCCACACTGTTGTGAATGACAGACTGACTAACGGATGTAAATCCATTTTACAATGTAGTTAATTCGTATAATTCAAATACGGGTGAAGGATAACGACAACCCCAATTCAGTGATTTCTATTTAGACTATGGTCATCACTGTGCCGACTGATAAAAAAAGTCCTCTAATCTGCAGTCTGAAAAACAAGTCACCATAAAACTGTGATTGAACAACATCCCATGCAGCTAATGAAGTCATTTTTTCCCCCGCAGGGAAAACTCGTGTGCGAGGGCACATGAGTTTAAGCGAACATTTCAGGGCTTCACCTTTACCCTTTACAGCATTAACCTATGGCCTCATAGGGCAATGCTGTACTAGTAATCGTTATATTAGACAGCCCAACCATGGATCTCAAGTAAATAATATTGTAAAAATGTGCAATCACCTAATTTCAGTAAAGTTTATAAAAACGTGACTTAAAGCTTTTCGTGACTGCAGGAATTTGATATAAGCGTGTTGCATCCGAGTTATGTAGTCTCAGTTCTATGTTCTGTGGAAAGTTAGAGAAATTATAGAAAAAGTTCACTATAATCAGGCATGAGCAATTGCTGCAATGATGGACATGCAATATTCTGGTGTAAATATGATCTCTCCATAAATTTTTTTACTTCTGCGAAAATGTGCTCACGTAATTTCCACTAAATGTTCAAGGGCACTCCTGCGCATTTCATTCATATGTAGCTGCGCATAGCAGGGCACTTTATCTCAACGGTGCCTGTATCCTGGACAGAGAATCGGTGATGGCAGAAATGCGAAGAGAAGCTGATGCAAAGTCGTGCAATAATGAGTGAACTTTGACTGCATGCAGCGCCGCTATAATTATCAACTCTCTGGGGGGGGGCCCTGCTACTAACTCCTGGAAACTTCCAGGACGTCTCTCTGTCTCTGCATTAGGGAGAGGGAGAGGATGGGTTTGTAATTCTCCCCGATTGCTACGGGTCACCCTCCCATCATGAAGCCCTCGGAGCCCACACTCTGCACATGAGTTTAACACGTAGGCTTTCGCAACCAGTATTATTCATAATAAAAGTTTTTGGGTTAGATCGTGTAAGTATAAATGTGTCGCAACCCCCCCCCGACACGGCCAATTAGGAAGAAATGTGTCACGTTAACAAAACGCCAATTAATTACTTTTTTAGCCCACCGGTGTGTTTGAAGAGTGAATCCACAACATTTACAATTTGAGTACGACGTTTCGCTGGAAATTACATCCAGCATCTTCGGGTGATTTGCCAGAATAGTGAAGCCATCCACCTGTTTCCGGTCTTAAATAGTGCAGGACGACGTCATCATTGCACATGATATAGCACTCGTCATTAAAATATTAGAGGAGGAACAAAGGTGAAGTTGGATGTATGACAAAAATATAAGTACTGTACCCCCAATAACTAGATGATAACTAATTACTTATACCCACGTTCTTCTCTACACGTAAGAGTTTGCATAATTATGGCTACTGCAGTTTTTAATCACAACCCTGAAATGACTCACAATTATACTTTTGGCATTACAAGGAATGTAATAAAAACATCTCGTGTATATTACAGTACAGTAATTATAGATGGTAATATGTTTTTCCCCTTTTTTTTGGCAACAAAACAGGTGTTAAGATGTTAAAACACCAAACTGAAACCTTTTACACGGAATCATGTTTGCATTAACCAGGGTGTTAGACCAGAGGACGCCAAAAGGCGTGTACGTTTGAGACGAGGCTCAAAAAAAATCTGTCTCTGGTGTGGACCAATCAGTTTCAAGGACCATGCATATATTATCAGAGTATGTTTTTGTTTGCATTTTGACCACAAGCATTGTGGTTAATGCAGACATGATTCCTTGTAAAAGGTTCCAGATTGGTGTTTTAACATCTTAACACCTGTTTTGTTGCAAGAAAAAATGGGAAAACCCTATTATCATATTTTGGAACTGGCAAAGGAGATCCCATGAAGTAATTATAGAAATTAATAAAACAGATACAGTACAGTATTATGAATTAAAGTATAATATTTTATATTATGGCTCATATATGATGATGACGTGATGATGACATTTTGTATAAAAGAGTACTTGAAAAGCTATCATTTTTACATATTTTTAATGACAAAAGTACAATTTATAACCTGATGACGGACGCTTGTGTTGCGCCCAAAACGTCGTGATTTATTTCATTTTATACCTACGTGACTTTACCGAAAGAACCAAAGAGTATGGAGTCCTGCAGTCACGAAAACTTCAAATCAAGATACAAATTATAATGCAACAATTAAACTAATTAATTGGTGAAGCCGTTGCGTTGGTAGCGATGCACAAGCACACATTTTTAAACAAGCACAATTTTTTCAATAATTAGATTAAATTAACAGTGCAGTATAACTAAAACAATGTTTAGCCGTATTAATCCTGTGATTAAATTCGGTTTTGAGGGTTTGCAGCATATCAGCTGAAGAAACATTCAAGTTGAAAGATGATCTGTAACTTAAATAAAATGAAACCATCATCCCCACAGCTGCCGTGATGACTAAGAGCCAAACTGGGTGATGAAGGAACCACGTTGGCTCCTCAGCAACACTGGCTTTGAATGACATCTCAGGAGAACATTTACACAGACATTGCCTTACGTTGGCTGCCCATAAAGGGTTTTGAGTTCATTGGGTGTGACAGTTTGAAGCCAGAAGAAGTCACAGAAAATGCAGCACAAATCCCTACACAAATACCAGTTCTGACAACTCAGCAACACTTAGGAAATGCAAGATCATCAAAGACTTAAGAGGCTGCGTGACGATGTCAGGTGAGTTACTGGTGCCGCACGCCCAAAAGGACTAAAAGCTTTTTGTTAGTTTACCAGGTTAGGCTCACTGAGCTACGTAGCTCTTCTTTTTGTTCGGAATAGAGCCCACAACTTCCTGCATACCAGGCGAGGTAGTTAACGTGGGCACCTGGCACGGATGGAGCAGAGGGAAATAGCAGAAGACATTAGTCGCTGCAGCACATGACTTCATCTCACTGAATGTGAAAGCCTGAGTCTGAACGTCTTTCAGAATGACGGGGCTGGCAGCAACTGCTAGGATTCACGAGAGAAATAACATTGCTGGTGCTTTGACCCTGCCGACTTGCATTTGCTTGCAAAATGTCAAGTTCTACTCTAAGCTTGGTTTTACAACAAGGAGATGACCCTAATATGTGAAGGTGTAGTGTTTAATTTTTGCCAATCATAAATACATATTAAAATAAGTACAAATGTTACAGCAATATCTCAATGCACTACTGGATGTGTTGATCATTGGGTTGTTTGACCTTACTTTACCACTCTGGTCCGTGCGAGTTGATGAATGGGGGCAAATAGAACAAGTTCATATGTCAATCAGCAATGATGTTAGCCTTCGCCGGAAATCGAACTCAGGTCACTGAGATAATATGACAATATGCTAACCACCGGACCAATAATGTCCCCTGCAATTGCATATATATATAAGTGAAAGCAAACACAAATAAAACAAATTTTGATTTAAAGCTTTCGTGACTGCAGGGATTCATATTATTGGTTCTTTCGGTAAAGTCACGTAGAAGGGAAATAATAAAGTTATAAAAAATATTATTTTATGTTTTTTATTTGATGATTTCCCTTCTATATTTTCATTATAAAATAATATTTATTATTATAAAATAATAAAAATATTGGTTTATATTTTTATTATTTTATTATTTCCCTTCTACATGACTTTACCTAAAGAACCAAGAATACAAATAAAACAATAAATATTTCATTTTAAATACTGTTTCAAGAAAGGAATGTGTTCTCGTAACAATCTGGGAAGGCTAAAACAAAAGGTCAGAGAGTGAAAGGTACTGCCGCAATACGGTAAGCAGTGAAAGAAAATCAAAGTGTCGCTGAAGTGCTTGCAAGTCAATCGTGACGAGCACCAGAACGAAAACGCACATTTACCCAGTCAATGTGAGGGAATTTTCTTAAACCATCTGTTATTGAACAAGACCAGCAGGCAGAAGAAAGTGTCCGTGCACTATTAATCTTCCCATCCCATGTATATTAAGCCAAAGACCGTGTCATCGTGACATTAGGTTATTCAGGCACTCTACTTATTTTGTAAACAAACACATTGAATAATTAATGTTATTTATTAAAGTATTGTATTTCATCTTAGCCTAGTCTGCTGCAAACTCCCACTATCGGTGTCACACCAATATTCATCTACATTTGTATCAAGATTCTACCTCTAAATGCGACGAAGACACAGTAATCATGCACTTTGTATGCCGTAATAATGCACTTTGTATGCTGGTGAATTCTATATTGCTATGTTCATATTAAATAATATTGTTCAAAATTTTAAGCCCTCCGTACATATCTTCTTTTAAAACCGTCTGATAATTATTTTTTTAAACAGATGGATTTCAGAAATCTTGAGGGCATAATCACAAGTGTAAAATTTGTAATGTTAAGGATGGGAATCAAAATGATTATATTAAACACAGGTGGAGTATAACATGAAACTATGATATAATGAAAGCGCAATCGTGGAGTGCGAATGGAAGAGTCTGATACTGCCCTCCGCTGTCCTTTAAACAATTATGAGAGCGTGCCACTAACCAAAAATATACTGTCAAACATTCGTACAATGTGCAAAGGCAAAGTAATAATAACGCATGATTTATATAACGCTATTCTATCACGCGATAGCAACGAGGACGTGAAGCACTGCAATATAAAGCTGAATTGGCAAGCACTTAAATTGCCAAAGGAAACGACGTCACCTTTTTCCGGTGTCAATTTCAATTGTACTTGCAATTCACACTCGACTTATGCCGTGGAAGTGGCACACTATACGAGTATGTTGCTGCCATGACAGTTGAATGTCAATTCTCACCTACACGGTGTAAATAGAATGTGTTTAAAAATGTTCATGATAATTTTGCACGTATGATACGAGTTACTGTGAAACGACAATGTAGCTCATTAAATGAACTGCACGTTTGCTTACCTCGGACACTAAATAATAAAATGTCTAAAGATACCCGGTGCGGTTCGCAGGCTGGGAAGTCAAAAAGGCTGCAGTCATTCATTACAATGCACACAGGTGTAATGCCAGCTAATTTAGTTGTGAGATATGAGAGGCGATCTACAATTGCCAGGTTCATGAACACAAAGTAGAGTTACAAAACAATGAAACGGAAATATGTTAACTGGATCGGCAAAGGACTGTTGTGGTTAAAGCTTACAGATAACTAAAAGTCGATGTTATACAGCACCATTCATACGAGGTCTCACACGTACAAATATGAGCATACTAACAGCCAAGCAAAGAAACCACATTTGAAAACAACTCATTTTTGGCTATGTGCCTATGTTACCATTGGTGGATGTCGTGTGCAAGTCCTGCATATTGGAATATGTGATCAAGTGCTATAAATAAAAGCCCTACAAATTGTTTTCCTTCTAAAGCACTATATTTCCCGCACCTCCGATTAGCACGATTGGCTACGCACGGTGCAAAAGAGGTTCAAGATACATATTTGGACAAACTGCTTAAAAAAAGAATTCGCTACCCAGGGATTGCAGCGCATTCAAAAAGACATTCATCGAGTAGATAGTGAAATAAAATAATCGTGTGTATAGGTTATATGTGGCTTGGGGAAGCGTTCAGCCAGCAGTGGAATGATCATGGATGATGGTAATCCACTGCTAGATGAAGGTGTCCTCATGCCACTGGATATGTGGGAGTTTGTTGACAAAACAATACGGGGTGGGGGGAGGCAGGATTTGTTCTGATATCACTCGCCACTGATGTTGGCCATGGCTGGGAATTAAACTCAAGTCGTCGGGTAAATGGCGCAGTACACCAACCTCTGTGCCACAAATTCCGATTAGCACAGTTGGTTACGTACAGTGCGAAAGAAGTTCAAAATACATACATGTGTGCACTGCCAACAATGCGTGTCAAAAAATGTTTCGTGTACGTGAGAATTGTTAGATCACAAATATCGCGACGGATGGCAGCAGCTTGAGATGTCTCCATTCAGCTCTGGATAGACTGGCTAATAATCATGATCCATTTTTGTTACATATATGAAGGACGGACGATTTGGTGCAAGAAGGAAGCAATAAGAGTCATATGTGCGGCTTCAAACACATTTTCCTTTATCCCTATAAAATAAACTACAAGCTGAACAGTGACTGTAGACTTTTCCAAGTTACATTTTATGCATTTCTAAATTAAGCAAAGATTAATTTACAACACAAAAAACCCTGCCATTTTAATGACATGAGAGGTAACGAGTAACAAAAGCTGAATGTTTAAATAGACAGCATCATAATGCAGATGTTGAAATAAAGACAAGGTCGATTATACAGTGTCTGCATCTGACAAGGGGTAATGAGACCAAAATGGTTGTGATTTCATGCTTTGCGGAATATACAAGTGGGTCAATATTACAGAGAGGATAATGATGCCGATCAAGTGTTAGATATATGTACGTTATAAAGTACCAGTGCAACTAAATTACAACAAATGTGAAGGGGAATTATGATTTTAATACCATGCGTATAAAGATAACACCATATTCTTTTGACCGAATTGTGCATTTTAATGGCATATCCATCGCTATTCATATTATACACAATGGACCATTAACCAAGAGACACAAAGTCCACGGTTTGTATAAAAGGTCTGAGTTATATATTTTCATCATACATATTTTAATGAGGTTGTATTGTGTAGGCCACTATATACGTGTGGGTGTGCATGATAGTGGAGTGGTTAGCATACTGTGCTTCGAACTCAGTGATCCGAGCTCGATTCTCGCTCACAGCCAACGTCAGTGATGATTATCTGAACCAGTCCTGGGCCTCCTCTAGGTCGAATCCGTCTAAAATGAGTACCTGGTGTGGTGTGTAAATATCGCCACTAGGGAGACAAAGGCGGCCAGGCGTGGTGCTGACCACCCACCCCCTCATGTGCCGTGCTGACCTTCAATGGTACTCGCTAACAGGACTTTCCCCAAAATTCTGTTAAGGTTATACGGGCTTATCTTTGTCTTTTTTTAGACATATTATATCACAGTAATGTGTATTTGTAAACAATACTGTACTGTGCTTTCTATCCCCATTTGGTTATAATGTACCTGACAAAGGTCACGCGAATATATATCAATCAAGCACAAGGCACTGAATTAACAAGTGGCCCATTGACTAATTAACGTTATTATTGACCAATAGTTCAATAAATTGGTCCGCCAGTGTGGTGAATTTTGGTCAAACAACCCGCACGAGTGATGGTGTTTGGGGAGGTCTTCATCCAGCAGGGGTCTGAAAAAGTGCTTGTAAGTTATTGCTACATTATTGCGATTGACCAACATTCATTGTTTTTATACTGTCATCTAAAACTGGCCAAGCATGCCAAACTTCAATTCATGTTAAACCATTTACGACCTCGGTGGTGGAGGAAAGATGATGTTGATGCAATGAGGAGACAATAATAGTGACACGTGCGGATCTGAATCGTGTGGTTACAGTACGTGATATTACTCGTGAGTTTTCCAAAAATCTGTGAAATTGCATTCAGTTTGAGAAATGAACGAATCAATGCGAAGTATAAATGCCCAGTAATCAACGTAAAATCAACAACGGGTTTCGAATAAAAACGTGGCTTCAATTGGAAAAATGTATTAATATTCGTGCAACAAAGAAGATAAAAACCATACATCTAAATGCACTGTCACTCAAATACACGTAAGTGAATTGTTTGAAAGGGAAAACACGGGGGGCCTCTTCGGTGGGTAACAAAGGGCCCTGTTTGGAGTGGTGGATTAGCATGCACACAGCCTCATGTTTACATTCACGATCCATATTTTTATGTAATTTATGTCTCCGCGGCAAGGCGGTGCAAAGCGACTCACATTCACAATATTTATGCCAGCCGAGACCTCAAACAAAAAAACATGCCTAGAACTATCTCTGTGGTTATAAAATAAAATATGTGTGACATTATACAGAACCGTAACGTGCATACATCACAAAGAGCAAACTAATTGTATGGGATTCAATGTCGATTTTTAAAAAATTTAATTAACGTAAAATCATTACAGTATCTGCTTGAGCTCTCTGCTGGGGAACGTATACATTTAGATCGATATTTAATGAAGCCATTATGGTCATACATACAGTACACTGTATGTCTGACTGCACAATAACCAATTAAATATATTTATGCGCAGGCAATTTAGTTACGTAAAAGAATGAGCCTGAAGGCACCAAATGTCAACAACAATTTAAACAACTTGGTGTCATCTGTGAACTTTCTCCTGCGCAGCAAGAATTAACATTTTCTACTGTAAAAAATAATAATTAAACATTATCCATTCACTAAATGCATACGTGAATGCCCAGATAGCAAAAACATGTGTTTTATGTTGCATAATTACAGACACTACATTGTATAACTGTTACTACGTTCTGACATCTTTCGTAGTAATTTCGTTCATTTATCAGTGAGCTGCAGTTCAGATATGAATACACTTAGTATCTGGCAACTACATTATTTATTACCATTATTTGGACAAATTAAACAGTGTGTACTGAATTCCAAAACAGCCTTTCCAAGATTTGATGTATCCACGTTTTACAAATAATGTTGTAATGCATTTAATCTGCCATACTATTTTAGAAAATATATAAATCCAACAAAGATTAATTCCCCAAGATAATCCTAAATTCATCTGCTTACACACATCAACAGACATTGCACATTTAACATTATACACACCGCAGACATCTCCACACACACAGTGCTGTATACAGTGAAAATTAACCTCGTGATTATTTACATTTTATATACCAGATTCCATTGAATTCAGTTAGTATGGACAATTTCAATTTCATTCGTTTTAAATAATTACTCATTATTCATGCTTAGTAATTTTAATCATCACGCTGTAACCATAACACAAATAACACAGTAGCTATACATCAACAGAAAATATCAATTATAAAAAACGTGCAAAACACGCGAGATAAACACTAAAAAATACCTGCATTGCAAACACTGCAATCGTTAACGACTGATGGAATGTGCGCGCAGCCTACCTGCATCGTCATTCTGCCTACTCTGAAGCTCACTTGCTAACTGCTGCTATACCGTTTCGTTCCGACTCAAGGTCACTTCAACTGCTCCCCGCCCGCGTGCGCGCGCGCGAGAGAGAGAACCGAGGATCCTCCTCCTTTGCAGCACCTGATCCGCGTGCTGCGCCAACGCATCGGCTGCACCAACGCATCGGCTGCACCCCCCACTCCCCCCCACCCCACTTGCCAGCAACCCGCTCAGTACCGCAGGGCTGTCGCCATGGATACCCCATCGCCATGGCTGCGAGGCTACCATGGTGACAAGGCGGAGGGGGAGCAGGGTCCAGGGGGTGGTGGTGGGGGGGCGGGCGGGCGGGCGGGGGCTCACGCCTGCTTGGCTTAGCTGTAGCGGTCCATTTATTCACCCCATTTCCTTTTCATTTCGTGAGGGCGGACGGATGCAGATAGCCACGTACACAAGCAATTGAAGACTTCAATTCAGATGACGTTGAGCAGCTGGGTGCATATGCTGCGGGCCAAGAGCACAGCAGAGTCTCATTGGAACGCTGGGCTTTTTGCCCATGTGCTGACCCATGGGTATTGACAGTTATATTGTAATTGTGCAATACCTTCAGGTGGAATTTTACATTTTAATGCTGAAACAACAAAAATAATTCCAAAGTGACGAATTCCTTGTGAAAAAAATGACCATTAAGACTAGAGCTGGAACGATCAGTCGATTAAGTTGATTTATCGATTGAATATTCGAACCTTCGACATTTTGTGGTCAATGACTCAGGCCCTTTTTAAAATAAAGGCTGCCATCATATCCTGCCTCCCGAAGGAGGGAAACCCCTGAAACCTCACCAAGCCCCGCCTATCACCTCCCGTCCAGTAACACACTTGGGCACAGAAGTGATCCTTTTTAAAATTCCAACTATTTCCATATAATCCGACTAGTTGAGTACTCAAACTCATATTCCGTTGAGTAATTGAAAACAGTACAAATAATAATCTCTAAAAAGCACAGGCACAATATTGTATCACCTGAATACTAATATTTTTTAACAGCATATAAATACAAAAGCATCTCCAGATGCTATATGTAAGAATCAACCCAGCAAAATCGTAATCAGAGAATGGAATTTAAATATTGTTATTCTGTGATGCGGTCCCATATTTTTAATGGATGCGCAAATTATTATTTGCTTTGTTACATTGTAAAATCACATTCGATGCAAATGCCATAGATCTAACAATTAATTGCGTCTAATCACTAAAAAAAATACACATTATCAGCTGTAAAGGTTCATTTTTAGGATGACATTCTACCAAGTAAAAAAAAATGCAAAGCATATCAATTTGAATACATATTCGTATTTGGATGGAAAATAAAACTTTTTCTGAGTGCCACAAAATAATGCCATAATCAACGTTTTTGGGTCGCGAAAGCCTACGTGTTAAACCAACATAATACCAGCAGCCATATAGAATTAAAGTTTGAATAAATAACAATATTGTACCTCTTTTAAGGACACAATTGTAAGGTTGCAGGTTATTTCTCTTTCTCTCTGTGTCTTTTTCACATATGAATGATGCCCTGCTTACATGGCAGGGCATCATTCATATGTTAGATACTAGCCCGTGGAAGATGATGTCACAGAACAGGTCCCATATTGTAGCTGCTCACCCCGAGCGAAAAATGCCCTGATAGTGCATTGTCTTTGTGCTGTTCTTCCTTTTGGCGTTCTCTGGTCTGACACTTTGAGACTAGGCTCAAAAGAAAGCTGTCTCTTGTGTGGACCAACCAGTTTCAAAGACAATGCATATATTATCAGAGCATGTTTTTTTTGCATGTTCGCCACAAGTACGTGTGGTTAATGCAGACACGATTCCTTTAATAAGGATTCTGTTTGGTGTTTTAACATCTTGACACCTTTGGAACCTCATTTGCCAGTAAAAAAATATAATTGTTTTTTTACCCTTCTATCTGGCAACAAAACTGACAACTTTTTTTACAAGGAGTCATGTTTGCATAGACCACAATACCTTTTGGCGTCATCTGGTCCAACCCATGTGAGACGAGGCTCTAAGGAAAGCTGTCTCGGGTGTGGACCAATCAGCTTCAAGGACAGTGCATACATTATCAGAGTTATGTTTTTTGTTTGCATTATGACTGCAGGTATTGTGGTATATGCAAACATGACTCCTTGTAAAAAAGGTGTCAGTTTTGTTGCCAGATAGAAGGGTAAAAAAACAAGTATCATCTTGACACCTGTTTAATTGCCCGAAAGGGTTAGACCTATTGTTATATTTTAATACTGGCAAGAAAGGTCCGATGTTATGTCATCCAATTACCCATGTTATGTCATCCAATTACCCGTGCAAATTATTGTTGAAACTCTTGAAAATAAGTTAATAAATTTGCCCCGTTTGGGAGGCGCTTTGCCCCCCCCCCCGTGCCCGCCCCCCAAACTCCGCCCGTGCTCTTAACCGACCATAAAGATCATGGATATTTATGGTGGGATGCCACGGTGGCAAGATGTTGACTACTTCGCCTGGTATATGGGAGGTCATTGGTTCGATCCCGACTCTGACGCCTGCATTTTTGGAGTTCGTATGTGTCACTCAGCGATGAGTGCTTCCACTCGTACGATATATTTTTCTTAAGGATACATAAAAAAGAGAAAATAGTATTATACTCACCTGGTAGATGACAATGCTGTGCCTGTTCTACTTTAATATCACCTGGTCATCAGGCTTTCTAATCAGGTGTTTAGATTTGACATGTGTTTGGCTAGGGGACGTGACCTTCCACAGCAAGTGGAAGCATTGAAAGCCCCCAGGCATGATTGAGATGAGGTTAAGCCAAGGCTCTGTAAGACTTCAACAGCAAAATGCTTTTCCAAGCGAGCCTTTTGTGCCACCTAAAGAGGCCGTACCGTTGTATCACGCACCGGGGAGCTTCAATAATTATAACTGCAGCACTATCTATGTTGGGAGTGAAAAGCATTTTCCCGGACATTGTATAACGGGGAAAAAAAAACACAAATATACCAGGGCCGCTTTGTGCATTGCAAGGACACAGAAAGTCAGATAGGTGGCTGCTGATTTGCATTACAGGTCGACCCGAAGGGAGAGCAAGGACCGGGTAGTCGAGGAAAGCACCTAATGGTAGCGAAGGAGCGAGGGTTTTGACAGTGAACAACTGCATACAGGCAGCAGCTAGACCAAGACCCAATTACCTGCGATTCTTGGCGGATGGTATGCACACGTACAACAGACACTTTTCGTGGGCAAACAAGAAGGTGTGCGCTCACACACGTGCAGGTATAAGCACGGAACCAAGCAAGTGCGTGTATGTTATCTCCCTCACCTGGTACGCAGGAGATCGTGGGTTTGATCCCGACCCTGGTACCTGTATATTTGGAGTTGGCATGTTCTCTTTCTATTTCCATGGGCTCATGGATTTTTCTCCAGGCCCTCCGGTTTTGCCCTCCACATTTAGAAACGTGCTTTTAGATTAGTTTGTTACTATAAATACCCACACATCATGATACGCAGCAAGACTGAACTTACGTGTGGTCAAGTCGCCTCTGAAAAAGATCTAACAGCTCAGTGGGGTTTACTTGGTAAATAAAAGTTTAGTTTAAGAAAGCCAGTTTGGGCAGGTGCACGTGTACATCGGTGCGTCTAACGATTACTTGTTTCAGCACGTACTCGCTCACGTGTGCCATTGCGTGCTTGCGAATCCACGTGCTAGTTCACTGGAACATGTTCAGTAACAGTGCCTTCTGGTGCTTTCAGTTATAGCCAATGGTGAAGGCCATGTGATTGTTGACGTGCAAACTAACGAACCTTAGCCGGTCGAGGTCACAGATTAAACAAATGGCAAGGTCCGGGGCTCCTCTGGGGAGACAGTTGCTGTCCCCGGCACATTTTTCGCCCAACTCTAAACCGAACTCCATTAACTGAGATCTCAACGTAGGAATATAAAATGAATACTCTTCTTCATTAAACCACTTGTAAATGTTATTAATCTTCTCATTAAAAAAAAACATGTTAGGTATGGTCTCACAACTATTTGTTTATATGATAGCAACCCATTATTATTTTAAAGGTGTATTTATAAAGATAAATGTTTCAAATGTGATTTTGAGAAATTGTGCTTGCCAACTAATTACATTGTGATTGGCGATTAATAATTTACAACTCTTTGTCAATCCACTGCGGGATAAACGCCTCCTCGCGCTGTGTCAGTCATGGGCGTTAGTTAGCCATACTTCACCAAACTGGCCAGCGATCTCTGGTGAGGGGAGATTTTGGGGCATTCACTCGACAGTGACGTTAGCTGTGGTCCTAAAATAAAAGTGAGGTTGCCGGGTTCATAGAGAAGTGCATTAACCACTGCGCCACCGCTTAACCCAATGTCTTTACAGATGGTTCCCATGTATGTTTGTGCGTATGTTGAACTTCTTGCGTACCGCACGTAGCCAATCGTGCAAATCGGAGGCCAAGTATGACTGTGCAATGTGCTCACAGCTGTAACTAACCTGAGAGTGTCCTGTCCTCGGGCCCCAAGCTGCAAGAGCTCACGAGCAGCTGTGCAGGGGGTGGCGCATGTTCCCTCTCCTCCAGGGCATGCCAAGCAGAGTCCTTCGTTGTCCCTGTCACCGGGGCCACTACACTTTGCCCAGCGGCATTCATCTCCAAAGACGGATCCTCTTTAGCCAAGTGTGCGTCTAAACCCAGCGCCGGGCTCACCGCATCCTTCTCCACGATGGCTTCTGGGTCTGCCTCGTGAATTGCATCCGCGAATTTCGTCGGCTCGGCATCGAAAGAATGTATCGTTTGTGCAGAAACAGAGGACGCTTCAGATGTGCTGATGTCCTTACATTCAGAGGCCTGCTTTATCTCCACCTTGCTTACATCAGCAGCTTGTGCAGCCATGAAACTTGTTTTTTCCAATCTTGACATGTTTAGACCTGCAGTCTTGTGCGCTACATCTATCTTGATAATATTTTTGGCATCATTACCGGCTTTCGCTGCTGAACAAGTATCATCATGAATATTGAATGATGTATTCTCAGGTTTCTTTTTAATATCTTTAACTTGTGCAGATGTTTCTAGGCCAGAGTCATCATGCAATTTTAAGATGTTTGTTTCATCAGCAGGCTTAGTATATGTATATTTTGTCTCTTTCACGCTTAAAATGTCTTGAATTTCACAAAAGTCAGTTGTATTTTTGTTTTCATCTCTAACCCCTGAAGTGACTTCACTGCCATGGATTACATCTGAGTGACTTTGGTCTGCCTTGCTATTACGTGATGAATTGGTGGGGCTACTCAGTTCGGTCAACGTTTGATCTTTCTTCCTTTTAGCTTTGTGGGTAATATCTGTTTTGCCTTTGCCTTGAACAGGCACAGCTACATCAGTGTCGAGAGGTTGCTCTGTTACTTTTTGGGAACTTAATTCATCGTAAGATTCAGCAATGCTCTGTTCTTGTGCACTTTTGAAATCTGGAATTTTGATGCCTTTGGTAAATGCAGATTCGCCTGCCTTAATAATATGCGCAGAAGAAACTTCAGGTAATTTTGTTTCCGATGTAATTGGGATATTTGATGTTTCAAGAAAGAGAGCTAAATCTGCCTTGTCTCCAAATTGTGATGTTGCCTTATGTGTTTCTTTCACAACTGAATCAACAACTCCCGCAAATGCTGCCGACTCCTTCATTGAAAATTCATGAGTTGGCCCTATTGTTACATCAATTGCGTTCAAACAATTATCATCTATTTTGCCAATATCTTTATTTTCTACCACCGGCAATTTAGTTCCTTCAAATCCGCCACTATCTTGGCATTTCGAAAAGTACGTCAGATCAGCTTTGTTTTTACATTTTTTAGATTCAACTCCTGGATAACTCCCCTTTGTCCAGTCTGCACCTTCATTGCCATCGGAGGATTGCATCAATTCCTTCTTGTTTGCTGGATCAGCTGTCAACTGGGAGTAACTGATATCTGACAAAATTGGACTTTCATGAATTTGAGAAAATTGAGTGAATTTAGTAAATTCTTGGACAGGTGAAAATCCTGAATCTGGAACAATTGGAATGTTATACATTTCAGGAAAATTGGTCAGATCTTGCTTGTTTGCAACAACAGGATTTATTACTGGAAAGTTTACTTTTGAAATGCTTTGGCTTTTATGAAAATCAGGGAAATTGGCTGAATCTGTCTTCTTTGCATCTGTAAGTTGCACTGAGGGATACATATAATCTGTCAAAATTTGACCTTCATGAAGGCCAGAAAAATGGGTCATATCTGCCTTAGTTGTATGTTTAGCTATTGTGACTGGAAGGTTTGCTTCAGCAACACTTTGGCTTTGATGAATTTCAGCAAAAAGTGTTAAATCTGCTGTTTTAGCATCTTTATCTGTCACTGAGGGGAAGTTTTCTGCAGCCAACAAAGGATTTTTATGAATTTCAGGCTGAACTAATTCTCCCTCAGCCATCACTGATGGATAACTGGTATCTGTGAAAATGTTACCTTCTTGAATTTCAGAAACAGCCAAATCTGCTATATTTTTATCCATATAATTTACAAAGGGAGTACTCGTATTTGTAAAAATAGGATTTTTATTAACTCCTGAAAATGTACTGTGTTCTGTTTTGATTGCACCTTTGGCATTCCGTGCTGGATATTTTGAGTCCAGCAAGTTTGCACTGTCGCTAATGTTGGGGAAATAAGCAAAGTCGCCTTCTGATGTTGTATCTTTGGCTTTCAGAGAGGGGTGGCTTACACCGGGCAAGGCAGACGTTTCTTGAACTTCAGAAGAATAAGTGAAATCTGCCTTATTATCCGTAACTTGCACTGGGGGTAAATGTGTTTCTTTCAATGGAGCGCCCTTAAATATTTCAGAAAAAGGAGTTAAATCGGTCTTTTTGGGAGATTTATATTTTGGAGTTTTCATATTACCTTCTGTAAAGTGTGCATCGTCATAAAATCCGGTGCATTGCACGTCATCGGTCTTTCCAACATCCTTCGTGTGAGAATATGGGCAACGTGCTTCATTCGTAGCAACTCTGCCATGCATTTCAGAATAAATAGGAATTTCAGGCAAATGGGGTTTGTCTCTCCTATTAAAATCGTTATCCAGATAAGTTTGCGAGTAGTCTTCCCTGCAAAAGTCCTGAACTTTTCTCTGAGGGTAATTCTTTTCTTCAAAACCCATATCTTTAAACACATTAAAGGGAGCTTCTTCGGGCTTGTCAACACTTTTACCTTGTGCAGCTGCAAATTTTGCATCTGATTTATAATCTGTTTCTTGGCGTGCTCTGCTACGCTTCTTGTGTTTTTTAGCGTTTCTTGGCTGTCTTTCATAGGCAGCTTGACTAAGATCTTTGTCACCCACACCCTGCATTGCTGCCACCCCTCCTCCTGCTGCTGCGGCACTGCCAGCAGACCTAGGTCCTGTCCCTACCGCTGCATCCCATGCAGTGCCTTCTGACTTTGGCTGAGCAGGCAAGCGGGCTCGGTCACCTGATCCATTTGTTACGGTCGCCCCTTGCGTATTATCAGCCATCCTGTAGTAGGAAGATGGGGGGAGGAAAAATGAGGGAAGAGATCAATGAAAAGGAGCCTTAATTCCATGTGGGGGAAAAAAACATGTACATAATCTCAACATTAGCTTCATGGAAGCTACAAACATTGCACAAGTAATGAATGCACATAATTGTTCACGTAACTTTGTGAACACCAACATTTTACCCCACCACACGCGACATGTCGATCCACTAATCGTGGTGTATGCATTTAAACTGCTGGGTGGACAAAGGCTTTTATAAACTTTCCGCATTGTTTCAGCTGCCGCCCCTCTGAGATCGAATATCCAACTATGACACTATGGCAGCTTACTGAATGTCTGTAAGTCATTTGAAGGCAGCATAAGCAGATCACATTGAATGGACCTTGCATGAAACATTCTACTCCAGGGTAACGAGGTGCCTGCAGGAGGCAGTACAGCAAGTAATGTGGGTCATCCTTGCAGCGGCTTTTGGCTAACCATTGGATAAAGACGGTCACTGCATCACGTGCTTTCAGATGCGCTTCTGCGCCCGTCTGATATTAGGAAGCCACTGGAGCTATCCACTTTTAAATCTAGATTTAACAAAAAAAATGTACAACTGCTTTTTGTGTTTAGTTTGTTGTCCCCCCCCCGCACATTTGGTTACATACAATGTGAAAGAAATTGAACGTACATCCATACAAGTAGGTTTCTGACAAGCAAATAGCATATGTCTCGAGTATGCTTCCGTTGTGTGTACGTGTTTTCCTCAGTCACTTCAGTTTCCTCTCACAAAAGACAAGTCATTACATCATAATTGGCCATAACATCGCAAGCAAGATCGTGTTGAAAAGAATAATTGCATTCATTGACACCTTTACGGGTTAAAATGTTGATATATACACTACTTACCACGTTCATTTGTAGCCAGTAATGGAGGCTGCTAGACCATAGATCAGAATGGCTGGGAGTCAGGGCCGATAATAAGGACTACTTTGTCCCAGTTTCTGGCAATGGGATGAAATTTGGCAAAGGATGGTCCAGTTTTGATGAGCTTGGCATAGTGGAGGCATTTTTACGGCTGCTTGGCAGAGGCTCAGTAATAGTTTGGCTGTTGCGAAACTCAGGGCAGCAGCTGCACTTGCCTCTGACAAGGCAATATTCTAACATACTACAAGGAAGTGTTTTAATTACCACGGACCGACGTGGTGTCACGTCTTTCACATGTGCAAGTACTGATCGCATATATACATAAGAATTTTTAAAAATGTACTGTTAAAGTTAAAGTATTCGAATGTCTAAACTAATAAGATTAACCTCAAAACGTTAAATATGTATATACGAGGAATATGCTACTCAACATAAAGCAGCGTTCTTACATTTAATATCACAAATACATGTACGCTCACATTTCCTCTATGTGAAAATTATAATATCAATTCCTCTGTATTTATTAATACCTACAGACGAGATTTCCAAATAATTCCAACAATTGGGTCTTCAAAATAAACACGAGTGAACATAAACAGGACGATTGGTATTCCAGCCACACTTAGCACGCGATGTCACAACCAAGTGAGGATGAGACACACGAGCAAGCTCAGACACATGAGCGACGCACTCCATGTTGCATACATGCCACTGCCGGTAGCCCTGAATATTAAACAATAACGGTGCAGGAGGCACGAGGAGAACTACATTGATTTCTGGCCCCATCAACTTGCCAAGCCACCAAACGTAAGGAAGGAAGTGCTTTCGTTCACGGCACATGCAACACACGAATAGATGGTAACTCTGTACCCTATCCGTTTCACCCAAAATCCTCCCCTTCATTGTATTAAAGTTGAACACTGTGCCCGGCCTAAATACACAAACGGCAATCACAAACGGGATTTGTATTTCATCGGTCTTACAAAATGTATGCTGCTTCATGTTTATTCGGAAAAAATGTTTATACCAAATACTGCACAAAATCATAATTCATTTGTGTCAAAATAAGTCCCATGTGGCTGACAACAGCCAAGTGTGTTACGAGGCACGAATCCTCGCAATTAATTAAAAACAGTCGGGTCAGCGTGTCTGTCTACTGCAACGAGTGGAGGTTGTGTTCATCTCTGCTGGCAGTCCCGAGCCAGCGGTCAAAGTTCCACATTCCCTTCAATGTATGTATGTTGAACTTCTTTCGCTCCGTACGTAGCCAGCCGTGCTAATCGGAGGTGCCGGAGTGTAGTGTGTAGCGTAGTGTGTCGTTGTGGGGAGAACATGAAAACTCCAAATACACAGGCTTCAGAGTTGGGATCAAACCCACGATCTCCTGTATACCAGGCGAGGTATTTGACATCCAGCCACTGTGGCACCCTAGATAGTACAATATCACGTAGAAACAAGCAAGTTGTGAAAGTGCATTACTGTGAGCTCGAATCTACAAAGGGTTTTAGACCAGAACATTAAAACACCCAGGGATGCACTGTCCCTGCTTGCGTTCACGCTGCCTGAAATGAAGAACTGATCCGTGGTGCAATACAAGCTGGGGGGTGCGGTAACGCGGCCCGTCCCACAGCTGTGGCTATATGCAGCGCGTGTAAAACCGGGTGATGATGTTATTGAATGCACCTCGTGCTACCGTGGCCATGCTGGTTTGTGAATGTGAAACTGCAGCCAATGCTGTGCGCGAGCTTTCCCTACTTTGGCAGCTGTCTGTGCTGGAGCCAGGATGCCCTGCTCCACCCCAAACGTAGCCGCACGCATCTCGGACGCATCACGGGGATTTGCGTTTGCAAGGGGTGCATTTACATTTTGCAGTTAAGGACATTGTAATTCATAGCATCAATGTGCATCAAAAAACAAGCGGGTGTTAATTGTTGCAAGCCGGTTTGTTGTTTTTTGGCCTGATAACCATGTTTATTTAAGGTATGCGCTTCACAAATAGCATTAAAGGTACAGTCAAAAATTAGCATTTAAACGTTTAGAAATAATGAAAGGGTATTTGGTTATTTGAGAAAATAAGCACAATCACTCAGTGTAAAAAATAAATACTTTAATTGAATACGGTTATTTTTGGAAAGGCTTCCTCATTTATAAAAACAAAATTGTCAACAAATGTAATATGATATTATGCTTTAAAAATGAAATGAAAATTTAATAAATACATTTTCTAGAAACGTAAAATTGTCATTGCAAACAACGAAATGCTGATATTCTTTGGTTCTTTCGGTAAAGTCACGTAGATGGAAAAAAAATCAAGTGAATAATAAAAAATAATAAAACACCACTAATGTCGACTGTAGCCTGGTTCTTAATCGGAGTGTACTGGCAGTCTATAATGTGGACTGTAGCCTGGTTATTAAGTTTGGCGAGTGTACTGGCAGTCTATAATGTAGACTGTAGCCTGGTTCTTAATCGGAGTGTACTGGCAGTCTATAATGTAGACTGTAGCAATAGTTATTAAGCTGGGTGAGTGTACTGGCAGTCTATAATGTCGACTGTAGCCTGGTTCGTAACCTTGGTGAGTGTACTGGCAGTCTATAATGTAGACTGTAGCCTGGTTATTAAGTTTGGTGAGTGTACCAGCAGTCTATAATGTAGACTGTAGCAATGGCTATTAAGCTGGGTGAGTGTACTGGCAGTCTATAATGCAGACTGTAGCCTGGTTTTTAAGCTGGTGAGCGTATTGGCAGTCTATGATGTAGACTTGAGCAATGGTTATTAAACTGAGTGAGCGTACTGGCAGTTTATAATGTAGACTGTAGCCTGGTTATGAACCAGGCTACATTAGTATTTTTATTTTATTTTTTATTATTTTTCTATCTACGTGACTTTACCGAAATCACCAAAGAACATGAATTCCTGCAGTTACTAAAGTTTTAAGTCAAAATTGAACTAAATGCTGAGTAAATTGTAGGTTTTAGTAGATACTAGCGGGAAGTACCCGGGGTTGCCCGGGTCAAATTTATATTTCAAACATACTCTGAAAAATGTAACAGCAGTGCATACTGACTTTGGTGGTACCTGCTATGATTACAGCAGTGCATATCGACTGTGGTGGTACTTGCTATCACTACAGTAGTACATGCTGACTCTATAGCAGTATTTATCGACTCTATAGCACAAAGTATTCACCTGACAGAGTGGCGTGGTGAGGCCTAGTCCCATGCAGAGCCTCCGGCCTCGCCTAGATTGTCTAGCAGGCCGAGGTGGCACCTTGGCAGGCTGGGCTTCTACCCCTGACTGCCCCCCCCCCTCCCCCCGCAGGCACGATGGACACGGCCGCTCTGCAGTAATATCTACCGCCTATAGTGGTAGTATCTAACTACACGCATCGGGGTGGGGGGAGACATAAGACCGTGAAGAATTTACCTGAGCGTTTAGTGTATTTTTATAGGATTTTTAACGCGAAAGAAAATGTCCCCCTCACTCCCACCGAAGGCGTGCGACTTGGCATGGGTCGTCCTTCCTACCAAAGGCGCGTGAGTTGGTATGGTCGTGCACGAGTCATAAATAAATACATAAAAGGGAATCGCACAAAAATAGCACTAAATCGCTAATTCAACTAATTTAAAGTTGACGGATGTGAAAAAGGAATAGCGCTTGCTCACCGTGGGGCTTACAGCGTGGTACCTGGCAATTTTACGTATACCCCACCGTTGGAGAGCTAAGCGCGCGACCGCACACAAACCCCGCCACAAACCCACACACAAACCCCGCCACAAACCCACACACAACTTTTGATTTATATATAGAAGATTACACTCACATAAAATATTATAATTTGACACCAAACATATCATTCCGAGGCCTAATTTTTTTGCATCATTTTTAGATATATAAACAACTATTTTAAAACGCATAAAGAAATGCAATAAGCACGAGCAAGACATTGTAGGGCCGTACCGTTCCTTTTAGATAGTCTTGTATAGATTACTTCATTAAGTCTTCATCACTGTATTTGTTTTAAAGATACCAATTGGATGCCCGTGGGGTAATTAGTTAATTAATGTGCTTGCTTCTCTGCCATGGCTGCAGGTCTCGTGACAGAGTGTGCCAAACATTGAGGCGCCATCCCAACCACGAGCAGTAGTCACGCACACAAGTCACATCTTGTCATTCGACCGATTCATGTGTGTAAAGCCACCTCTAGGATTAGAGTCAACCGCATACTGTAGCAGCGTTCTGAATTAAATTCGAACAAATCCGTCTACGGCTGTAGGCACAATCACAATGCATTAGGGGCCATCCATAAATTACGTTATGCAATTTTGGACGATTTTTAACCCCCCCCCCCCCTAGTCACATGGCGTCACAAAAGTTAGACCCCCCTCAAATATGACTTCCCAAAGCACTGCCCCCCCCAAAAAAAAAACCATGCTTCA
>CM025610.2:5709805-5733078 GCA_014621495.2 Entosphenus tridentatus
AAAACCTAAGAATATGAATCCTTGCAGTCACGAAAGCTTCAAATCTATTTGGTTTTCATCAGGAATACCCAATACTGTACAAAGCCAGTCAGCAACAACAAAAGTAATTAGTTCTTTACCCAATTTAATTTGTATTTGTTCAACCAGGTGACAACTACCCAATATGTATGACTGATCAATAAGCAATAACATACATAATCCTTTATACAAATATAATGTAAGCAACTGATATATGTAACATGTTGAAAGTACTCGTGTCAGTCTTTATACCAACTCTAACCTTCCTGCAAAAAAAAAATAACCCTCCCAAAATCGCACCGAAAAGCAACACCATACTTACCCAGGATTTGATTCGGATTTAGAATTGGACAGTTTGCGGAGTTTATTACAGCTCACCGAGCAGTGCTGTTCATATCAACACTTTTTCACGCTCGAGCAACACGAAGAATGGAATGAAAGCAGCGAGATGAAAGGGTTTTGGTGTTGCTATGGGGGCAGAGACGGGAAGCAATGATTGTGCGTCATTGAAATATATTTCGTTCTGCAGGATGCACACGCTTTCTCGTTACGTCTGTGTCCCCATCCAGTCTTGCACACACTCAACATTTTTTTTAAATAACCTCAACCAGGCGCACACCGCTCATCACGGATCTGACGTCGCATCAGCAGCACATCTCCCGTGCGTTTCAGATTCTCAGTCGAGCCCGGCTCACAGAGGCCATCGTCTCGCGCTAACTTCAAAGAGATTCGCCCGTCCATGCTGACCTCTGCGAACGGCACGCAATGAGGTCACGGCAAAGGAAGCCCACAGCGCTCACGCGATTGGCTCTGGTGTGGCGTGGTGGGTTGGACCTACTGCATGAGCCAAACAGCTGGATTTCATACTCTTTGTTTTTTTCGGTAAAGTCACGTAGGTATTAAATAAATCACGACTTTTCGGGCGCAAGCGTCCATCAGTTCATGATGAGTTCAGTTCATCATGATGGACGCTTGCGCCCGAAACGTCGTGATTTATTTTATTTTATGCCTACGTGACTTTACCGAAAAAAACAAAGAATATGGATTTCTGCAGTCACGAAAGCTTCAAATAAAGTTGGATTTCAATTTGCTCTTTCCTCCTGATGACGATCGCCTGTGTTGCGATCGAAACGTCGTAGTTTCTTGTATTTTTTTGGGTTATTTTCTTTGAACCTATCTACGTGACTTTACCAAAAGACCCAAATAATATTTGATATGTATTATTTTTATTAATTTGTACCTATTTCAATAATTCAGGAAAATAAAAAAACCCTCCACCACTGGCACAGAGTTAACGATCTGTGTATATATACTTTTTTGTTGTAAATATGCCATTTGAATATCTACAATTGTTTAGCAGCTAACTCAGAATTCGCTTCACTGTTGTAATTCGGTGTGATATTTTAGTAAAAGTAGCACAAGCTGCTTTTTGTGATATAAAATACGTACAAATACATACTAAAATAAATAAACAAAATATTCCTTCAATTACACATTATGTGAACTGAATTGTACCAATATAATGTTTTGCCTGTACGGTATAGTACTGTACTGTGCTGCTTTTGGGTTAGAGCGGCCTCTATTGTTTACATAAAACAGAACATACCAACTATATTTTGTTATCAGAGACGTTTGTTTTTGTAAAAAAGAAAAGATGATCGCATAAAGTAAGCACGCACACACTGCTGTCCTGACAACTTCATATTGCACAAAGACTGCCTAGCTTAGACCACCGACAGTGTCCCACCTGGAGTAATGGCACATTCAATCAAACGTGTGTCGTAGCGCAGGACCCACGTGTAGAATAGTTTGCTTTCACATCGTTATTTTGTGCAGGGGCGCTATTATGGGGTATGTGGCAGTGTTACGCAACACATATGGGCTCAGTCGGCCACAAGGGGGCCCCCGAATCAACAGACAATATGTTAAACGGCATTTAAAAAATATTTAAAAAATCATTAAATTATCTGCGGTCTACCATGGATGAAGCCCGATGAACGCATCTGGCTATCATATAAATAGAGCTTAAAGGAAATCCGAGACCGATGGGCCGGTATGAAAGCAAGTTATAGCCAACATAATATTGAATACAGGGTTAAAAAATCCGTAGCCATTTCAGTAAAGTGAGTCAGAAGAAAGGAGGGGGGCCCACTGACTTTGTGCAACAATTAGAAGCCAACTCGCCCCTTTCGGAGACCAACTAAATTTGTTCGCATGGAGTGTGCTCCATTGTGCCTTAAAATTGGTCCATGACATGCATTGCACAATTTCGTGAGCCCTTTGTGACCACTTCCATAACTCTTCAGCTTCCACATTATGCAGTGCAAAACAGCATTACTAAAATTGTCCTTTTTAGTCATTTATTTAAAAAAAGACATTCCTTTTGCTGAGGTACTTAATGTAAAATATACACACTGGCAAAGGTGAATGCGGTTCACGCATATTTTATGTATGCTCGGCACATTTTTTTTTGAAAGTGGGTTCACTTTTAACAGCGTTGGTGCCAGACCGTTGGGGGCCTTAAGCAGGAATGATTGCTGGCTGTGTTACGTGCCGACAAATATGATATGCTGAACAAGCTATATAACTTAATAATATCACAGTAGTGTGAAATATTTAAGGTAATAACGGCATTCAAATTATGTTATCGTATTTGTATTAGTCTTAATCGAATAATAGCTTTTAAAAATATTTTCTTTGAAGTAATCTGAATTCGAGCTGATATTTGGTGCACCCCTAATTTTAAATTAATCCGGGGCCGACTTTACTCCTTTGAGCCCTAAACTTGTACTTAGTCTGATTTTTCTTAGCACAGGTCACTGACTAGAGTGGAGAATAATGCCTGCCTGAGCTGAAACTTCATAACCCAAGTAGGTGAACCCTTTCTGGCACACACTTTCCACAGGGGAACTCAGGCCGTTCCAAATTGACATTCACAACTCTTTAACCACATGCAATGTCTTTGGTATGCATTGTAAAAATAAACGATGTACAACTTTACCATTGCTTTACAGCAATGTCAATAAGACAACAGCAACAACAACACATACGAGACCATGTAAGTTCATGGAAAATCCCCTCCATGGCATTTTTCACTATCAGCATGGGTGGCAAAGAGACCTGCCTGGCGTCAATGTCTGCACCAATGTGTAAAAATATTACACGATATTTTGACCTCGCTGTCCTCTCCTGGCCAACATTTAACAAATAAAAATCAAATGTCAATGTATCTCTATGCCAAATACGTTTTTAGTGGCATTTATCTCAATTAATATTCCATGTTTCCTGTTATAGGGACTAGGTTTCATGGTTAATATCCCACAAACTGGCATTATCAAAATTTTAAGGGATGATGTATCTCAATAAATCTAAATATGTGTTTGACATTTATTGTATCATGGTAGTGTTTGCACATGTACATCTTGAGTTAATCCATTTCTGGATGAGGGCCTCCATGCCATGCAGGTTGTGGAGTTCCTTTAATCACCCTTCACCATGCTCGTAATTACTCGTTTGTGAAGGCAAGGATCACAGAGCAGGGAGCATCGAAACACAATACAGTGGATTTTGTTGTACTGACCTCTACTGCCCACAGCAAAGCACAGCTCTTTAGACACCTGCTATGAGAACCCAGGAAAAATTGTGGTCTCAAATCCAAGCCGTATCCAGACTCAAACATGATTAGCTTCAGAGACCTAATGAGATTAAGTGCATTCCGGGTGATTTGTTAATTGACATGACAGCGTTTCATTGGTATTTTTTCGTCTTTTTTCAAATTGTATTCCAATTGTGCGGTTGGTATCGTGTCATGAGAAATGAAGTCCATTCAACACTCTCGTAGAGGAGTGCATGGGTTAGATAGCGTCCCACAGAAGGCGATATGAAATAACTACTTCTGAGATCCTTTCAGGTGATCTTTCTAACCCACACACTACGGGGAGCACTTTCCCACATACACTGCTCAAGATCATTATTGTTGCACGATATTCAAACCAATAATTTGAAATCATCCAAATGAAGTTGCAAAATAAAAAAATGTGATGGTATGTTCACGAATATAGCGAGACCATCCACCAATACACAAGAATACGGATTAATCACTGGTCCTCACTCAGATTCGAACCCAGAATCTCATTCGTGCCAGCTCATTGTTCTAACTATTAAACTTAACTAAAACTATTTTTTTTATTTTACCAGGTAAGGCTCGCTGAGTTATATAGCTCTTTTTCTCAGAAGCGACCTGGCCACAAATGATAGCTCAACGAAGTGGTTTATCACGTGGATATTTATAGCAGCAAAATACCCTAAGCGCACGTTTTGAAATGTCGAGGGAAAAACCAGAGGACCTTAGGAAAAATCCACGCGACCACGGAGAGAGAGAATGCAAACTCCAAATATAAAGGCATCAGGGTCTGGATCAAACCCACATCTCGCCACCGTGGCACCCACTCCTGAGCCACCCAGCTACCTCTGGGTGACATTTCATTTCTAAACCTCAAGGGGAATGGCTTAGCTGAATTATTTTTTCCAGCCCTGAAACAGATGGAGAGAGCAACGCACGATGGTCGGCAAGCGTCTTCCCTTCTCAAGAGGTTATATGTCTAAAAATATGGCCGAATTAAATGGTATGAAGCTAGATTGGGACAACTTCCCATGGAAATTGCTTTTATTCTAATATCCATTAAAAAAAAAAGCTGTAAAAAGCACACCTGGTAACTCACTACGCAGATTCTGGTGGTAATTAAGAACTTGAATCAGTCTTTGTTCTGAGCGCAAAAAGTGTAGGTGGCCTATGCTGTAGTCAATGTCGAGACCTGCAAAATATATTCCATATTGGAAAAGGTAACCCAAGTAGCAGCAATTATAGTAGGGTCGTCAAGTTAATATATTCAAAACCAGCTTTACTATCCAGCTGCACCCGGGACTTGGATTCACCACGGCCGGGCGCGTTTGTCTCCCCAGTGGCGATGTTGAAAAACCACACCACTTGTTCGAGTCTGAGTCGACCTAGGGGAGGCCCAGGACCGGTTCAAATAATCGTCACTGGCCTTGAGCGGGAATCGAACTCGGGTCGCCGGGTTCGTAGCGCAGCGCGCTAACCACTACACTACAATGCGTTACGCTTCCACATGCGCGGGTCACGTGGCAAATTTGACGTCACAGCTCACTTGCCGTGCAAAAAATAAATGCATTATTGAGGCCCCCCCCCCCCCCAGAAAAAAAACGTGTATTTTTTTAATTTTTGCATGGTGTACAATCTGCAAAGTACCCACATGGCAAATTTCAAGTTTGTTGCATGTCGGGAAGTACGCTAAACATTTTGAACAGACACACATACACAACTTTGCCGTTTATATATATGGAGATGTAGGGCAGTGCTTTTCTCCATTTTTGACCCTGAGCTAATGGTCGAAAGTCCACATTCCTATTACGGATACTTGTCTCTCCACTGTTGATTTCATACCTCAGTAAATGAACACTATGCTTGCCAACACTTCTCCCATGTGCTTATATAGACAGACACAAACTACCTTAATTCCAAATAATATATTCACCTGATTTTTCTCGAGTATTTTCGTCTTTGTTATGGAGGGGAAAAAATCTAATTATATATTTTTTCATCGCTTGAGAGTTTTTACAGATTTTTGTAAAAAAAATACTGAATATTTCACGTCTACTAAAAAGGCCACAAACTGTAAATCATTTTATGCTTTAATTAGTACCATATTGCACATTTACCAACCCATTGTTAGACATTACTGGTTGCATTACATGGTCAAGACATACATCGACATGTTTGTATATAAATAGATATATCGTTTTAATAACTCATTCAAATTAAATGAATGGGCTAATGAAACGTGGGCTAGCGAAATGAACAAAATTGCACAAAAAAACATACAGAAAAAATAAACACAAATGAGATAAAAAAAACGGCCAATAAATTTTTTTTTTATTGAATCCAAATCGTGATTAGTAATGAAACCTCTGGGGGTTCGGATAATTACGTGTCAACTGATCGCAGATAAGTGGTTAGATCTTATTTTACGCAAGCCACGATCGGTAAACATGGTCTCGCTACATACCGACCCAAGTGAAGGACTCAGAACAACTCATCCCGCTTCATTGCTACCGAAATAAATCAAAATGATCGCACTCTCTTGGGTGTCCTGATACAACCATCGACATTTTTTAGCGAGTATATTTTGTTCCAGTAAACTTAAATACATCTTCAGTCCTTTTAATTGCATTTGTCGAGATAACTTATATATACTTTTTCAAACTGTCTGTATAATATAATAATATGAGTTGTATATAGCGCCGTTCATCCAATTGCATCTCACAACGCTGTACAAAAATTACATACTCAATCACATGAACGGATAAATCCTTTTCACAGCAATTATTGACTGAATGAAATCCTCAAACAATTTACATGAATAAACAAATCAAGTCATGGTATAACAATAACAGGTCAAAACATTTTTTTATATATATAAGCTGTGGCATTCAAACGGCTTTGTAAAGGGATGTACTGAATGAGAAAGCCTGATACCCAATGACCTGAGCACATCGTTGTAGAAATTGAATTGTCCCTATTGGTAAAAGCCCAATATGTACTGCATTACAGGCAGGCCATCTGAAAGCATTGATACCATCTCCTTAAATGCAGTGCGCAAGGGGGTCATAGATATGAGGCCCTGATTTAATTCTGCTATGTAATAGGACGGTTTTTTTCTTGTGTGCAATGTCAAATCCTACGCCTAACACGGGTCACGGTGTGAGATACAAACCTATACTTATATTATCATAAACAGCCTTGGTCATATGAGGACACAGACATGTGGTTGGTCAATGCTGAGCAATGTTGAGCCCCTTCTTGCACGCAATTTGAAACCGCATGGCATTGCGGATGAGTGTGTACATAGCTGACAGTGATTTTTTGCAATACTACGAAACTATGTTTCATAGAATTTCGAAATTCAAAGGCTCACTGTTCCATTTCATCACAGTTTGCCTTCTCAGGCTGCACAGAACTTGCATCATCATACAAACCTTGAATTTATCCAACAACTAGATTTTTAAATAAACAATTCTTTACTGTGTATCTCCCCTCCACCCACCACCACCTCCAAAGAAATATCTGAATATCACATTCATAGTTGTTTGGAAATTTAAACATAAATACTTCGGCCTGTGAATGTTAAATCTCATCGATGGTTGATCAAAGGAAGTACATCAGTAGTAATAACCAGTTACAAGCTGCATCTGAGGTAGGCGCACATCACACTTTGATGATTGAGTAACACCAATCAATATTATGGATGTATTGACGGATCGATTCAACTACTTATAGAGCGTCTTCGTCGTGTGTGTACTGCGATCACGTGATCCCCTCCAGTCACGAGAGGTCACTATATTCACTCCAATGTTTAAAACACGATTATATATTATTCAAATCAAAACAATTAATTGTGAATATTCATGGCATCGCAAGGAACATGGAATTATGAGGGGGGGGGGCAACACTAAACACATGCCTCAGACAAAAACCGCGTGGCAGAAGTATGCACAAATTGTGCACAGATAAAAGCGTCCACAATTATGGAGCAATTCCTATATTTTTTTGTGTATTGTATTTATGATTGTTCAACACTCAAATAAGAATGAAGAGAGCCATTCATAAATTGAACAGCAAGTCAGATTGTGATTTAAAGCTTTCGTGACTGCAGGGATTTACATTCTTGGTTCTTTCGGTAAAGTCATGTAGAAGGGAAACAAAATAATAAAAAATATAAAACAATAAAATCCACTTTTTGATTTAAAGCTTTCGTGACTGCAGGGATTCATCTTATTGGTTCTTTCGGTAAAGTCGCGTAGAAGGGAAATAATAAAAGAATAAAAATATTAAGTACAATTCTCACGACGTTTCGGTCTCGACGGCTGCTTGCGTTGTGGCCGAAACGTCGTGAGAATTGTATTTTATTATGTTTTATTATTGTATTATTTCCCTTCTACGTGACTTTACCGAAAGAACCAAGAAGAAGAATAGAATTCCCTGCAACACACGCAATCATCATCAGGTGTGGATTTCACACCTAATGATGATGATTGCTTGTGTTGCAGTCGAAACGTGAGAATTTTATTGTTTTATATTTTTATTATTTTGTTTCCCTTCTACGTGACTTTACCGAAAGAACCAAGAATAGCAAATCAGATGTCAAGTCAAACACGCCTCCGTGGTGATCACCTCACTGTTAGTGGCATTGAGCCAGTGACAGCAATTCCACATTATTAGGGCTGAGCCGCCGTTGATGTCCCACCGTGTGATTAAGCGCAGAGGCGGACGATGACGAGACAACCAGCGACTCATATGTGCACTTGAATTCCTACCTTTTGTGAGTCGATTGCTCCTCCACAGCAACCATTTAGCACTACAGACTTGTACAGCCCCTTGTTTGCTCATCCACTCTCGGACGATTTCCTCCTCGTGCCGTGTGGGAAATGGGGGTTATATGACCAAATATAGTGTGAGTTGGTGAAGGGAAGAGCAATACAATGTTGGGGGCATAGCTCGGTACAAACGTAGATTTTTGCTGCACTGCCATCTGCTGTCCACCACAAAGCACTACAGGTTATAACCTATTATAGCCTGTGAATGGTGTTCACTCGTTCAAACACTGAGCCCAAGGCTCATCGCGATTGAGCTTCCAAACATTTGAAAAGACGGAGGTGCACATCTTAAGCCACAATGTGAAACCCATCTGCCGACTAATGTCGGCAGATGCCAAAACAAATATTCTGTTTACATGAAACTGATACGGTTAGAGTATGAAAAAAATAAGAATAGGGTTTACCCGTTTTGGCAATGAAACAGGTGGTCGGATGTTCAAACACCAAATAGAAACCTTTTGCAAGGAATCATGTCTGCATTAACCACACGTACTTGTGGTGAACATGCAAACAAAACACATACTCTGATAATTACATATGCGTTGTCTTTGAAACTGTTTGGTATACACCAGGAACAAACTTCTCTCGGGTCTAGTATTACCTGTGTCAGACCAGAGAACGCCAAAAGGCGAACAGTACAAAACCAATGCATTATCAGGGCATTTATAGCTCGGGGTGAGCAGCGACAACGATACTGGCAAGGAAGGTCCCATGTTGGTTTCATTATAATGCACAATCAGTTGAACTGAAGGGATCCAAAGGTCATGAGAAATTGCATGCAAAATAACAATCACAGACTTTGTGCTCATGATTTCAGACCAGGTGTGAGAACGAAAAACTATTTCAACTTCGCTGGCTTACAAATTGCAGTTTCGCTTTTGAAATGCACACAGCGCCCCATAGTGGATAAAGCAGTGCAAACACCACTGCCCAGTGGCGTGTGCAGTACAGATGTTATCATTAATTTATTCATCGATTAAAGTGGACTTTTGAGCACATTGTATATGCATCGAAAAAAACTCAACGTTGTCAATAACAATGCCTTAAAAGGAAAAAAAATATATAACAGGTAACCTTGAATTTAAGCTTTCATGACTGCAGGAATCCATACTCTTTGGTTCTTTCGGTAAAGTCAAGTAGGTAGAAAAAATAATAGATCACGACGTTTCGATCGCAACGCAAGCGATCGTCATCAGGCGGAAGAAAGAGGGAAGCTGCTGATGCAGGCTGCTGCTTCTAAAGGTTCGAGATGGGCGTAGCCCCAGGGTCATAAACGAAGTGGGGGGGGGGCTAGTGATGTTAAAGTGATACATTTGCATGTAAATGTACTGTGTAAATGTGATTGGCATGTCAATGTTGCACACTCAAAATGAAGGACGTGGGCAGGTGCTCCAAATCGAGGGCAAGCACATTTATTTATTGTGGTTAATATTAATCTTGTGAAGAACAGCACCGTCACTCTGTAAAATGCAACAACACGTGTGTTACAACCAGCCTTGCTCCCGAGCCGCCATTAACCATGTGGCTGGTTTACACGTGCGGTTATTCATTAACCCTTTCTCTGAAACCCAATTCTACTACTTATAAACCATCCTTGTCTTTGACAATCACATTTGCACATCACTATTCGACTGTTACTTTAATCCTAAGCTGTATGTCTATCTATACCATCCACTTAGATCGGTAACTTACACTCATTATATGTACTGTATGTTACAGTATACGTACTGTATATCACCATTGCACAGCTTACTACTTTACATGTGTTCTATTGTCAATAGCATTGCAATTAGTCATACTCTGGGTACATGGGCATGGTTATAGACTAAACAGTATTAGAGTTAGAGAATTACAATGGCAGTAACTAATTACAGTGCGTCATCTCTTTACAATTCACAGTGCTAAAACGCCTCTAATTGCATATAATCACAAACGAACAATTCAAAGCCAAGCTTAAAGTCTAGAACAAGTCTAGAACAAGTCTAGAACATTTATATAACGATCAAAAACAACCTTTGGGTCTTTTACCTGTAAAATGCAACAACACGTTTGTTACAACCAGACTTGCTCCCGAGCCGCCATTAACCATGTGACTGGTATATCCGCGTGGTCATTCAATAACCCTGCCAGCCACCTACAGGCCCGACTCAGTCATCACATGCTGCTGTACACACATGCATTGATGCACTGCACAGCACATCAGGACCTTCACAGAACCACACTTTACTCCCTTGCTGCACAAGGACATAATTAAAAGAGTGATCCATTCCTAATGTGCCTCATCAATGTAAGCTCGCAGCGCGCCGTCACATCGAGGACTGCATGTAAATGTAAGATCGGCTCGCAGCGCACAGTCACATCGAGGACTGCATGTAAATGTAAGATCGGAGAAATTTGCATGCAAATGTAGTGTAAACGTGATTAGCATGTCAATGTGTAATAAACGACTTCCACGACGATTGTTGCAAGAGTGCTTCTTTATTAACTGGAGTACTGCACAGCTCCTCTCCTTCCCTCTCCAGGTAATTTCCCTTCTCACAACGCCATGGACGAGGAGTCTCTCTCCGGTCCACCAGCGAGGTTCACTCCGCTCCCCCGGTTTCGCCAATGGCTGGCGGCGTGCCGGAGAGAAGAGGCGACCTTCACTGCGGAACCCGCCACGTGGTCGATGGGAAAGAGAGAAGATGACAAGCAGCGACGCAGTCCGGACCCCAGGCTCCCCACACCAACCCCGAGTCCTCCCCTGCCCCTGCTTATATTTTTACCGGCGGAGCCAAGTTCCGCCTCTAGCCATGCCCCTTCGCGGAACCTTCTCGATGGTTCCTGGAGCATCTCTCTCGACTCCGCCCGTCACCTTTGGTCCAGATATTATTCCCTCTTAGGATTGGATGCCGATTACATAATAGTGCCTGCACCCAGTTACCCTCTGGCACCTACTGGATGGCGCTCTCTCATATCACCCCCCCCCCCCTAATAAAAATACTAGCCACCCCGGCTAGAGATAAAACCCAAAAAGTACCGTATTTTCCCGCATATAGCCTGCATACGCCTATAATTCGCAGACGCATATACCCCGCAAAAATAGCGTTTTGTGTAAAACAAATTTCAAATAGCCCGCATCTCTGTATACCCCGCATGCATTCATATCTTTAATGTCGTTACTGCAGCTTAATTCCATCATTAATACGAAGTTTACATTTGTAATACATTCCACTATCAGTTGTTAACATTAAAATCATAACGTGCACAAAGAAAACAAACTAACCGGAAACGAGTGAAATTAAAATAGTAAATAGGTAACAAAAGTAAATATCCAATAAATAAGTAACACATAACTGGTAGATAAGTACAGTTTTAGCACTGGTAGATTGCGCACTGTGCAGACAATAGTGGTACTACGGTAACCCCATTGCCTCGCCCCCGCGGCGGGCGCTCCCCCCAGGCCTCCTGTCGCCGGTAAACAAAGTGTGCCCACTTCATTGTTTCATTGTATAAACAATTCGAATCATTTAAAACATGATAACGTGTGCAATTTTATGTAACTTAGGGGAGGTGCCACCGGGCACCTGAGAGCAATGTAGCCAAGTCCTGTCGCCAATGGACCACAACATGCCATGGTCAGACCTGCGCGCATAACGTTCATTGCGCACCTGAATCTTGGCAGTGTTCATCCTAGCCGCCTCCTGGGCCTCGGAAATATGTCACAAAGAATCGTGAACATGTTCCGGCAATTTAGATTGAACGTTACCAATCAGTGCTCCCAATTGGGTATCTATAGGGGGTACGTTTTCCTGCCTATACATAAGGAAAAATTCCGAGAATCCCGTAGAAGCATGCAGGGCCATCCTCTATGCAGCAAGCATGCTCGGCACATGTAAATCCCAATCAGCTTGTTTGGCATCCACTGTCTGACAGAGCATGGCGGACATAGTCCAGTTCAGACGTTTGACCATCCCATCTGTCTGAGGGTGGTACGGTGATTTTCATAGTGCCCAATGTTTCACAGACCTCGCGCAACAACTTAGAGAAGTTCCGACCTTGGTCCATAAGCAGCTGTTCGGGAGTACCTTTGTCCATTACATACCTGTACAAAAACGCATCGGCAATGGAGGCCACTGACTGATCCGGCAGCGGCCAAACTATCGGCCATCGAGAAAAATATTCCACACCCACCAAAAGGAATTTGTTACCCCTAGAAGTGACCGGAAAGGGCCCAAGGACATCGAGTGCCACCAGTTCGTTAATACCGAAATAGATTACATTCTGTACAAGATTGAATCCATTTGGAAACATCGGCTGTCATCCCTGGCCAATAATAATCACGTTGCAACGTCAACAATGATTTTTGGACACCAAGGTGCAACAACTTCTCCTTGTGCAGCGCGTGAACCAAGCCGTTACGGAGGGCAACGGGAACAACAACTCGCCAGCGATCCAGCATTTCCTCTCTCCACATCAAAAGACTATCGTGAAGAATCAACCTGCCCCCTTCACTCGAAGCGGGAGCTGCTTGTGCGAGCTCCGCCTGATGCCGCAAACCCCCTAAGAAGTCATCCAGCAGCTGCTCGCACACCCACACGGAGCGCGGAAGCTGCAACGTGCTGTCAACCGACGCATCTGCGTCCGGAGGTTTCGAACCGGCTACCGCAGATATGACAATACGCGGTTGTGACACAATGCGTCCACAATGGCTCGTCCCAGACAAACACGGGCAACGAGGAGACTGCGTAAATCGTGACAAGGCATCGCATTGCAATGTCGAGAACCCTTACAATACACCACACTGAAAGAGAACTCCTGTAAGATCTTGAGCCAACGAGAGAGTTGGCCAGCTGGTTGCTCGACTTTCAAGGAATATTGGAGGGCCACATGATCAGTGCGGACAACAAATTCCCTGCCATAGCGTTAAGGCCTGTATTGCCGGACGAAATAAACAATGGCCAAAAGTTTTCTCCGGGTGACACAATCACGACGTTCCACCGGGGAAAGGACGTGGCTGCCCTATGTGACCACCTTCTCAACACCGTTTTTATCTTGAGATAGAATGGCACTGATGCCCGTATCGCTAGCGTCGATGTCAAGGATAAATAGCAAAGAAAAATCTGGATACTCGAGCGTCAGCGCATCAGACAATCGTTCGCGGAGGGCCAAAAATGCAGACTCTTCCTCCGGACCCCATTTAAATCTCTGATTTTTAGCAGTGAACGCGTGCAACAGTTTAGCGACCATAGCAAAATGCAGCACGAACCTACGGTAATATGACGCAAATCTGACGAAACTGCGCACATCACCCACACACGTGGGGGTCGGCCAATTGGGATCACATGCAGTTTTTTCCGGGTCCGTGGCGATGCCCTCGGAACTGACAATGTGACCCAAATAACGCACTCAATTTTGCAGCAAGTGCCATTTAGCCGGTTTAAATTTCAAGTTCGCAGAGCGCACTCTCTCGAAAACGGAGCGCAAACGCCGGAGATGTTTGTCAAAAATGCGACTAAAAACAATAACATCATCCAAGTAAATGACACATGTGTCCCACTGTAGTCCGGTCAAGACGAGCTCCATCAAACATTGAAAGGTAGCCGGAGCCGAATTCAAGCCCATCGGAAGGCAATTTAACTGAAAGAGTACCTGGGGTGTGCGGAAGGTGGTTTTTGGCTTAGACGATTCGTCAAGGGGTAGTTGCCAAAACCCGGAAGACAAATCGAGAGTGAAAAAATATCATGCCCCAGACAAGGCGTCTAGGTAGTCGTCCATGCGCGGGAGCGGATATGCGTCGGCCACCGAAACTTTGTTCAATTTGCAGAAATCAACGCAAAATCTGAGGTTACCATCCTTTTTGACAAGCATGATGGGCGCGCCCCAAGGGCTATTAGACGGGGAAATAATATCGGCGGTCAGCATGTTGTTGACCGCTCATTGGACGCATTCCTTATCCATGAATAGGGTTGGCCTCACCCGTATAAATATGGTGAGACAACAGGGATTAATTATTACTAAATACGTCCGAAAACTCGCATAGAAGTGAACACAATCTGTCCCATTGCTCGGAAGACAAGGACGAATTTTCCCTGCACTACGAGGCAGCCCATCGATCATCCGCAATATGACAGGGGTGAGCCGCTTCCACCAATTGGCGTGGCTCAACCTTGTCGCGGTCCGAAAACATGGTGGTGGCATGAGCCAACACTGTACCAGTGGGAACTACAACAGCGCCCGGCCCCCCATTAAGTACCTGCAAAAACGGGGCTTGCTCGGAGTGAAGGATCGTCAGTGCGACGACAAGTGCCAGACCCCGGGTCGCAGCATTAGACGGAGTCAGAAGGACCCCAGCCATCGAAGCAACACATCCAATTACCTGACGATAACACAACGGCACCAGCATTTAGGATTCCGGCGGAATCTCGACTATGACATCAACGAGGGCTTGTACAGCAGCGCTAGGTGATGAACACAACAATGGCGACGGTAAAAAAAAAAAATTGCGACCCCAGGGCATTTCCATGCAACCCTGATCTACCAGGATCTTAACAGGCATCCTTCTAAGAAAATCAGTACCCAACAAGCAGGGCACAGCCAACGACCTAAAAATCAGAACTGGTCCCGATACGGCAACATCACCGATGACAATGCGGGCTTCCACCTGCCAAATGATGCCCATGCTACCCCCATTCGCTGCAACACAAGCATCAATGACCGGGCAGATTTGAGTAACAGGGATAAAAGGCGTGAATGTCTACTCCCTGTATCAAACCAGGCACCGCCGAGGATCCCACAGCCGCCGCGACCACACAACACGCTAATTTCTTCCATTGTGTCACCGAATTAGGCCAATCTCGTGTAACCGAACTCAATTGCATGGTGTCAACATACGAACCGTGCTGTGAACGAACGAGCTCCGTGTCGTGAGATGCATGAGGTTGCGCAATGGGCCGGGTGTCCGATGTGTATTGACTCGCCTGTGGGGGTGGAGGTTGAGCAGCAGCTGAAGCTGGAGATTGAGGGCGACTCCGGCATTCTGTCGCGAAGTGTCCTAGCCACATCGGTAGCAAGTCATGGGCGGCCTTTGTGCCCCTCAGTCCTCACGCTAACGTGGTCTCTCGAGCTCTCGGCGACATGCAGCGTCGCCCCGTCTTCGATTCCACCGAGGAACCGCAGCGGCGAAATCACCTTCAGAAGTCGTATCACCATGAGGAATCTCGACGACTTTAGTCGGTGACCAACTTCCGGTTCCCCGTCCCGACTAGGGTCACCCGTCCATTCCGCCATTTGAGACCACCGCTGCAGGCTCTCGTGAGCATGAAGACAACTGGCGGCCGATTGGGATGATTGTACATTGTGGCCACATGCAGGCAAAACCACCCCCATGTACCTCGCCAGAGCCAGCATACAGTTCATGACAAGCGAGTCGAGGGCCTCTTGTTTCACGTCAGGGTAGGCGGCCACAGCCAACGCCATTAGCGCACTATGGTCGGAACTCCCTCACCTACGTTGCATAAACTTTCATCGTGTGTCGGAAGGTGGCTGGTAAACTTCTGCCATCTCGGCATACGCACCTTGCAGCATTGCCTTCTTCTCCAGAGGGATAGACCTGAAGACCGCCAGGGAGTCATCATTTAATACAGTCGGTAGAGTGACCAGCGCCTCCTCCTCCGTCCAGCGTACTGAATGGAACGCCACTTCAAACCTCCAAGTGAAGGTGCTCCAATCGCCGCCGGACACGACAAATTCTTGGACATGTGGGAGTCGTCAGGTGCGATCAGCACCGCCTCGTCCAACCTCAGCAGCAGCCCCCGCACCTTCCACATCACGCGACCCATCCAAAATGACGGCTCCAACCGCACCCTTGCCACGCGATCTGAAATGGCGGCGTCCTGCCACGTGACGTCCTCAGCGTGTGTAATGGCAGACGTCTCCTCAGCGTCTGTAATGGCGGACGTGGCCTCTGTAGGAGAACTCGCCGAGACTCCAGCCTCGGACCTCCTATCGCTACCTCCTGGCGATGCTTCAGGTGAACGCCCCACTACTATAGACATCGTGACGAGCGACACCAACTGAAGGAGCCATCTTCGGCTCGCTGGGGCAGAAATGCCGCGGCTGTGCCGAACGCCTCTGGTGCAATGACCTCACCAGTCGTGGTTCCTGGGACCACAGATCCCGGGGTCAGCAGGTCCTAGGACTGAACAGCTCCTCTCCTTCCCTTTACGGGTAATTTCCCTTCTCACAATGCCATGGATGAGGCGTCCACCCACGAGGTTCACTCCGCTCCCCTAGTCTCGCCGTTGGCTGGCGGCATGCCGGAGAGAAGAGGCGAGTTTTACTGGGGAACCCGCCACGTGGTCGGTGGCAAAGAGACGAGATAACGAGCAGCAATGCAGCCTGGACCCCAGGCTCCCCACACCGACCCCGAGTCCTCCCCTGCCCCTGCTTATATTTTCCCCGGCGGAGCTAGGATCCGCCTCTAGCCATGCCCCTTCGTGGAACCTTCCCGATGCAGTCCTCAATGTGACGACGCGCTGCGAGCTTACATTGACATGCCAATCACATTTACACAGTACATTTACATGCACATTTCTCACTTTAACATCCCTAGCCCCCCCCCCCCCCCCCACTTCGTTTATGACTCTGGGGCTACGACCATCTCTAACTTTGAGAAGCAGCCTGCATCAGCAGCTTCTCTCCTCCTTCTTCCACCTGATGACGATTGCTTGCGTTGCGATCAAAACGTCTTGATCGATTATTTTTCTACCTACGTGACTTTACCGAAAGAACCAAAGAGTATAACAGGTAACGTTTCATACAATTACCCTTCTTCATAGCACATCAGAGAGATGCATTGAATAAGAGTTTGACACTGCACTTTACAGCTTTGGGCCTGATAAGAATTACGCTAACAAGAAATAAATATGATGACCAGATGTTTTATTGTCATGTGAACAGTGTGTCTTCCCGTTTTAAGGGTGTGTTATTGACAAATGTGTTGAGATTTTTTGTTATTTGTGTACCAATGCCACTGCAAAATAAACCAAGTTTGTTTTTATATATGTGTAGAGGTGTTACGGAGGGGGTGTTGTAGAGTTGTTACGGATGGGAAACAAACACACTGGGCGTGGCTATGTCTGTACGCGAGGAGGTGCTTACAGCGACGTCCGCACCGTTCAGCCTGGGGGGCTGACACGGAGCTGGGATCCCCCGCGGCCCCACCCCTCAGTGGGGGAGTTGATATATAAGGCGGTGAGCCGGAGGGCTCGGGGCAGTGTGTGTTCAGCTTTAACCAGTGAAGAAAGAAGATCAGCTAGATAAGGCCCTGGGACTCCCCTGGATCGCTGTCCTTCTCAGGGCCGACCAGGGCGAGCCAGTGGCGTGGCCCCGAGAGCCCAGAGCCGATGCTCTTGTCAGAGCTGGTCTGAGGACTCAGGGTGCCGTAATCCCAGCTTAACCAGGGCTGGGTTAGCTAGCCTCCGCTAGCCCGGTAGTGGAGGACCTAGGAGTAGGCTAGCTGTGACCTAGAGAGTTGACCTCCCAGTTAGACGGGTGAAGGGGCCGATACCCCTTCCAGTGTTGTACATCCCGGCCTGTTCTGTACTTGGTACTTAATAAATAAGTGTGCCTCCAACTACGTCGTCGAAAGTGTCCTGGAACACACTACATCTGGCGTCAGAAGTGGTCTTCTAAAAGGATGGACACGAGACGAACGGCTCGTACCAGGGAACCAGGGGCGGAGGAAACCACAGCCGACTTTGAGCCCGAGATGGCTGAAGGCGACTCCGAGCAGCCAGGGCCAAGTCCGACCACACCGCAACATCAGGACGGATGGGGACCGTCGGCTGACGGACTGCGGCTGGCTCATACACGACTGGCGGAACTACTTTACGCAGCAGCCGCCACATTGGAAGAAATTACTCGCCTGGGGGCTGGAGGAGTTGCACGTGGCGACGACAGCTAACATGCGACGCCGGTTCCCGCCATTTCCACGGGGCCCGAATTCGAATTTGCCGCCATTGGTACAGTGAATGCTGGGCTACGTCAGGTGACCGACGTTCGGCAAACAGAAGCCGCCACGTCGTCAGGAGCAGCCAGCGCGTCACCAACAGAGCGACCGCCGATGTCACACGCCCTTCCCGCCAAAACCGTACGGAGTGACGGGAATGACGGAGAGTGATCCTCGACTGTGGACGCCGCGTTACAACAGCGATTACCACCTCTCAAGGAGTTCGTGGGCGAAGACGGTGACTGGGGTGGCTTCCAAAGACGCTTTCTCGCTCACCAAGAGATGGCACAATGGACGGATGACGAAGCACTCCGCGCGCTGCCGGCGATGCTCGACAGTGATGCCCTCACTACCCTCACCTCGGCGCCGAGAGCGAAGCGCGCCACGCTGCAGATGGCGCTTCAACTCCTGGCAGCAGTCTATGGACCACCTTTGGACTGCAGGCAGCTGTTCTATGATTGCCAGCGGGGCGCCAAGGAGTCGCCCCTGGCGTACCGTACAGCTCTCCTGGCCCTGGCGAAGACGGCTTTCCCGCAGATGGATGAGGAAGGGGTGGACGCCATGGTGACAGAGAAAATATTGCTGTTGGCGGACGAGTTGGACATTGTCGTCTTGGCGCAAGACGACACGGAGATGTGTTCCCTGCGGGCCGCGTGACACATCCACGCAAACTTGCTGTCCCAGCGTCGCAAGGCCAGCAATGTGGCGGCCAGCCATACCGTGGCTGCAACCACCCTCCCATCGGAAGAGATCTGCGCCATGGATCGCCAGACGGAGTGGAGATCCGGAGTACGACCAGCTCGGGATGGACCGAGCCACCAGGATCAGCCCAAGTCATCTGGAGCACTCACGCGCTGCTACAACTGTGGCCTCTGGGGCCATGTGGCTTCAGGATGCTGGGCTCCTCGACAGCGCGGGGCGACACCTCAGCAGGACGTTGCGCCTCTACCCAAGCCTCACCAGCAAACTCCGGCGAGTCGTGGCACCCCACATGTTTGGCCTACGCACACACCTGTGACACACTCACGCACTGCAATGGACGGGGGTCGTAAATTGCCTGTCGTCGCGCCGAAACGTGCCACTGTGGGGAGTGCGTTCCAACCGGGCCAGTGGTCCGAGTTGGCCCATCGCGTTGTTGCTGCGTCGTCGGGGTCGTCGGTCATTGTGGGGCATATTGATGGGGTTGAGGTGCGGATCTTGGTTGATACGGGAGCATCGGCAACTATTGTGTCCGATTTGATTTATAACATTCTCCCCGTTCAAAGCCGTCCCTTGCTCCCCGTTGATGTTCCATGCTACGCTGCTAACGGGGGCTCACTGGGCATTATCGGACAGATCCGCACGCAAATTTGTATTGGGGACATCAAATTATCCGGCCCGATATTGGTCTTCTCCTCACTGGCGGTTCCGTGCCTGTTGGGGACAGATTTCTTGGCCAAAATGCCGATTCGTATCCTAGTCGACCAGGGTTGCATTGAACTCCCGTCGGGCCGACGTGTTACGTTCCTGTCCTCCCCCGCTATGGTTCGGACGGCATTTACGACGGTACCGGCGCTGGTTGTGAGGACGGTACGCGTACCGCCGGGAGCTCAGATGCTCGTGCCTCTTAGGCTGCGTCGACCATTTGCTAAGGGGATTGGGGACCAGGGGGTTCTGTTGGGACCATCTAGGGTGACTCGATGCGCTTTGTGCGGGATCATCGGACCTGTCCGACTCACAGCGTGAGAGGCTTCGAATCCTCCTGCGCGAGTTTTCCGACGTTTTTAGTCAACATAAATACAATCTTGGTTGTACTAAACTGCTGCGACACCATATTGACACGGGTGACAGCGCGCCAATCCGCAAAAAATCCTTTTTGGTTGAGTCCCGCCAAAAAGGATCATGTCAAATCGGCCGTAGACGACATGCTAGCTGCGGATATTATTTCCCCTTCGACCAGTCCTTGGGGTGCGCCAATCATCTTAGTTAAAAAGCACGATGGCTCATTGCGCTTTTGTGTCGATTTTTGTCGGCTGAACAAGATTTCTGTAGCCGACGCATACCCGCTTCCTCGGATGGATGAATCGCTTGATGCCCTGGCGGGGGCGCGGTTCTTCTCCACATTGGATTTATTGTCCGAGTTCTGGCAGCTCCCTCTGGATGAGGAATCTAAACCGAAAACTGCTTTCCGTACGCCGCACGGCCTTTTCCAATTTAACCGCTTGCCGATGGGATTACATTCAGCGCCGGCAACTTTTCAGCGATTAATGGAATTGGTCCTGGCTGGGTTGCAATGGGATTCATGCTTGATTTACTTAGACGATGTTATCGTCTTTAGTAAAACATTCGATGAACACCTCCAGAGGTTGCGTGCCGTATTTCTCAAAATGCGGGCTGCTAATTTGAAATTTAAGCCCCAGAAGTGTCATTTGCTCTGCGAATCGGTACGGTATTTGGGTCACATTGTCGGACGTTCAGGTATTGCCACAGATCCCGCCAAAACGCAATGTGTCAGCTCCTGACCGACTCCCACCTCCGTGGGGGAGGTCAGGAGTTTCGTTGGATTCGCGTCATACTACCGACGCTTTGTCACTGATTTCGCGACAATTGCGAAGCCCTTACATGCCTTAACATCGAAGGGGGTCAAGTTTCACTGGGGACAGGAGGAGGAGGCTGCTTTTCGCTCCCTCCAGGACGCTCTTGTGGGGGCTCCGCCATTGAGTTATCCTGACTTCACAAAACCCTTCTTGCTCGATACAGACGCAAGCAACACGGGCATTGGGGGTATGCTTTCACAAGTTGTTGAGGGCGTGGAACGTGTGGTAGCGTACGGCAGTCGGGTATTGTCTCCGGCGGAACAAAGGTACTGTGTTACCCATCGGGAACTATTGGCAATCGTTTACTTTATACAACAGTATCGCCCAAATCTGTACGGTCGTCATTTCACCGTCCGCACAGATCATACGGTGCTGCAGTACGCCTTGCGAATTCAACAGCCATCGGGACAATTGTCTCGATGGTTGGAGATTCTCCAGGATTTTGATTTTGACACTACGTATCGTAAGGGCATTCGCCACACGAATGCAGACGCTCTGTCATGGTTACCGACCACCTCCGAGTGCGCATGCCTCCTGGGTTCGGGGCGTTGCAGACCTCCGAATGTGATATCTGATCCAGTCCTTGCGGCCGTCGCTAATGCGCCTTCGATTGCGGGTCCTATTGAGCAACAAGGGAGGGATTCCTTGCTGGGGTTGTCTGTTGCGGAATGGGGGCACCTCCAAATGGAGGACACCTCCCTCCTCGCTTTGCGCCGTCGCATCGGGGGAGTTGGTCGGGGGGGGGGGAAATGTCGACTCGTGGGGGTTAGTTCAAGGTCTTTTGATGCATTGGGACGGGAGATCCCGCCGCCACCGGCTGGTGGTGCCTTCCGCTTTGAGGGGTAGAGTGGTGTGGGCTGCGCACGAGCGACTCCTTCACCTGGGGACTCACAAAACCCTTGCCATGCTTCAGCTGGATTTTTCTTGGCCGGGCATGGCAAGGGACGTCGAGGATCTTTTAGGGTCGTGTACTCAGTGCGCGCAACGGAAACCACCAGCGCGGGGGTCCAACCCACCATTGCAGTCTATCAAAGTTTCCAGGGTTAACGAGCTCGTTGCGCTTGATATTCTGGGCCCATTCCCCGCTACACCCAGGGGAAATATATACCTATTGACCGGAGTAGAATATTTTACGCGCTGGCCTATGGCCTGGCCCCTCGCCAACCAGTCGGCAGCAGCCATCGCGGAGACCTTTGTCCAGGGCTACGTCCTCGACAAGGGTGCTCCGGAGCGGCTGCTGACCGACCAGGGTAAAAAAATTTGGGGTAAACTTCTCCACGAAGTCTGCGAGCTCCTGGGAACGAAAAAGATTCGTACCTCCCCATATCATCCGCAAACTGACGGGATGGTGGAGCGTCTGCATCGGACTATCACGTCCATGCTGTCCAAACAGGTCTCTGACTCACAGACCGATTGGGACCTTCATATTCCGGGGGTTTTGGCGGCATACAGAATGGCTCCGCATGCGGCGACCGGATTTTCGCCCTTTTTCCTAATGTATGGCCGCGAGGCTAACCCGCCTGTCGCGACCCAGCTGCAAATCTCCGTGCCGCATGCTAAATCTAAATTGACCGACCATGTCAAATTCAACATCGCTAAATTGACAGAGGCGCGGGAGGCGGCCGTCCAGAATTCAGAACTTCGCCAAAAGGCGAATAAGAAGCTCAGGCTGGGTCGGGCACATGTGCTCCGGTGGAAACTGGGTGACAAGGCGTGGTTGCACTGTCCCCAAATACCACTGGCGACCTCGTCTAAGCTGGTGCGGCCATGGCGGGGGCCCGTGGAAGTGGTGCAGGTCTTGCGGCCACAATGTGTGCGTATCCAGTGGGGGAAGCGTCGGTGGTTCGTGCACCCCTCCAGGTTGAAACCGTTCGTTGCACCCCATGTTCCTACCACACACACGCGTGGCCAAACATGTGAGGGGTCCACCGACTCCCGGAGTCCGACTTCGCTGCTTTCGCCTAACTTGCCACCAACTGTTCCACCTCCAGGGGCATCAGGATTGACGTGCTCACGACCGCCAACCCCTTCCGGGGGGGTCGGGGGTCACTTAGCAGCGAAGCCTGACTCTCTCGCACCCGGACTGTTGACACCCACCACTGGGCCAACCGGGGTTGCCCCGTGTGACGGGCCTGCTGCAAGAACGCGCGCCAAAACGCGCAGACTTTTGTGAAGTCGGTTGCTTGTGCAGCCCTTGCGGGGGGGGGGGGGGTCCTGGGAATTGTATATATGTT